>OX578151.1:52965755-53348255 GCA_951213105.1 Amaurobius ferox
TATTAATTGGAGATGTTTTACACAATAAAAGTTAAATAGGTTTGAATGGCATAAGTGCCGTCACCACAAATCTGAACAAGAAATATACAGTATCCTGTTAACAATTGATATTTTTAATAAACCTATGAAACATCTGTTCTCAAAAAGTTTCAATGCCACATATAAAATATAACTACAAAAGAATTTATTTACCATATATTGAAGTATAAGTTTTTATTTTGAAGTCAGAGTCGATATGTTTCTACCAATTCCACACAAAATTGTTTCTGACTGCACATGTATGCTACTTGTACAAAAATGTATGTAGTGCTCATAAAAAGAAGTAGCATTTATAAAATCATCCGTGTGTGTATTATTGCTGTTTCTGACACGTGCCTAGATGTATTATTTCTTCATTCCACTTTTTAAAAAAATGTTTTTAAATGTATGAAATTTTGTTGTTTAGTTTGAAGGTGGACTTGGTATCACAGCTACAACAATAAATGGAGTTTACAAGCTTGCTGAAGTTGCCAAAAAAGCTCCTGCTTTGACTGCAGTAAGTATTTTTCTAAACTTTTAATTAATACTTTAAATGTATTACTTTATATTTTATCACTATTCAATCCTTAATACTTTAAATAAAATACTTCATAGATGTTCAATTATGGTCTGATATATAGTGCACTCTTCATAAGTTTTAGCTTTTATTCATAAATTCAGGGGTGTACCCAGATTATTTTTTTTTTCTTTCTTTTTTTGTTATGTGAATAACATCTATGTTCAGGTTATCCATCTGAAATCGAAGCATTGCATAAAATGTAAACACTTAAGACACATATATCTCCATCTTCAAACCTATCTGACAAAATTCTGAACAATTTGTAGCCTTTTTGCTAGAAAGAAAAGAGCACCGTTTATGAATATACAATAATAATTTTAATAATTTAATCTTTTTTTTTTTTCAGGGTGAGTTTTCATTTCCCTTTAACTACTTTCACTCAAAATATCTTCTAAGTTGTAATAGACAAATATAAACAGTAAGCAACAAAAATCTTCAAAAGAAATTCAGTTTCTAGATCTATAATTTATTTTTACAAAGTTATCGTTTTTGAGATCATCTTATCAAGTTGAAGAAGATTGAAAATTTTCCATTTTTAAAGTTTGTAATGCTTATATGTTGAAAACTATGAACACTCAGTGAGTTATTTATAGCTCTTTGAAAATTGTACAAGGATATATAACTGGATTTCGAATAAAATTCTTAGGTTTAGCAATATAGTTAATTCTGACTTTTAGAGCTATCCACAATTTTTTTCCCTCAAGTGTAGCACCCCACTTTGAAAATTTTAATTTTGTAAATAATTCAGCAGACTGTGGCAATAAACTTATCACGAATTTACTAATTTTGCTTTGCATAGTAGCATTTTTTTAAAAAAAGTTTTAAATTGTAACCTCCCTACAAGTTCCACATTGTTTTTTAATTATTTTTACTAAGGTTATTAAAGTTCTGTAGTGTGCATAATCGTAATGCTCATAAAAATTGAAAGACCAACCTTTTCTCTCTTCAATATCTTTATAATCTGTGAGTCAGAGATTTAATTAATATTGTTTTTAACTTGATACTATATTTTTGTATTATACTTTCTCATGCCTTTGAGCAAATTTTCTAAAATGAAATAAATGTGTATATTTTAGGAGCAAGCCGTTAAATTCACAAATTATTTCTTGAGCCGTAAGTTTGTTCAGACAGTGAAAGGGTCAGCTCAACTCTTGGATATCATGAAGATATTTTCTACTAATAAGGTAATATATATTTCATTCTAAGTGCTTGTTTGATGCAACATTTTTAAATTTAACTTTGAATAATATTGATATTAACATTTTAAACAAAAATTCCTAAAAACCATTTTGTCTTTTTATGAGTTGTTAAAAGTAGAACTTAGTCTACTGCTGCTATATGATTTCTATATTAATCTCTGATGCAACAAAAAATATGTTCAAGTCCATCTGCTTAGGATAGTTGTATAATTATCGCTAATTATAAGTACTTACAGGTTTACATTTGCATTCTTTAATTCTTGTCAAAGTTTTATGCCCTCATGAGGGCTCGAAATAAGGCATGACCACTGCAGCAAATGCCATGAGCTACCTTAAAAATGCCACGATAATCTATGGTTCTCATGGCAGAGTTTTATATGATAGTTTATAATGCAGCTTTTTTGTTGAAAAGCCGAGATGTAGGGTTTGTTGCAGGTAAAGCATATGTAAAAGCCAGGGTAAAAGCATATGTAAAAGTCAGGGGTAATAACAGTAATATTTACTTTGAAAGAACCGCAGTAATTAACAAGAAAAAGCAATTATGCTTAAAGCATTGATTATGAAACACTTTCCAACTGAAATACAATTTTATTTAAACATCTCTAAAATATGATTCATTCAGCGCTAATATTTTTTAAATTATCACAGTACTACAGTAATTCATTTTACTTGAAAACTTCAAATTTAATCGAAAAAGCCAATTACACAAATTGAACTTATTCAAATGACATCATCAAGATATAAATCTTCTGCCTTTCTATGTAAAACTAATGAGTATTTCATTCATATCACTGATATTCCAGACTCTAGAACCAAATAATTTTGTGTAAAAGAAATTAGCAATTCTTATACATCTCACCTTACAATCATTTGATTTGTTTGTATTCTGCATGTTAAAATTTGACTTTCTTTGTAGAAATAATCAAAGTTCAGTGATCATTTAAAATAAAAATATTGTAATTGCGTTAGCACAGAAGTTAGATACACAGATAATACGCAAAAGATAAAGCGGTTTTAGAATAGATGCAACACTAAATATAAATTTAAACGGTCTTTAAATATCACGATCTTTACACAGTGGGAAAAAATAGATGTTATATTTTATTTTGCAATGAGTTACATGAGCTCTTCATATGAGTGTAATTATTATTTCAATTTTTATTTAAGAAACTACCTAACATATTTTGCTAAAAAATTTTTTAAACTTGAATATTTCCTAAAATTTTCGAAAGAATATGTGAATTTTAACCTTGCTTAAGAAATGTTTGAAGAATTAAGTCCCATAGGGTACAATGTAATTTAATTTTTCAATCCGAAGCGAATTTGCATAATTTTATTCATTTTCATTCCCATATGTCCCACAGACCTTCTTAGCATCCTAAAATTTCATTTTGATAAAGTCATTTTTACGACAGTTATTGTGTGAACAGAGATATAGGCAGACAGACAGAATGACCAAAGTCATAAACACTTTATGACTATGTTGGAAAGTGTTGAAAAATGCAATGCTAAAAACTTCCCAAAATGAGGGACATATTAAAATTGCTAAAAATTGTTTTTAAGTTTAGCGAATAATTTGGAACTGAAATTTAGAAATCATTTTCAATGGTTAAGATTGTCGTAAGCTGAATAGTTTTTGCTGCTAGCTTAAAAAAGCTCACAGTAGTATTTACTGCCAGTTTTAAAATCTTATTTTGAGCCCTGGTTCTCAGAATCTCCTATGGCAACAATCACAAATTTCCTTGCTCAGAACTCTATGGTGAGTTCTAATGTGATCCTCAAACATAGTCAAATTTACTACTAAAAATATTCAAATTATGAAGAAATGTTGAAAATCCAGGCCGTTCGACTCATCCAGAGGACTTGAGCAACTATTTGAACGGCCGGGAAGAAGAAATGTTGAAATTTCTAAAATTAAAAAGAAGGTAATGTTGCTAGAATAGTCAAAAAAGAGTGCTGAAAGTGCTCAGTGGTGAAAGTGATCAAAATTGTTATCCTAAGTATGTACTTTCAAAATGTTTTGAATTGGATATTTTGACAGAACAAGCACACTTTGTCTGCAAGGTGTGAAAATAAATAGCATGCGATTGAATGCATATATCACTATGAAATGTTATGCATTACTGTGAAAAACTATAACAAGATAGAACTCTTTATAATTCACATGATTAGCACACAAATTATGAAAAATTTATGATAGCATTGTTTCCTGTGGAGACCAATGATAACTCCCAGAACATTAGTAGTGGTAGCCTATGTAGAAGAATAACAGTTTGAACTGCTATATAATGGTTTGTAAAGCAGCATTCACACCCATGTTGTAACCTATTAATAATTTTCACAAATTTGATTTGATCCTCCTTAACATTTAGTTTTGTTTCCTTTGTTCTTCACATACGTCCAAAACATTTTCTTAGGCAGCTCTCTCACCATGTGAAATATCCATATATGGCGGATTGATTTTAATTCTTCTACACACGTGTGGTATATTAAGTATGCCATTTGGAGTTGAAACTCCAGTGACTTGCAAGATAATGACTTTTGAGTCATTCCACGTCAAATCAACACAGAACAGGGGCATTTTCAACCCGACTCCTCCAGATTTTTTTTAAATTTAGGTATTTTTTGTCCACTCGTATAAGATACTATGCAAAGTCTTAGCCATCAATTTGCATTAGTTTTTTATTTATAAAAATTTAAGTTTGAAAATTTGGTACAGTTTTTACAATTCTAGACATATTTAAAAGCTCATATCTGCTGACCGAATGATCCGATTGTGTTGAAATAAGGCTTATTTTGTAGTTTAATATACGGCCTTTCTGATGATATGTTATATGACCCTGTAAATAATATTTTTCATTTTAAGGTCATGTAATTTAAACTTTGACCTTGAATTTTAAAATATGTGTTACTTCAATTTTGCTACAAAAATTACTATTTGTAGTTGTTACATTGCTGTCTATTATGGGAGTAGTCTTAGGTTAGGATGAACATATGATCTTTAGTTATAAAAATCTATTCAATAGTACATTTTAAAGAAATCGATAAAAATCATACATTAAATTCAATCCACAACGAAGTAAGAAATACACAACTTACTTTGAATGCAAGAAATTAATTTTCTTCACTTTTAATGCACGAACTTTGCTTTACTTTGAATGCAAGAAATTAAGTTCAGTTCAGTCACAGGTTTGTTTCGTGATGCGTTTTCTCCAAAATGCTGATGTCCATTAAATAAATAATTGAAAACTTTAGGATTTGATTTTTGACCGTATAGATTTTTGACAGATTTTTGACAGTAAAGATATTTTTCAAATTTTGAAGCAGTAATACATATTAAACAACTAAAGAAAAGTTATCTAAAAGCAATAACACTTTGTACACTTGACTAGCTACAACTAAACTGATTGACTGATTCAGGCTACTATGACTCAGCTATCTATAAGCAAACCTAAACTGAAACTTAAACAAAGTGAAACTAGAATCTGTCATAAACAAAACTAGCAAAGTGAAACTATTGATGAAAGATGATTAATTCAATCACAGTGTGAAACTGAGATGGATAAAATATATTTTTTGAAATAAATAGAAAGGATTGTAATTGAAAGTTAAACTTATTTATTATTTAAACATATTATTTTGAAGTAGAGAAAAACAAAAATGACGCTCATTATAATAATTATTCAATGTTATGAATTTTATTTTTGTGGAATAAATAAATATATATATATATATATATAATTTACAAATGTAAAGTATTCTGAGATAGCTACATGAAAAAAATTTCTCATACGTAAAATATGCAAACATGGCGCTAAGCTGCCCTTGTACACATTTACAAATATATTTTCCAAAAAGAATACCTAAGTACAGAAAAGCAAAAGATGAATGTGAAAAACGAAAAGTATCACAAGTGGCCTGGGGGAGTTGTGACCCCCACTCTCCGGTTAAGCAATGCTTTATGCCATGGCAACACTCCCGGAAGCCGATACTTATACATGGAATGGCCTTAATACCATCAATTACCGAACAGCAAAAACCCACAGCAAAAATTCAAAAAATACAATTTGGATGACACACGAAAAAACTATTCAATTCACTCAATGTGCCTACAAATGAACGTGCCAATATAACCCGTCTCAACAAATGGCTATTTTGCAGCAGTATCGCGATAAACAGCATTTGTGCACGATCTTCTATATTTCATTTTATTTTGAAGGTATTTTTCCACTGTTACAATTTGTTTGCATTGTTTAAAACGTTTGTAATTATTTTGTATATTATATAGGAAAACTTTTTCAAACATATTATTAGTGAAATAGAAAGCTATTTTGCAGCAGTATGGGGGAAAAAAATAATATTAGTGCACAATTTTTCCTCATGCAATATGTTCCTATCTTTCTTTCTGGTAGGTTGGCATCTATGCATTTTTTATATCAATCCTTGAAATTAATGTGATTCCTACTTTTTTTTATTATTACCCAGGCTGTCTAGCTCACCCAAAGGGTGTAGATGAGTTTTAAGGGTATGATTTATATTTTGTCAAAGCAACAAGAAAAAGTGTAACAACTATAAAACAAAAATTTATTATTGATTTGCAAATACTGAACCCTAGCTGCCAACTCTGCATTTCTTCTTGAAGCTCCGATATTTGCATTGACTGCCGATTTCCGGACAAATATGCAAATTCTCCCCCCCCCCCCCTTTTTTTCTTTTTTTTTAAACTTTTAAGATGAATATAGTAAACAGATTTTAAAATGAAATTCCATACTTTTATAAAATTAGCCACAAAAAATGACTAAATTTCGCCCAAGATTCCCTTATATTTTAATTTTAAATGTGTTTAATTCTTATATTTTAAATAATATGAGAAAGATTATATGAAAATGTCACTAAAATGTGCATTTATACGTGATTCTCGGTTTATCCCGTTTTATTATCACATATTTTCCATTTTTGCAATTTGATTTTATCAACTAAAACTTTTGTTTGTTATATTATATTAATTGTTATTTTAACTCAGGAAAATTAATTTTCAAGAGTGAAATGAAGGGGTATTGGGGCAATGATTGTATAAGATGACCATAATTTAAAATTGTTAAATAGAAGTTTTTTTTTTTAAGTTTTTTTTTTAATTTTTTTTTTTTTTTTAATATATCCTTTTAGCCAAGTAAAATCAAATTAGCAATTTTTTCTATTTATTTTCTTTTAGGTTTCTTTATCAGTTTATTTTAAATTTTAAGAAAATTTAAAACAATTTTTAATACAAAAATCAGAATTATTCTTTGTTTATATCTTTAACAAAAATGGGCATTTAAAAAATGGTTGTTATTGTTAGAGATGCCAAAATGGCAAGTAGCCGTGTCTATTTGGCACCTAGAGTCAAAACTATAGGCTTCAAATTACGTCTAGTTCAAATTTTTAATTTCTAACACTGCACTCTAGCTGAAAAGCTAGTGAACTGAATTTCACAAAATTCGGTAGATAAGTCGCTTGTGGGTCACCCTGGTGCTGATTAGATTTTGGTATGATTTGGAAAAAAATAACCTGCCTTTTTTTCCAAAATGGCTTAAAAAATCATCAAAATCTAAAATAAAAAACTATGTATGCTCAAATATATCCATTAAATGATTGTTTTATACTTAATTTTTAACGCAGAAAAGAATAAGACCAACCCCATTACACTAGAACTAGCCGTTCTTGAGATATTTTAGTGTTTTCGTATTTTCTCTATGCCACCTTTGAAACTAAGTCCAGTTACCAAATGAGAACGAAAATTGAATTAAAAGTGAATTAAATTTAATTAAAATAAAGAGAACATGGATATAGGTCTGCGCAGGGAAAGTCATGTACTGCCCACATCAGATTTTTTTAGTTGATTTGATATGGAATAACCAAATACTGTCTTACTTAAAAAATTAATTTTTTTTTATGATCCCATTGGAATCCCATTATGAAATTTACAGGACATGTACAACAAATAAATATGCAAAAAATAAATGATTTTTTAAAATCACATTTTTGCAGTTTAAAGTCAAAGGTCAAATTGGATGACCTTGAAATGAAAAACATCATTGACCGGGTCACATGACATATCATAAAAAATGTTGTAAACTACAAAATAAGCCTTATTTCAACACAATCAGTACATTAGGTCAGCAGATACAAGATTTTGAACATGCCTAGAATTGTGAAAAAATTACCAGATTTTCAAACTTCAAATATTTGTAAATAAAAAACTAATGCAATTTGAGGTATAATATTTTGCATAGGATCTTATATATGAGTGGACAACAAAATGGCCAACTTTAAAAAAAAAATCCGGAAGGATCAGGTTGTGGGCTGTGTTAAATTGATGTGGAATGACCCTTATATGCACTGAGACGTCACCTAACCTCTTCAAACAAAGGATAACATTATTCATTTAAGTAAAAAAAAAATATATATACACTCTGGGTTTATTCATTATCAAACATTAAAATTTAATATTCTCTTGTAAAAGGTACACAACTGAACTGTAGAAGAGAACTAAAATTAAGTTGAATAAAAAAAAACTCAGATGCAAATATGGGAAAGGAGGAATCTGGATAGGGGAAAAAACTAAGTACTCTGTGCATGTAACAGAACTCTGTTTAACTTTTGAAAGATTAAGATACATTCGCTTTTTCATTTTCAAACCAAAAAATTTTGGCCTTCCCTTGTAATTGCTCTAGGTCCTTCTTTGGGTGAGCTAGATGGCCTGAATAATAAAACCAAAAAATTTAAAGCCATTTAGTTGTTTTCTCTGTTCACCACATCCTTTCAAAATTCCTTCTTCCATTGTTCAAATGCAGAAGTCTTTGTAGATACCTCTCTCACCCTGTTAAATGTTCATATTTGGTGTGGCCATGTTCACCAATAATTCCGGAGGCATAATCTCTTCACATTCATTAGAGAATATTTAGTTTTGTTTTCACTTTTGATGCATTGAGTTGTGTGTGAATGAAACAACAGATTATTTATATCTACCATTTATATATTTGGGACATCGTTTCCATAGTCCCCTTTGAAATTTACTCTTTTTGAATTCTTTACAACTTTTCTGAGCTCTTTCTGAATTCTTCTGTTTCACTTGTTACTCTTAATTTTCATGTTCTGTTTCATCTATATAAATAAATTTTTAAATCTGTTTGTGTGTGTGTGTCTCATCATCGTGGGAGAATGACTGCATCAAATTTGATGAAATTTTGTGGCAAGCCTTAAGATAGCCCCACTTAAAGTTTAATCCATATGTTTCGAGTTTCTAGGGCCAGCGGTTGTCGAGGTATTAATAAATAGCAAAATTTCCACAGAAATAGCAGTATACAGATGATATTATAATTACCATCGTGAAACCTCATCTATTCATAGAAGAACTATGTTATGGATAGAAATAATATTAAAATACAGTCAAACCCCTCTAAACGGTCACCCCGTTTTTACGGTCAGTTATAAATTCCCCGGCAGGAAACTCATTCACAATATGCACTTTGATTAGCGGTCACCCTCAGATACGGATGCGGACACTATTTTAATGATTCATTCCATTAGACTAAAACCTCTGTTCGGACACAATCAAAATTTGAAATTTCTATACCAAAGATAAATTCCCAGAGAATTTTGCAACTCACCTGTGAGTAAGAAAAACACCTGCGCCTGCAACAATGGTCATTCTCTAGGGACATTAAGAGCAAGCAATTCAAAAGGGAGATAAGGAGTAACGGGAACTCCCCCATCCCTCAGTCACAAAGGAGTGAGATCCACTTCAAGGGAAAAACTCGACAAAGAGCGCGGACGTGAAGTGTGCATGGTTGTTAAATTAACATTTAATGCATTGCTTTTCAAGAATTCAAAGTCACATCGGCGTTGAGGTCGTAGAGTTCATACGTGTATGTATAGTCACCCTTCTTTCGA
Source organism: Amaurobius ferox (assembly GCA_951213105.1). Lineage (NCBI taxonomy): Eukaryota > Metazoa > Arthropoda > Arachnida > Araneae > Amaurobiidae > Amaurobius > Amaurobius ferox. The sequence continues at coordinate 52,975,485 of OX578151.1, forward strand.
AATGGGCAGCATTAGTAATCGTCATGCTCTGTCTCTGATAGATAAAATTAATGTTATTGAGTATAATGAGAAACATAAATTGGGAGTTCGTACCCTCGCGACTATATTTAATGTAGAAAGAACCCAAATATGCTATATTTTGAAGAAGAAAGAATATTGGAGAAACTAATGGTTGGAAAACGGAAACCAAGAAAGAAAAAATAAATTTCCTAAAACACCTGGACTTGCGATAGATACAGTTGTTTACGATTGGTTTGTTTCTGCAAGAAACAAAAATCTCCCTATTTCCGGACCAATTCTCCAAGAGAAAGCGAAAAAAACCGCAGAAGAGTTAGGATTCACAGACTTCAAAGCCTCGAATTGTTGGCTGGATCGATTTCGCATTTGACATGAAATCGCATTCAGGAAACTGGTCGTCGAATCTGCTGATGTCGACTACGGTATGTGTGAAGATTGGGATGAAAAAATACCAAAAATTATTGAAGGATATTCAGCAAGGGATATCTATAACATCGATGAAACTGTAATGTTCTATCGAGCTCTTCCTGATAAAACGCTTTGCTTAAAAAAAGAACATTGCAATGGAGGAAAAATTTCTAAAGAGAACGATTGACAATACTGCTGGGAGCAAAATGCAAGGTGAAAAGTTGACCCTTTTGATGATTGGAAAAGCAGCAAAGCTTCGCTGCTTTAAGGAACTGGATATACGTGGCTTACCCGTCGAATGGCACTCTAATAGGAAATCATAGATGACTTCTGATATCATGTTGAAAGATTTGATAAACTTAGACAAGAACTTCGTGAAGGAAAAAAGAAAAGTCCTGCTGTTTATGGATAATGCCACGTCTCATCCAACAGACGTTCGCCTGAAAAACATAAAGGTAATTTTCCTTCCCTCTAACACGACATCAAAGTGTCAACCACTGGATCTCTGTGTAATCAAATCTTTTAAAGTTCAATATCATAAGCTACTTTTAAAGCATTTGATCTGTAAAATGGAAGAAGCTAAATCAGCCACAGAACTATCTAAGTTGATCAAAGTTTTGGATGAAGTTGGATGGATAAAATTCGCATGGAATAGTGTAAAAGAAGAAACGATTTCTAACTGTTATCAAAAAGCTGGTTTTAGGGAGTTTGCAACACTTCCGACTGATTCAGATGAAGAATCTAAAAGTTTACAGAGCTTGATGGAAAAGGCCGGATTCGTGGGCATGTCATCTGAAGAATATGCAGATGTGATGATAGAAGAAAATAACAGAGAAATATTCAATATCGTCAGGGAATTTGCAACAGAATCATCTAAAGAGGAAGAAAGTGAAGAAGAAGAAGTCGAGTGTGAAGAACAAGGAGTCAGCATCAAAAATTACCCTGAAGTTTTTAAAGTGTTAGACGGACTAAAGACATTTTCCTGTAAGCATAATGATGGAAATGCATTAAATTTAGTCTCACAACTTAAAATACACTTTGAAGGAGAAAGACTGGTGGCTAAAACCTACCAAACATCAATTGATCGGTTCTTTCCCCTAAGATAAATAAATTCAATGTATACTACTGTACTTTTTTGCATATGAGCTTACATGTTGTGAATTTAATTGTTTTTATGAAACAAATGTGCACGTTCGTCACTAAGATCACAGCTAGGGGGGGGGGAGTTAACCCCCCTGATGAAAGAAAAATTTAACACTGAAAAGGTACAAGGTAAAGATCCAATCGGGTATAGTATCAAAAACAGTGTTCAACCTCGCCCCCCCTGAAATCAAATTTCGGCTACTGGTTTGTCCGTTACCTTAAAATTGTTTTATGTTCTCAAAAATAGGTATGTTTCAATATGAGGAATTTAAAATGATTAAAATGTAATATTTAATCTAATTTAGAATGATCCCCTCTTTTACGGTCACCCCTCGATTACGGACAAATTTTTCTGTCCGGAAAGTGACTGTAAATGAGAGGTTCGACTGTAGTATGTTTTAGCATGTTAGTGGAATGTGTCCAACTCATTTGGCTGACTAATCATTTGGTAACTTGGCAAAATAAAACAAAAATTTAATTGAGATTAAAAAATATACATTTTTTCCCATTTTGATACTGATTATGATACAAGTGAACCCAAACAATTTGAAATATTAATGTATGAAAAAGTTAGGTGGTATTTCACACTTTATTATTTTAGCTCCAACTTTGTTATTGAAAATGTAAACTATTTCTACATCAAATCAAGCAGGGCCTGCAATGACAGACTAATAAAAAAGAAAGAAAATGAACACAAAACTCCAACTGAATGTGTAACTGTTAAATCAGGCAGAAACATGTATTTAAAACATAGTACAACCCAAGAATCAAGCATTCTACAAAACTCTTTCAACTACCCTCTGCAACAGCATTAAAATTTAACAAGAATGAACTTTTTAAGTTAAAAATCTACAAAGATATGACACTATAAAATTTCTGTAAATTTGGTGCTTTTGCCAAAATTTTTCTTTTTAAGACAAATAAGTTTAGACAAAGCTAGAGAGATTTGAAATTAATGAATTTGTTTAAGAATTAATTTTGGGTGACAAATAATTATTTAAATTTACATATTTTATAAATTTTTATTTCAAAAACTATAATTTTTTTTATTTTATTTGGAAAAATACTGATCATTTAGTACAATATTCCATAAGAGAGCAATAAGATTATTCCTTTTCCACAATCCATGCCCCTTGATGGGGAAATTCCACACTTTCCCTTGTTGAGTCAAAAATAATTATTGCTTCGCTTACTTAAAAATTTTGAAAATTTGTCACACAGAATAACATTGAAGTTCAGCATTTGTGAACTAAACTGCTGAAACAGGATTACAATTAAACAAGAAAGATCAATCATGCATAAGCATTGATTATGAAACACTTTCCAACTGAAATGTAATTTCATTTAAAAATTTCTAAAATGTGATTCATTCAGTGGTAATATCTTTTACATTATCACAGTACTACAGTAATTTATTATACTTAAATATTTAAAACTGTATCGAAATATAAATCATCTGATTCTTTATGCAAAATCAATGAATATTTCATTCATATAACTTGTATTCCAGACTCCAGAGCTAAATAATTTTGTGTGAAAAAAATTCAGCAATTCTTATGTAATTCATCTTACAATCGCTTGAGATATTTGCATTCTGCATATGTTAAAATTAGGCTTCCTTGAAGAAATAATAAAAGTTTAGGGATCATTTAAAATCACAACTATTGTAATTGCATAGGCACGGAATTTAGATACACAGATAATATATATGTGTATGTGTATGTACTCAAAGTATTGGAATCGTGCCGAAGATCGGAACTCGAATTTTCAAAGGATCTACACGTTTTGGGACTTCTAGAACACGAAAAAACTAGTTTTAGGAAGACGTCTGTGTGTGTAAGGGTGTATCTGTGTATGTTTCTGTGTGTCTGTGTGGATATTACATCCACTCCAATTGAAAAACTAATGGACCGAATTTCATACAATTTGGTATGTATGTTTTTTGTGGGAAATCCTGATGTTCATTAGATTATAGTACGTTTCGTAATAAAAGAATCTGCCTTCTTTGCGAAATGGCCGCGGAAATTGCCTTTATCCACTCTAGCTAAAAACTAATGAACCAAATTTAACAAAATTTGGTGTATAATATTTCAATAACCTACAAGTGATTTATATACCAAATTTAACAAAATTTTGTATATAAATCATTTGTAGGTTATTCTACTACGATTCGGGAAAAAGGAACGGGTTATTTTTGCGAAATAGCCAGCAAAAATCGTTATATATGAAAATAAAAGACTACGTGTGCTCAATTATATCAATTAAATTCCTATTTTATATGTGATTTTTGACAACAAAAAGAATAAGACTAACCCCATTACTCTAGGACTAGCCGTTCTTGAGATATTCTAGTTTTTTCGCGTTTTCGCTACGCCACCTTTGACAATAAGTCCAGCTATCAAATGAGAACCAAATTTAAGTTTAACGTGTAAATTCAATGTCATTTAAAATACTTATGTTGTGCAGATAAACTCAAATTATCATTGAATAAATAAAGAGAACGAATATGAGTCTGCAGAGAAGACATGTGCTGTCCACATCAGAATTTTTAACAATATTACAACAATGATTTATAGAAGTGAACGGGGATTATTTTCAGGCCATTTCGAAAAAAATGTATGACCTATATTTAAGGATCCATCAAATTTTTGTCGAATAAAATGTTCAACAAATTTAAGCTGTGTACCAAATTTTAACTCTCTAGGACGTAGGAAAGTGCATTTAAAATGCCATCAATTAAATTTATCATGAAGAGTTATATAAAATTTAAAAAAAATGAAAAATTGTTATCTACCAAATTTATTTTAAAATATGAAGCCACTCCCATATGCAAAACGTGTAAACAAATGGAGAGATATATATTATATAATATCTCTCTCTTTTCTTTCTGGAAGATATCCCAAAGTCAGAATTTAATTGAATTTGTTTTTTTCCCTATATTAAATAATTTTTTTAATTAAAAAACTACTTAACATATTTTACTGAATTTTTTTTTATATATTCTATGGGATAATGTGAATATTTCCTAAAAATTTCGAAGCAATTCGTGAATTTTAAATTTACTTAAAAAATGTTTGAAAAATTAGGTCCCATAGGGTTCAATGTATTTCATTTTTTCAACCCGGGTTCAATAAAAAACTAATTGGGTGATATTATTTATTTATATTCCCATAGGTCCTACAGACCGTCTGAACAACATACTAAAATTTCATTTTGATAAACTCATTTTTACGGCAGTTATCGTGCTAACGGACAGACAGACAGACAGACAGACAGAATGAACAAAGTCATAAACCTTTGTTGTAAAGTGTTAAAAATGAAATTTCATTTTTACATGCTTTTTTTTTTCCAAAAAATTGGCAAATATTGAGAAATTTTATTAGTGATACAAAATAAGCTATATTGCATCAAAAAAATTTTTTTTTTCTTTGCTGCAAAATATTTTCTTTAACATCATTTAATCTGTTAACAATATAATTGTCAAATTGAGTAAAAACAAACTTCAAGATCAAAAGTTACGTCATAATCTAACGTCAAAAGTTAAAACCAGATATGCTCAAATGAATGTGATTTTTAAGGATAATTTTATATACTTTTATTTAAAACATAGATTAAAGAATCAACATGTCATATACTTTACTATAATTATCATAAAATGTTAAGTGTCAGAATTTAAAATAGAGGCTTGGCAATTTATTATCAATATTTTTAGTCAAAGTATCTTTAGTTGCAATTTTTTTTTTTTAAATCCAATGTATTATTCTTTTTTTAGAAGAAGGATTTGTTTCAAACATCTGTTTTAATCTAGTCTTAATTTTGGCAAAATTGTCTAATTATATTTTGGTTTGGTTTTCTTATGTGTTTGTATTTTTCTTTTTTTAATTGGTGTTATTTCTCTTTTCTTTTAGGGAATTTAAAAAATACTAAATTTTTAAATTCTCAAAAAATTAATAACTTTAAAATTATGAATGTTCTAGTTCCATATTCCTGTTGCTGTTACTCTTGCTAGTAATAGTGCTTTATCAGATGAGAATCCCAATGTTCAAGTGCGCATAACCAACGTTTTGGGTGCATCTCTTGGACCATTAACAGTTACTGCTGACAATGCTAAAAGAGTTGGTGATAATGTCGTTGTTTTAACCAAGAAAGTGTTCCAACCTGTCAAAGGCAGCGAGTAAGTTATGTTTTTCTGTTCACACAATTTATTCATATGTTTTAATGTTGCAAGACTTAAAATATGTTAATATGATTTTTGTACTATTGCAGTGAAATCTGTTTAAGATGTAATTGTGTTGAACCAAAAAAGTTTTCTCTGCATGCCTTAGATTCCATTATTTGACATGGAATTGCACAATTTAATTTCATAACCTCGAGCTTGAGAAAATATTTTATTTTTAATAAATTCTATATTTTTCGTATACTTTTTCTTGTTTAAACATCTAAGAAAAGTTATTTTTATCATATCAATTTCTAACATTTATAGTTTGTATTTCCAGGAAAATTTTAAATTATTTTTATTACTCTGCAATAGAATACAGACTATCGAATGTTTATAATGTTTTAACTTTAATACAATGCTTTCTCATATTAAGAAATTTTGTATAATTTTTTTCATTGTAGATTTGAATGGATTTACATGCTTTGGGCAACTTAGAACATAAATTTACTACTTTTACATGAAGTCTATGCAATACAGAGAGCCGAGCCAGTAGTTGCGGATATGCTTAAATATTGTCTATGTGTTATAAATCATAAAAAAAAAAGTTTTAAAACCAGATTTAAATTGGAGTGTGACTCAACTTGACTTTTTCGTACCAGAATGCATTTTTAAACAGCTTGCTATTTTATTTATTTATTTTCAAACTTTACAACCATATCAAGTAACATGCTATAATTGTGATCATTTGTAATGATTTTTCCTGATACGGTTAGACTGAGAGGCAAACATTGCCAATACATCATTACAGTACTGTCTCCTAACAAAGCACAAGTTCATTGATTTAGCATGATATTTATCACTTTGGTGATAATTTTATTGATTTGGCGATGCTTTTGTCAATTTGGCAGCATTTAAAAAACTCGCCAAGTGGGCAATCTCCCACCATATTTGTCCTCACATTTTTCACCAAGTGTTACGGATGGAGAAATGGGTTATTAAGATATTAAGGTGATAATTCCCACAAAGTAACAGGGTTTATCAAGGAAATTGAACTTAATTTTTCAAAATATTGATTCATCAATTTAGTGTCATTTTATTATTTTTGTTACATTTTCGTTTATTTGGCAATATTTTTTTCAATTTGGTGACATTTAAAAAGTTGCAAAATGTATTGCTAAGTAGGATGGCGAGACTGACAGATAAACACACCGAAATATCATTACAGTACTATCTCATAACAAAACACATTTAATTTAATTTAATTGATTTAGCATTGATTTTTACAATCTTGTAACATTTCTTATCGATTTGGTGGCATTTTCATCAATTTTGCAACATTTAATAAAAGTCACGAGGTTGGTGATACTCCGCCAACGTTGTTGCTAAATTTTTTACCAAACATTACAGAGATGGACAGACAGAGAAATGGGTTATTTTTATAGTGAATTTTAAGTAACTTGTGATTTTTTTTTCTCTACAAATTTTGCAAAGAAAAATTTGTAATGTTGGTCCAAATTATCTCAATTATAGCATAGTGTTTCCTTTAGGCATTTTCAGGAGGGTGCAGCTCCCTGCCCGTTTTTTTATAGTGATAAATGCGCCCTGCCCATTTTTTACAGTAGTAAAACGCGACCTGCCTGTTTCTGTACAAAGGTAAATGCGCCCTGTCCCTACCGTTTTTTAATAGTGGTAAGTGCACCCTGGCCCCGTTTGCTTAAAAAAAAACTCAGGACTCCGCGAAAATTTCCGTCCTTCCGCTATTGATATGTAGGAGCATGACTCATTATTTTCTGGTTCCCGGATCCCTCTTCTGGATTCTTCATTTTTTTTTTTTACTTATACGCGAGTATATACGGTAGTACTTGTGCATGTAATGTGACCTATATTTTGATTTGATTTTAACCACTGATTTTGCTGCTAAAATCTGTGTAGGCTATATTCATAAAATCTGGTTTAACAAAATCAATTTTAGTTAGTTTGAATAATTTGGAACTAGTTTATTAAATATATATTATAAAGAGCTGAATTCAATGACCTAGGCTATGATCCCAACGAAAAAAAAAAAGACCCTGTTCGTTAAAAATTGCCCCTTTTGTTCATCTACAGTGCCCTCTTTATGAATGAGCACCCTGCCCTTTTTTTAGTCTAGGGGAAACATTAATACTTTAGCCCTTCACTTTAAAGGGCTTTGAAAAATCTTTCAATTAATAAAAAACTTGACAATGTACCCAAGGTGGTAACTTGCCTTCCCTCCAAAAGGGGGCTAATGATGTCATAAACACAAAAATTGTATCGTGGGTTTTTTTCACAATGATTAAAACTATAAAGTGTTGTGATCAATTATCTATAAGCCCCTTTTATGCATGATTAAGTCACATTTTCCCCTATGCAGCCATGTTAAAAATATATATAATTTTTTACATCACTTTTAAACATTACGGGGTCGTTACGATTTGTTGTGTTTGGTCATTGCTGCAATATGATGATGACATTGCTACCATGTAATGAGACAAAAAAAAAAAAAAAACATCACAATACAAAGACATCAGACAAAATAAACATCACAGTGTTTCCTTCTAGCAACTTTGTTGAAATCTAAATGTGCTGTATGGATAGTGTCTTCTCAAATCTCAGAAACACAATTTTTTGTCATAGAAAATTACTTTAAAATCAATCATTAATGTTATGCTTTGTAAAGTATGTTTCAATGTAGACAAACAAACTGAATGTATTTGCTGCTTTTACAAAGTGCTTGATTATTTCTTTCAGCATCCTGTACACCCTGAATTTCCTGGAAGGCAAACCTATTCGTGGTTTTTATACTGTTTTGATCAGTGCTGTTCCTAGTAAAGCTGATCCCAAACTTATTGGAAACACAGGTGCTGAGGTGAGCATTTCACTGTTGCATTTGATTTTATAGATTTGCCTTAGAAATTTATCTTGCCTTTTAGTTGCATTTTTGAAGGTTCTATCCCAGAAAATTGATATCCCTAGACAAAGTTAAAATATTAACAAAGTTATATACTTTTACAGGAGTCATTTTTCTGAGATGTGCTAGCTCTTTTAGAGTTAAATATTGTTCATCAATTATTACAATTCACTATTATATCAATTTTCTATCATTTGTGGAATTTAGATCATATTTAAAGACATGGTGACAAAGAAATTTGTATTTGATAACACCAATTTTTTTGGATTTGTTGTATTTTCATTTATTTTCCATGTTTCTTTTCTGGTGAATAGTGCATCTTAAGAAGTCTGTGCAGTTGTGCCATATATAGTAGGAAATTGAAGTGTCAAACAGCGATGAAATTCAGTAGAGTGGTACTGAAGTTCCCCAGATACAACAGCTCAACAAGATTATTTAAAAATTCTAATTAGTTTAAAGTTTATGAACTTTTAAAGAAGAAAATCAGCTTTTTTGTCAAATCTATTGATTCCTAAAGATTTATGGGACAAGATAGTTTAGTTGTTAAGGGCGTATGAATTGCACATAGTAGACCCGGGTTTGATCGCTGATGCTGTCTGAAACTGCTTCCATGTCTATACAGAGTTTGGACACATTAAGTTTATAGGTCCATCCGATAGGCGATGGATTAGAGGAAGGATGGCACAGTCCCTATGGTTGCCATCCCCATTGGGTTCTGTTCTAAATTAGATGGCACTGTCCTGACCGTCCAAACAGTTACCTTACATGTTTGGGTAGTTCAGACAGTTTGAGTAGGGGGAAATAATCCATTCATTGCAGCTTGAGATGATTTTCAAATTCACAAGACACAAGAGAATGTGTTTTGATTAAATGACATACATTTTGTCTAGACAAAAGCAAAAGTGAATAAAATAGACCAAAAAAAGTGAATTTAATTTTTCGGTTTTCTAACTTTGAAATTTAAAATATTTTGTTCTGTTATTATTTTTTGTATTATATTATCATGAGTATAGTGCAAAAAAATGGCAAAATTCTGATAAACACTCTTTAAGATAGCATTTAATATTTTTAGTTTTATCATTTTTTTGCGGTTTGATATATCTCAGCCCTCATTGATCCGATCAACATGCAGTTTTCACTGACACACTTTTTAAGGTGCTTTTTTAACAAAGGCCCCATTGGGGTTGAAGCACCCAAGCATCGGACCATACACAGAGTTCTTTTCTGTTTCCTCAAAGTTTTTTCATGGCACTTATTTAGGGTATATCAAAGGAGTTTATTTAGGAATTTTTTGCTAGCATTGTATAATTGGCATGGTTATGCAAGGAAAAGTGCTGGTATGATTTTGGTTCAAAACAAGACAATTTGGAAATTGAATTGTGTTATCTGTATCTGCATTATTTACATAGCGAGTGCTTATTTGGAACTCTGGCGGCAGTGCCGGGTAATTCATTGTAGTGTTATCTAAGAGAATAATTTGGAAAGCCTGAAAATGCCATGGAAATTCATGCATGCCTATTTTTTACACTATCCATGTTCTGCAGACACTATCGTTTTTTATACTATCAGTGTCCTGTCCCTGTGTGAAAATCACTGATGTACATTGTGTATGCTGATGAGTATTTTTACTTTCCTTATATACATAATGTATAAGGAAAGTATTGTGACGGGGTCGAAAATTCGAATTCGAGTTTTCGACGGGAGAGCACGGATCAAGAATCCCTGATCACGAATCGAACATTTTTGAAGTGATGTCTGTGTGTGTGTGTGTCAGTGGGTCTCTGGAGACGATAACTGACGAACGAATGAACCGATTCGAACCAAATTTGGTACAAAAATCACAATCTGTAAACACTGGAAGCCTATTGTTTTTATGCGCAATCGAATGTTCAGAACCACCCTAAATTTTCGAATGAAATTTTGAAAAAATCATCAAAAAATCAAAACCAATAATAAAGTTACGTAAATAGACATTTCTTGTGTAATTTTTTATTAGAAAACGATTGACATAAATTTTAATACGCTAACATGAACCGTTCTCGAGATATTGCACATTTTTCAAAAAAATTATCAAAAAGTCATATAAAATAGAAAAAAAAATATTTCCTATTGAGAAACATGTTCACTTTTCATATATAATATCATGCGATAAATTGGGTGACATCATTCTCGTGGATCTAGCTCGTTCCATTCATGAAAAAAGATACTTTGAGTAATACTTTTGCATTTGAACGCCAATTTATCTGCTGTAAGAATAACTTATTTCTTTGTCCATAACGCTTGGCGAGATTTTGGCGACGAAATTGGCGGAATGTCGCCAACTTGGCGATTTTTTGAAATGTTGCCAAATTAACAAAAATCTCGCCAAATGGATAAAAATGACGATAAATCAATGAAAATGACGACTAATTGTCGAAAATTCAATATCTTGGAAAGGATATTAGTATCTACTAGAAGAAAAACCTATTTATTTTACTGTGAAAGTAGTAAATTCATTTCATTATATAAGGAAAGTCATGCGTTGCCCACATCAGATTTTTTTTTTATTTCTACCTGTAGCACTTGATACAATGATCCTGCGTTAGTGTGTAAAAACACACAGCACAAACACCACAGAAGAGACAATTAGACATACACAAAAATTGGCCGCCAGCATTCCAATGCAACACACGTAAATCAGAAAAAGAAAAGCTCTCCATAATATTTCGCTCTGCAGCTGTGATAGATTTTGTGTTACCCCAGGTGCACCATGAGGAAGCCTATCATATTACGCCCATGTTAATGAATATATAATCATCTAAAAAATAAATTTAAACAAATTTTATACTGGAAAATATGATAGTATAAGAAAGATAATGACTAAAAATATTATATATTTATTTACTTAAACAAAAAATCGGCATTTGTTAAATGTATCTGTAAATGTGTCGATGTGTAGCATACATTTTACAGCTCTGGCTCTGAAAAGGTAAAGTTTAGTTATAGTCACTTGGTACATGCATATAAGCATTCTATAGTTTCAAATAAAAACAAATCTTAGAATTTTATTTAAACTTGTAAAGTCTGTAAAATACATAAAAACTAACATTCTTAAAAAATTAACTTGAAGCTTACTTTTCTTTTTATTTTGTTTGGTAATGTACGGCCCTTAGCTTCGAAAATTGTCACCTTCTGTAGGATCTGAAGAGCCTTTTCACCCCAACCTCCTAAGGGCCAACGGCCGTACCGTGCTGAAAACACCGGTTCTCGTTAGATCACCGAAGTCAAGCAGCATCGGGCGCGGTTAGTACTTGGTGGGTGACCACCTCGGAACACCGCGTGCTGTTGGCCATCTCGGGTGCGGTATCCCCGTGGTTTGCGCGCTAGATTTGCACGCTGCCACAAATGCCGCCGTGTTCATGAGGAGTACGGTCACGTTAAACATGTGGGTCCGTAAGTCCTTCCGAGAGGTTGGTGGTAGGGGAAGGAGGGTACGGTCCCTGTGGATGCCTCCCCCACTGGGTTCCGGTCTAAATTGGGTGGCATTTCCCGGCCGTCCATACAGTTACCTTACACCTTTCTGGTAGGTCGGACGGTCTGGGTCTCAACAACAACAACCCCAACCTCCTATTATTTTCCACTTCCACAGTCGGGCAATCGAAAATTAGGTTCTGTTTCTTGATAGATACTATAAGTGTACAAAAATTCAGCCTGGATGGCTTATGAAGGGTATAGAAAGACAACTGCATTAGACAATTATTATATAGAGGTTTTTGTTCTTTTATAGTAAACTGCTTGGGTATTAAAATCAATTTTTTAATTGCAGATTAATGTCAAAGTGATGACAGAAGTAACTGTGGAAGGAGCTGAAATTGGAACTGTTTATCGTGACCAAGGAACATCTGCTAAATCGACCAGGTAAGCAACTACCAAGTTAAGGTGACAGGTGTATCCATTCATTGAGGTTTGAAATGGAAGTAGTCTCATTTAATTTTTCCTGTCAAATTTTTTATTGAAAACAATCTCTTCTAGGAATTTGTAACTTTTGGATTAGATATCGTAGATGTTAATATCATAGTAGGATAAATATATTTAAAACTAGAAACTGAAACATTTAGCTAACATAATATGAGATAACGTATGTTTTGAAATGTATGTTTATATCAAGAGTATTTGAAATTTTTTTTGATGGAGATAGTTTTGATTTCGCAATCATACCATTTTTATACACTTTTATTTAGCTCTTTTATATGTATAATAGCGTTTTTATAATCTATATGGTTTTAATGTTTTATATGTATCGTAAATGTATATATACAAGGTATATTTGACTTGTAGTATTGATTTATTAGAGAATTTTTGCATGATGGGGATTTGACTTTTCATTTTGAGGTTTTATACTTTGGTACTTTTGACTTTTGGATCTTTCATGTTCGTTATTCGTGATCAGTATGAGGTTAACTACGGATGCGTGCTGGCTTACGGGAGAGGTGTCGCGACCAGCTGATGACTGGGACTTAAATGAGGTCACAATCCCTCATTGGCTATTTTATTACACCTAGCTTGTATATTTACCTTTCTTGTTTTCTTCTTGATCGTAAGGTTCTTAGAGTTATTGTCTTTTGAATTTATATAATTTTGTGGAGCCTGTTAGCAGCTATAAATGCATATTCTTCACAATAAGATATATGTACTTCATGAAGTTTGATAGATATCTTCAGGTTGTTTGCAATTTTTAAATTATATATATATATATATATATATATATATATATATATATATATATATATATATATATATATATATATATATATATATATGAGATGAATAAAAATGTGGGTCAGAAAATTTTCCAGGAATCTGAAAATTTTCGCTGTTTTTCTGGAAAATTTTCCCACTATTTTTTTATTTTTAATTTAAAAATAAGCTTTATAAGAAGTTTTTGATCATTGAGTTTTTCAATTTTGAAAAGGAAAATAAAGGGGGGAGGGGAGTGTGAAAGACCCAAGCCACTCGACTTACCCTAGGGTATGAGCAGCTGGTTGAGGGGGTGGGTGGGGTGTATATACGCTTTATTTTAGAGAGAAAGGATGGCAACGAAAATGGCACAAGTGGCATTTTACTCATTCTCAGTGAAAAACAAACAATGTTTTAACAAGCTTATTCTTTTAGTATTAAGTTTTCGAAATTGATAAAAATATTAAAAAAATTGAATGTTTCCACAAGAGAAAATGCTTTAATAGTAATAAATATATGCTTCACTCACTTTGCAAATTGTCTCTTTCTCATGATACTCACTCGTTCATTTATAAACAGACATATCTATATAATAAAAGGCAATGTCTGTGTGTGTGTCTATCTTATACACTATACGTTCAGCGACCCTGCGTCGCAGAGGTACGAAATTTGGCAATCTGAGAGGGGGGGGGGGGGGAGCGGACACGTGAAAACTGATTTTTTAAATTTTGATTATTTTTTGTTGTTATTTGATGTTTTATGCGATTTCTCGACCGTTTTCTGCCCTTTTTTCTCCACGATCCAGATGTCGTAGAAAAAACAAATCACACCACCAGAAAGAACAGAGAATTGCGAGTAACATATATCAATTTTAAATCTCAGTGACAAATTCTAATATTTTTTCAAGATTTTAAAACAAAAGTCACTTTTGGCTCAAAAAAACAATTTTTGGTTTATAAATTCTCGCATAGTTAAAAGTACTCATAATTTCGATTAATAATTTACATTTTTAGAAAGGTCAAATATCTGGCATTCTTACAAGTTCAATCTGGTCAAGGAATATTCCGTATTGCCCACAGGATCGGGATTTTAAGATTTTCCGAATTTCAATTTCCCGGCGATCCGCTGAAGCATTTCTTAACCGGCGTTTCTCCCCCGCAGAAGTAGGGAAGGTGGTGGGTGGGGACATCAAGGTGGAGGTGACGTCACGGTTCTGAATATGCATAGCGATGGGTGGGACAATAAGAAACCGAATTAGTGTTTGCTTTCTGTTTCCCGCGCTTCCGGTTTTAAATGAATTAAGAGCTTAACACACATATGTATTGTAGAAATTATTATATTTATATTTTAAATGATGGAACAATATGGATTTTTTAAATGGATATTTTAAATGACGGAACGGTTGATAATTTAAATGACGGAACGGTGGATATTTTAATTTTATGAATATTTTAAATGATGGAACAATGGATTGAGGATGGTGGAATTAAGAGCTTAGCACATGGTCATTTTAAATTGTAAATTAGCGTGCGGGAAGTTAGCAGTAGGCCCGGGTTCGATTCCCGCCACTGCCGAAACTGCCGCAGTGTTCACGCGGAATACAATCACGTTAAACATGTGGGTTCGTAAGTCCTTCCAAGAGGTTGGTGGTAGGGGAAGGAGGGTACGGTCCCTGTGGATGCCTCCCCCACTGGGTTCCCATCTAAATTGGGTGAATATAAAGAAAGCTGCAGAGGGCGAGGTAGCCCAGTGGTTAGCGCACGGAAATTGCACTCGGTAGGCCCGGGTTCGATTCCCACCACTTCCAAAACTGCCGCCGTGTTCACGCAGAGTACAATCACGATAAACATGTGGGTCCGGAAGTCCTTCCGAGAGGTTGGTGGTAGGGGAAGGATGGTACGGTCCCTGTGGATGCCTCTCCCATTGGGTTCCGTTCTAAATTGGGTAAATAAAAAGAATGTTATGGAGATTGTCGCGAAGTAGCCCAGTGGTTAGCGCGCAGAAATTGCACTCATTAGGCCCGGGTTCGATTCCCGCCACTGCCAAAACTGCTGCCATGTTTATGCAGAGCACGATCACGTTAAACATGTGGGTCCGTGAGTCCTTCCGAGAGGTTGGTGGTAGGGGAAGGAGGGTACAGTCTAAATTGGGTGAATAATAAACAAGAAAGATCAATCATGCTTAAAGCATTGATTATGAAACACTTTCCAACTTCAATGCAATTTTATTTAAACATGTCTAAAATGCAATACATTCCTCGGTAATATTTTAAAACTTATCACAATACTACATTAATCTATATAATAAAAGGCAATGTCTGTGTGTCTGTCTTATACACTATACGTTTCGCGACCGCGCGTCGGAGAGCTACGAAATTTGGCAATCAGAGACCCGGGGGGGGGGGAGGGAAGGGGACACGTGAAAACCGATTTTTAAAATTTTAATTATTTTTTTATTTATTTAATGTTTTATGCGATTTCGACCGTTTTTTGCCCTTTTTGCCCTTTTTTCTCCATGATCCAGACATCGTAGAAAAAAACAATTTACACCATCGGAAAGAGCAGAGAATTTCGAGTAAAAATATATCAATTTCAAATCTGAATTTCGATTTCTAATATTTTTTAAAGATTTTAAAACAAAAGTCACTTTTTGCTCAAGAAAATGATTTTTGGTTTTTAAATTCTCGCATCGTGAAAAGTACTCATAATTTCGACTAATAATTTACATTTTCAGAAAGGTCAAACATCTGGCATTCTTACAAGTCCAATCTGGTCCAGAAATAATGAAAATTGCCTTCAGGATGGCAATTTTAAAGACGCCATGATTTTAAATTTGTCGGCTACCGGCTCAGTTCCTCAACGGCATTTTCCCCCCATCCGCATTAGTTTCTTCCCCGTCTCCATGGAGACCGCGCTTTCGGTTTTAACTGAATTACGAGCATAAGTGTTGTATACATCGGGCGAAATTATTATATTTATATGATATTTTAAATGGATATTTTTAAATGGATATTTTAAATAATTTAAATGATTGAATTATGGTGGTTTGAATTGTGGTGATGTATTTGAAATTATTATATTTATGGATTGGTGGAACGATATGGTTGATTTTTTTATTTTAAATGGATATTTTAATTTATGGATATTTTAATTTATAGATATTTTAAATGGATATTTTAATTTTATGGCTATTTTAAATGATGGAACGATGGAACGAGGATGGTGGAATTAAGAGCCTAGCATATGGTCGTTATAAATTTAAATTAGCGCGCGGGAAGTTAGCGCGCGAGAATTGCACTCGGTAGGCCTGGGTTCGATTCCCGCCACTGATGCGGAGTACGATCACCTTAAACATATGGGTCGATAATTCCTTCCGAGAGGTTGGTGGCAGGGAAAGAAGGTACGGTCTCTGTGGATGCCTCCCCCACTGGGTCCTGGTCCAAATTGGGTGAATAAAAAGAAAGTTATGGAGATTGTCGCGGAGGGCGCGGTAGCCCAGTGGTTAGCGTGCGGGAATTTCACTCGGTAGGCCCGGGTTCGATTCCCTCCACTGACAAAACTGCTGCCGTGTTCACGCGGAGTACGATCACGTTAAACATGTGGGTCCGTAAGTCCTTCCGAGAGGTTGGTGGTAGAGGAAGGAGGGTACGCACCCTGTGGATGACTTTCCCACTGGGTTCCGGTCTAAATTGGGTGAATAAAAAGAAGGTTATGGAGATTGTCGCGGAGGGCGCGGTAGCCCAGTGGTTGGCGCGCGGGAATTGCACTCGGTAGGCTAGGGTTCGATTGCCGCCACTGCCAAAACTGCTGCCATTTTCACGCGGAGTACGATCACGTTAAACATGTGGATCCGTAAGTCCTTCCGAGAGGTTGTTGGTAGAGGAAGGAGGGTACGAACCCTGTGGATGCCTCCCCTACTGGGTTCCGGTCTAAATTGGGTGAATAAAAAGAAGGTTATGGAGATTGTCGCGGAGGGCGCGGTAGCCCAGTGGTTAGCGTGCGGGATTTGCACTAGGTAGGTCCGGGTTCGATTCCCGCCACTGCCAAAACTGCCGCCGTGTTCAGGCGGAGTACGATCACGTTAAACATGCGGGACCGTAAGTCCTTCCGAGAGGTTGGTGGTAGGGGAAGGAGGGTACGGTCCCTGTGGATGCCTCCCCCACTGAGTTCCTGTCTAAATTGGGTGGCACTTCCTGGTAGGTCGTTCCTTCTGGTAGGTCGCGCCAGCGAGTGTGCCACGGTTAGAATTTGCCACGGTCAGAATTTTCAAGGGTAGCGAACAGGCTGGTCGCCAAAGGCGGCTAGTTTATTATATTTGAAACCTTAAACCTTCATCGAAAAAAAATTAACTTCATTCAAATGACGGCATTAAAGTATAAATTGCCTGGTTTAAACATCTCTAAAATGTTATACATTCCTCGGTAATAATTTTAGAATTATCATAATACTACGATAATTTATTATATTTGAAAACTTCATCGAAAACAACTGAAATCCATTCAAATGACGTCATAAAAAAATAACACGCCTGGCTCTCTCTATAAAAGCAGCATTTCATTCATAAATAATTCCCCCATTCATGTCATTCATCACAATACTATAATAATTTATTTTATTTAAAAATTAAGACCATTGAGCTGCAAATAAGTAAATTCTATGCGTAAAACTTCATCGAAAAATATCGTCCTTCTCTTTCTAAAATCAATGAATTTATATCAGCTAAGCAGACTCCATGGACTAAATGATTTTGTGTTAAAGAATTACAGCGATTCTAATACAACTCATTCTACATATTTTGCTGTTTACATTTTACATAGGTGAAAAATGGGCTTAATAGTAGAAATAATCAAATTTGGAAGAGCATTTAAACTGAAATATATTGTCATTGCGTTGTTTCAGTATGTAGATGCACAGAATTTAGGCAAAAATAAAGTAATTTTAGGACGGATACAACACTCAATATGAATTAAAAAGAACTTTAAAAATCACGATTTTGACACAAGATGGATGCCATATATCATTTTGAAGTGGGTCATGTGATCGTTTCATATCATGGACACGTGATCGCTTCATATAAGAGGTGTTATTATTATTTTAATTTTTATTTAAAAAACAACTGAATATATTTCGCTGAATTTTTTTTTATATATTTTATGGAACAATTTGAATATTGCCTAAAATTTTCGAAGCAATTTGTGAATTTTAAATCCGCTTAAAAAATGCTTGAAAAATTAGGTCCCATAGGGCTCAATGTATTCCATTTTTTCAACCCGGGTTCAATCCAAAACTAATTGGGTGATATTATTCATTTATATTCCCATAGGTCCTATAGACCGTCTGAACAACATACTAAAATTTCATTTTGATTAAGTCATTTTTACGGCAGTTATCGTGCTAACGGACAGACAGACAGACAGACAGACAGAATGAATGAACAAAGTCATAAACACTTTTCAACTTTGTTGTAAAGTGTTAAAAAGCTATTCCCAAAATTTCCGCCGTGTTTACGCGGAGTACGATCACGTTAAACATGTGGGTCTGTAAGTCTTTCCAAGAGGTTGGTGGTAGGGGAAGGACGGTACGGTCCCTGTGGATGCCTCTCTGGATTCCAGTCTAAATTGGATGAATAAAAAGAAAGTTAAGGAGAATGTCACGGAGGGCAAAGTACCCCAGTGGTTAGCACGCAGGATTTACAATTGGTAGACCCGCTTCCCGGCCACACACATTGCTACCGGAAACCCTTGGGTTGGTCGTGTGGTCTGGGCCTTCAACTTGGTAGGCCCGGGTTCCATAATAAAAAAGCTATGGAGATTGTCGCGGAGGACAAAGTAGCCCAGTGGTTAGCGCGCAGAAATTGCACTCGGTAAGTCCGGGTTCGATTCCCAAAATTGCCGCCATGTTCACGCCGATTACGATGATGTTAAACATGTGGGTCGGTAAGTCCTTCCGAGAGGTTGGTGGTAGGGGAAGGACGGTACGGTTCCTGTGGATGCCTCCTGCAATGGGTTCCGGTCTAAATTGGGTGGCACTTCCTGGCCATCCAAATAATTACCTTACACCTTTCTGGTGAGTCGCGCCAGCGAGTTTGCCATGGTCAGAATTTTCAAGGGTAACGAACAGGCTGGTCGCCAAAGGCGGCTAGTTTTAAATAATTTTTAATATTAGATAAAATAATTGATTTTAAAATTGCTTAATTACAAGCGTTTTTTTTTTTTGTTTTTTTGCGTATAATATGTTTATATATTCAATAATTTATTTTTATACATATATAATAAACTAGTAATGTATTTTTTATTTTTGTTGTTTTTTTAAGATTGTAGAATGTTTCCCTTGAATTATCAGTAGGCATTGAAAGAAATGCAATATAATATTTAATGTATTTTTCAATTATAAGTTTTTTTTTTTTTTTTTTTAATATTATATTTTATTATCTACTTATTATACCTATAATAAGCAGTAAATTATTTATGATTTTAATAAGGTTTCACAATTCATTTTGCAACTTCTCATTCCTTTTGTGCTGTGCTTTAAAAGTGGAATTTTGAACATAAAACACATTATTCGTTTTTCATGTGATAGAATTTATTTTATAAGTTTTCAATAGCAAACATATTCAAGGAAAATTATAAATTGTAGCTTCTAACTGCTGTATACAGATATAAGAAATTTTCATGCATAGAATTTTTTTATATATTTCTAGGCAATACACAGCCAATTTTTTTAAGAAATATGGTTCATATGCCTTGGGGAAAATCCTCAGAGTTAAAACTCTGCTCAAAATCTGGAAAACACATTGAAAATAACATTTTTCATCAAAATCCTGGAAACTTTTTATTAGAACCTGAAATGATTGTTTTGAAAGCTTTTTTTTTTTTTTTTTTTTTTTTTTTTTTTTTTTTTTTTTTTTTAATTGAACCAAGGTTTGATTTTCGAAAAGTAATTTCATGGTTCTTTTATCATTAAATTGGATAATTTTTCATGCTAAATTTTTTATCTGTTACGAAGTTTGAATTTATTTTGTTAAATATAATTATTATATATTATAAAATGTAGGTACTGGGAATTTCAATCATTTTTCGGGAAAATTCAGGGAATATCATTTTTAAGATTGAGTATAAACCTTGTGTAAGAAAAATACAACTAAAGAGCATGTTTGTAAATGTAAATTTATAATAAATATAAAAAATTGTAAATGATCATGGGATCAGTTGCAAAGGATTAAAATTTTATTAAGAAATTTCAAATTATACAATAAACTATTGAGTACCTGTAAAATATCGTATAAATTAACTGTATTATTTACCTTAATAAATAATGAGGTAATTTATACCAAATAACCTTATTATTATTTACCTTAATAAAACAACTCAGAATTATCTCATGAAATCAGTTTTGATATTCCTTTCCTCAGATGACTGTAGAATAATGGTGGAAGTTCTGTGCCCTTTAGGCTTAACTGTACACTTTTGGGGAATCTTTGGTGCACATATAGAACTTTTACTAGGGTTTAATTAATGAGCTGAAAGTTATAAAATAAGCCAAAAATTTTGTGTATAAAGGGTTATAATTGCAAAAAAATATTGTAATGTCTTACTTTGTTAAAAGTGAATAACCCAAATTGTTGAACATGTACATATGCAACATATTTAAATTACTCACACTCAAAATTATGTTGTTGTTGTTGAGACCCAGACCGTCCGACCTACCAGAAAGGTGTAAGGTAACTGTTTGGACGGCCGAGAAGTCCAAAATTATGTTGTGTGATAATTTATTGAAAAAATTAGATTTATTGAATTTCACATCTGTTAATTAATGTCCAAAAAGGTCTTTTATATTTTTGGCCTACATAGGTCTTTTATATTTTTTGGAATCTGGGCCAGAAAAACTACCTTCTAATTTGAGCTATATATTCCATAACGATAATGGTCTGCATTATTATATTATTATAGTTATAGGTGTTTTAAATACAGTAACAGTTAATTCTCATTTGTATGATACTTATAATTGTATTCAGTTTCTTCACAATTCAAGTATTTTGTGTCATCTTTTTTCATTAGCATTGTGTATCCCCAAGCAACAGTAAACTTGGAAGCTGATTACCACCAAAGAATTTTCATGAAGTTCAGTCTGAAAGATAAAAATGCCAAGTCTGCTTTATTGGCTCATCAAGCTTTTATCCAGTTTGTCAATCAAGCGAAAGGTCAAGAGGTTGTTTTCGTAGCTGAGCCAGATTCTTCAAGTGTATATAGATTTGATTTAGTGAGTCAAGTTTTCCTGCTTTTTTTTGCTTTAGACCCTTTGTTTGCATTTGTAGAAATGTAATCATATATTATAAAGTGTCACAATACCTTAATTTCCATGAAAATTGCTGCAACGGAGTAATAGCTGTAAGGGGAGGGAAAAGATCTGAGAAATCCAACATTGCTTTGTATAAAAATTAAATAATTTTGATATCCTGAGACAGCAAAAATTAGATTTAGTGTGTCAATTTTCATCACACTAAAAATTAATTTTTAATGTCAACAATTAAAATAAAGCATTGCAATTTTATGGAAATCATTTGTGAACAAAATATCCAGGAAATTTAATAAATGGGCCAAAAAGTCAATTAATTCATTTTAAACTCATAAAGCTGCTTGAATATATATATCGTGCAGTTAGGTATGTATGCATTTTGTTTATCGGAAGATAAGTGCAATGCATAGAAAGAGAGTTTGCTATGTGACTAAATTTAATAAATCTTAAGTTTTTCTTTTAAACCTAGAAAATTTCAAGACCTATCCAGAGATGGATGCAGCATGAATCGTTAGAGAGGGTGGGAGGAATTAATTTTGACTGGACCCAGCCCGAATGTAATAAAATATGGCCTGTCCTGTCTCGAATTACTTTGCCAGCTCAGGTTTAAACCTCAAGCCCATGCAGATTTTTAGTTTAGACCAAAGTGAAGGAGAAGGGGACATTCATTCACAGACATTACTACTCGCAAAGAATAATGGTAGATCAAGGTCATGTTAAAGGGACCAAAATTCAAATAGGAGCGATATCATTGAGGTATCCATTTGACACTGTTCGTTATTTTAGGTAAATGCTCTCATAAAATCCATTCAATTGAGGCTAGCCTCTTATCACTTTAGGTATATTGCCATCATAGAATTAGTAAAAGTTACAAGAAAATTAAAAATAGCATGAATATTATTATAATTATAACATAGTTTATAATCCTTGGTATTGAATTAACATTGTCTGATATTCTAAACTCAGACTTGAACAACTAAAAATAAAAAACACCACACCATTTCAAAGCTCTTGTGGCTGAAAGTTTAGCATGTAATGCTTCTGGGCACTTAGCAGATTTCATTTTCAGATAGATTAGCCATTTGATTGGTATGTAGCCGTTCTGGTGCTCAAGGCATATTACAAAAATATAATAAAATATAATAATAATTGAAAGTTTCCCAAACTTAAGACATTGATCTTTCCAGTATAGCTCCTTACACTTTTACCAATATACTCACTTTTTGGGATGATGATCGTAATAGTGTACACTTTAATAAAATGAAGTAATTTCTTGAAGGGTTGGTAATTTTTTAAAACATTCAAATTCTGCTATAAGAATTCTTATAACCCTCCTTTTTGTTTTTCAAAGCAAAATACAAGGGTGGATATTATCAGATTTAAAATCAGTGGAATTTAACAATGAGAATTTTCTAACAGAAATGAGATGTGTTACAGTTGCATTAAATATTAGTGTTATTGTTCAGTGTTTTTTAACTGCAGTTTATATTCCATAAACTAAGTAAAAATGAAAATTAATTTAATATTAACTTACAATACTTTCTTGATGAAAGCAGGTGTATGTCAATTAAGTGACTACAATGGTTTCGAGAGCCGTTTCTTTAGGCTAAAGAACAGTATAGCCCCGTTCACATGCAAGTGGGTATTTTCCGGCCATGAAACATTGGGGTGAAAAAGGGGGTATTTTCCGGGATCCATTCTAGACACGTTCACATGTACAACCCCCATTACTCCCGCTTAAAGGGCTAGGACCAATTTTTCGTAAATGCTTTTTGACATTCATTTTTGGTAAACAATATATCTTTTCTTTTCTTTTTTTAATTGCTTTTCTAAAAAGCGTATTATTTTTAATTCATTATTCCATGTTATTATTTTATCTATTTAATATAACAAATGTACGGAAATGAGAAGCAAAATAATCTTATATAAATTAAATCTAAATAATGTATATAAATTAAACTTGGATCTTTATAAACTAAACATCAAATTAAAAATAATATGCCAAAATTGAATTTAATATATTTTTAAAACTGTAAATATATATATGCTTATTCTAATATATATGTAAGTTTTATTCCATGAAACTATTTAAAGAATTCATTCTTAAAAGTCAAAAAAGAAAGTTTTTCTCATTTAATCTTTGTTTTTTAATCTAAATTATGATGTATAAACTTGAATTAGTGGAAAAAGGGTAACACCATTTTAAGAAACTTTATTCAAGACAAATCGATATAAGAAGTTGGCATAGAGAAAAAAATATGCATATTTATACTGAATACATTTTAACTATTACAAAATCGGTATAACTCATTTTTTATAAAAAAACACATAAGACCTTAGTGCATGGCCCAGATACAAAAAATCTCATATACCACTAATACCGCAATTAAAAATAATGTTTTTAATATAGCAGTATAAAAAATACTTATGATGGGCATGTTTTATTGATATGTAAAATAGGTGGTCCTCTAAGTAATCCAAAAATAAAATTAATAAAATGAAATCGACTTCATATGTAGTATCTTAAAATATATAAAAATAATTTATATTTCTGATACTAGCAATTATGGAGTATTTATTTTTTTTAAGGGGGGGGGGGGGGAGATATTAGCATTTTGTAAGCTAATTTACACAGTTCAGTTTATTGCAAAATGTATGTATGTAAAGTTATTTTGAATGCCTGAATCATTTTACTTTGTTATTGATATACATAATTATAAAACGCAAATCTTTACCAATCATAATATTGACATCATAATCACATCATCTCAAGTTATGGGACATTTTGCTTTGATATGTAAAAGCTTAGAATACAAAACTAAAATAATCAAACTTGAAATACAATGTATAAATAATTTATTTACAATAATTAACAACATATATTCATTTAAATATAAACACATTATTCTCCTTTTTAACAATATAAAATAAATGAGTATTAAGATAGTTTTATATAAGGAGAATGTATATTAGATAAATCTAAGAAAATCTTTTTATCATTTGTTAAAAACTATTTAGATAAATCCAGAAAATTTGCCCAAGAAACAAAACATTATATTTTAAAGTTACTGCTTCAAAGGAAAATCAGCTGGCTTACGACTTTTAACTAACATTTAATTGTATATGTTTTGTAATTAAGAAACAAACATTTCTATAAAAATTATCCTGAAATCGAGGAACAAATATTTCTAATTCATGAGATAACAGTTAGCTCAAATAAACAAAATGTACGTACCCGCATCAATATTTTTCAATAGGATTCTCCGTTCATTAAATTCTGATGTATAATAAGGGTCAATCCATTTAATTCGTAAATAAGTCTGTGTAATGAATGCAAAATAATCTATATAAAAAGCTATAAATTCATCATTATTGTACAATCTTCAGATAGAATTTGTATACAAGGTTCACGAGGTATCTCAGTATCCGCCATGTTTTTCAAGAAATCGCAGTTGCGCGCATGGAATTGTGGGTAAAACTCCCCAATCTACACCCTTCCTTCCCTCAAATAAGAAGGAAGGAAATCATACCCCCTTTCAACCCTCTTTCGAACCGGTATTTTCCCCGTTTGAACATGAGAACAGTGACACAGTCGAAATGCAGCCATAATACCGGCTTTAAATTGTGCATGTGAACGGGGCTTATGTGCCCATAAAAATTTCTTGAGAAGGAACTGCCTGTTCATTCTTATTCATTGTTAAGGGATGCTTACTGTTCTTTGACCTGAAGAAAGGGGCTTTAAAGCCCTTGAAATAATTGTAGTCACTTGACTTACATATGTCTGCTTTCTTAAAGGAAGTTTTGTAATTTAATATTACTTAAATTAACTTTATCTTTTGCGATACTTGCTCATAAAACTATAGAACAAAGCTTATAAGTTAAGGGATAACTGATATTTTTCATGCTTTGAAACATCAGTATTCCATAAAGTAGAAGTGGTAACCTTGAGTCTGATAACAAAAAAGAAATGGATAAGAAACGTATGAGCCAAGAAAAGTCTTCTGAGAACTTGATAAGAGAAAAGCATAAGAGCACCACAAGCAAAATTTGTTTGGGATACAAAAGATAGATTTTTCAAAGGGTCTATTCAAGCATACGATTATCTAAGTTCAATAATATTATAAAAAATTGATTATAAAGTTGAAGGTAAAACATAACAATTTTTAGAATATTTAAAATCTCATGCTTGGTCAAAGTATCTTTCGGTCATCTGTCTCTAGTGTATATAAATTTGTTCAAGTTTAAATAATGTCATTGTTATTAGGAATGAAACCAACTTAATAATCTGGCTGGGCATATGACCCTTTAAAATTTTTCATTTACCCACAGATGTTTGCACAGTTTAGAAAACACTGCTTTAGAAAGTTATCCTTTGGCAATATAACCATATACATAGGGTTTCCTTGAGAATATACTTAATACTGATTCAGTGATTTACTATTGCTTGTGTATATTTGTTAAGTATAACAAAATTATACCTTTCTACTTAGTATATTAATCACTAATATTTTACATTCTAGGATTTGTTCACAAAAGCAAAAGACTTCATGTACAACTCTGGAGTATATGATATTCGTCTTATTGTTGGAGATGCTGTTTTGAAGAATCCTTTCCTGTGGAGATTGGTATGTGAGCAATATTTATCATATCTTAGAATTGTTGTAATTGAACTAACACAAGGAGTTTTTTATACAGGGTGATTAAAAAAAAGATGGTCCAAACTTTACAAGGTGGTAGTACACACCAAACCAAGCATTTTTCTAAGTATATTTTGTAGTTTACCGGATTGAAAATGAAACGTAAAAGCGTTACAGGCCACTTACTCGTTGGGAAGCTGCCGCTCAGCAAGCTTAAAAGCATCATTCTGGTTGAAGAACAAAAACCACATATGAAAATTTTCGTAACACTGAATGTACGCCCTTATCAGTTTGTGTAAAATTTGGTCTATCTTTTTTTAACCATCCTGTATAGTAGGGAACAAAGATGCTTTTAAGATTTTCATTATAAGTATTTAAACTTTACAAGCCAATTTTGTGATGCATTTTAAAATGAATAGAATTAAGATATTTAATGTATATAAATAGAAACTCTTTATAAGTAAAGTCTGTACTCTTTATGAAGCATGAGAAATGATTTTTTTTTTAAGAACTTTTATGAAATATTTAAACAAAAAAAATCTGTGCAAAATCGGAAAAATATACATCTTATTTTTTTATTCTGATAATGATTGGTTATACATATCTGCCAATCCTTCCCATTTATCTGGAAAGTTTCCAATTTTCAAGCATCTTTCCAATCTTCTATCCGGAAACCGATTTCTTCCGATATTTCGCCCAGAGATCAAAAGTCTCTACTTTTCCTGATTCAGCTACAAAAAATTCCTAATATTTTGGCAGGATGTCTACGAGTTCGGAAAACTACAGCCACGAAAATCCTGAAAATGTTGCAAATTCATTATTCATTTTTAAAGAGATTATTTATGCTTCTATCTTTTTTGTTTTTATCTTTTATAGTTTAAAAAATATTTCACATAAAAGTATACAAAGTAAATCTAAAACTTGCTGAGACAAAATATTTTTTTCCAATAAAAATAGTTTGATATATTAAAATTATTTTGTATATTCATAAAGGATACACTAGTTCAGACAAAATAAGTATAAATTGTTTATATTTTTATCTGTTAAATTCAGGGATATAAGGAAAATGTTTACATTTTATGGACCGATTTCATCCAATTACCCCAACCATTGATATTTGTTATTATCCAAGGTTCTCACCAATTTTCAAATTCCAGGTAGAAAAGTTAATTGTGAATCAACTTGAAATTTCTCATTTGCTTTTTCAATGTGTTTGAATGAGTAGTGCTGGTGGAACGTTTGCTGTCTTTTCACTTGTTTCCTTCGCTTTTTCACACTCTTGGGATTCCATAAATTTAATCATTCTTTGCTTATTTAATGGATATAGAGTATTGTTATAAACATTTATTATTATTTATAACATTTTTACTTTCCCTGCAATACATGGTAATGTATAGGGAAAGTATTGGAATCATACCGAAAATCACAACTCGAGTTTTCGACGGATCTACACGTTTCGAGACCTCTAGAATACGAAAAAACCATTTTTAGCGTGACGTCTGTGCGTGTGTCTGTCTGTCTGTCTGTGTGTCTGTCTGTCTGTCTGTCTGTCTGTCTGTGTGTCTGTCTGTCTGTCTGTCTGTGTGTCTGTCTGTCTGTGCAGATTTTGTATCCACTGTAACTAAAAAACTAATGGACCGAATTTCACAAAATTTGGTAGGTAAGTCACTTGTGGGCGGGGCTGGTGCTGATTAGTTTTGGGTACGATTCGGAATAAAAGAACCCGCATTTTTTTGCGAAATGGCCCGCAAAAGCTTGTATCCACTCTAGCTGAAAAACTAATGGACCGAATTTCACAAAATTCGGTAGATAAGTCACGTATAGGTCACTCTGGTGCTGATTAGATTTTGGTACGATTCGGAAAAAAATAACCTGCCCTTTTTTGCAAAACGGCCCGCAAAAATCTTCAAAATCTAAACTAAAGAACTAGGTATACTCAGATATATCCATAAAATGCCCGTTTAATACGTAATGTTTAACGACGAAAAGAATAAGACCAACCCCATTACACTAGGACTAGCCGTTCTCGAGATATTTTAGTTTTTCGTACTTTCCCTACGCCACCTTTGAAAATAAGCCCGGTTACCGAATGAGAACGAAAATTGAATAAAAGTGAAATAAATGTAATTAAAATAAAGAGAACGTGGATATAAGTCTGCAGGGAAAGTCATGTGCTGCCCACATCAGATTTTTTATTATTAGAATTAGATTAGCTTTTGTCCACAATATCAGAAAATTGAGACTCAACATTACTTGGATTGGAATGAAGTTTTTAAACATTTTATTAAAGTCATCTATTTTTATAACATTGTAACGGGAAGGGGAAAATCTGTACACTAATTGAAAGTAATATGTGATGGTTTGCAGGAAAAAGGGTTCGATTGTCAAAATTTTCAAAGATTTTCAGGCTGATTCTAAAAACAAAATTGCATGTCTTTATGATAATTACAAATCATCTTGCAAATTTTGTATTAATGAGTTAGAACGTTAAAATGGAGAAAAACAGCTTGAAAATATATTTTACGATGCCATTGATCTCTTTGGAATATTTATTGCATAATTATTTTAAATTTGCTCTTTATAATTATGTAATAATGTATCCTCATATTGAATGTTTTTACTATAATGTTTTCATGGCAATGTTACTCACGTCCATGACAAACCTTAAGTCACACATACCTCCTGGGTGGAGCTAACTGAGTAACAGCTAATGGCTGCAGTATCTTTCATTAATTTATAGTATTCTTGTTTTGTGTTTAGTTACTGTATTTAAGTGTTTTTTACCTTTGCATCATTATGAGATGCCAGTTATGTTATGTAATGGATTGATTTCTAATAAAGATATATGTAACAGCAACAGCTTGAAAACTTTTTGGTTAATAGCAAGGATGGCTGGTGTAAATAAGCCCATTAGTTTAAATCATGTTTTTGTTGTTTGTTTGTTTTGTCTAACCACTGTTGATAGAAAAAATAAATTTCTTGGAATTGGCAACACACGGAGCACAATGAAAACATATCCTGTATTTGAGAAGCATACAGCTTCCTAAATCTGCTGAAAACTAAAAAAGGTACAGTTGTCAGTATAAGGGCTATAAACGACATTATCTCAGAATTAAAACTGCCGTCAATGGGACCTTGCTTGCTTAACGTCAACGGGACCAGCTTGCTTATAATTATTATGACAAGAAAGGGTGCGAATCTTGAAAGTTTGTTATAGCAAAAAATATATAAAGTGGGTTATTCTGTGCTTTCTTTGCTGCTATCTTGTATTACAAATAAGGTGTTTTCATATTTTAGGGTCAAGCAAACATAGCTTTTCCAGCAAATCCTACACCATCAAAGCCAAGTGAAAATCCATACCTGCCTAAACCAGAAATAAAGGTAAATATCTAATTGAATTTATGTATTCATGTGTTAATAATATGTCAAATAACAAGTCAATTTAAAAATGTTGTTCTCTAAGTTGAACTGTAAAACTGAAAGATTTATTTATTGTGTTAAACATGTTTAATATTTGAAAATTTTTATCCTATGAAAAATTTACATACTCTGAATTAAAAGTTATATCCTTTGCAGTTGTCACACAAGAAAATAAAATGCAGGATTGTTCCTACCCCATCTATTTTTTTTTTATAAACATTTGTTTTGCGTATTTCTTGAAATTCAACATTTAGAATTTTTTGTGATTTAGAGTGGTGTCTTTAATCAACTAAAATATTTTCTTCTTGACCATTCTATTACTATGCAATCACTAGGTTATTTGGTAAAGCAACTATAGTGTTTTCATATATCAGATCGGTCTAATGCTAAGAAAACTGAAATATCATGAACAGATAAATAATAGATTTATTGAGGATCTATACATAATTTGTATGTATGCATGTAGAGGAAATATTTACCCACTTTTATAAGGCGTAGAAAATTGCAATTTGGTACACGGATGACTCAAAGAATGAACTGACCAGAAAATTCTCAAAACTCGAAATTTCTCTATCGGATTTGGGGGAGGCAATTTTATTCCACATATCTGGTTCATACTTGAATAAGTCTCGCTGTTGCATCGAAAATGTAAAACCAATGTTGTATAAAAGTTTAAAAAGAGTCCAATATTTAGCTTCATATATCCTATTTTTTTTTTTTTCATATTGTACTTGCATTTTAATAAATTAATCATTCAGAGAGGTCCAATTGTCTCCTCCACAGGCCAATACAAGCTGGAATTCTGAAAATTGCTGTCCATATAACTCATGTAATGAAACCCCCAGAAAATATTGACCCCCCCCCCCCTCCTGTATAAGGACGATATTAGGTTTTTTTTTTTTTTTCAAATATAATCAAGCTAGAATGCTGAAAATTTTTACACATATAGCTCAGGTACTGAAACTAGCTATAAAACTAGATTGATTTTTAAAGTAATGTAAAGTAAGTTTTTAAAGTAAGTATGTTCAGAAGACCTCCCCTCCAATTTTTGAATGAAGTTTTGAAAATATCGGAACCTTTGATAATGTCACATAAATAATCATTTCTTATGTAATGAATGCATGCGAAAAAAGTAAATTTATTGCATTATGTATGGAAAGTCATGTGTTGCCCACTTCAGATATTTTTTTTAATTGCTTATTATTGCTGTAAACCGTATTTTAGTTTTCTGATTATTTGGAAAATTAATTTTAAAAAATTTATAGCTCTGTAGGACAGAAGCAACTAGTATATAGAGAAAATATGTAAATCATTTCTAAACTTTCTTAAAAATATTTATTTTTATTATGTTTATATTGTGCATTTCTTTATGTATATTTTACTCTGTTTATTTGTAGCATTTATTTAGAGAAAAGGAAAAGCGTCCATCTTCATTTGTATCAAACACCTTTTCTGCCTTATGCTTAGTTCCTCTGTTATTTCTATTGATCTTAGTAAGTTTATTACCATATATTTTGATCTCTCTTTTTAATTAGTTAGAACCTATCTCTCAGGGAAAATCACTTAAAGTTTCAGTAATTTAATACCTCAAAGAAAGAACATTGTTTGCTAATGTCTAGTTTCCAGGTCAAATTTAATTATTTTACTTTAATAACATTATATTTTTAAACCTTTATATACTTCTCTTAAAGCATTTTTAGTCAAACCTTGTTAATGCAAACAGCTAAGGGAATAGAAAATTTGTTAAAAGTAGTTTGTGTAAACAGAACATAAATAAAACATTGTAATCAGGGTGTATGAAAGTTACGATCTAAAAAATATAAAATAGTCAGATTTATTTGATTTAAATCAAATAAATCTGTTAAAATGAAATAATTGAGTTAAATGAAATAAATCATTTTTTGTTTTATTCACATAAAATATTTCTCATTTTTTGTACCTAAAAACTGAAATTTATGAATAATTAATAATAAATAATAATAATCCATTATTCCAAATAAAATTTTGTAATCTATAATAATAAAAAATGTCTGTTCATCTGTTACAAAAATTTAAGCATCGTACGGCCATAAAATTTGGTACACAGGTACTTCAAAATCCATGACAATGCACCTCGGCAAGATATTTTTAAAATCCAAATTAGTTTCTTAGTTATTAGCATGATTTCACTCAATTTTAAGTGATTTTCACACAAATCGGTTTTCTGAGTGATACCAAAAATGTTATCACAAAGTTTCCATCTTAACACCGTCAGAAAGCTTCAAATCTGTTTAAAACAAATTTTAAAAAGAATTTATACTATTAATAGACAAATTTTCATGAATTTAAAAAATACATATACTTTTCATATGTTGAAGACGTGTGTAATCATCTGAGATAGGACCCCCCCCCCCCCCCCCACACACACACACACACATACTTCTTAGCATTTCCACTAAGCACTTCTACTTTTACCAGAATCTCAGTCTCACTTGATCCGTCTCAGCTTCCAGATCATTGAAAAAAATCAGAAATGCAAATTAGGAGTAATAACATAGAGATTTTTCAAAAAATTTGTCTCTTAAATATTTTGTCTCTTAAAAATGTGTGCCATTCGATATTTATGCCTGTTTATTCGATATATGTGTTAGTTTTTGTGGTATGTTTTATTTCTATGGATATTAAGCTTTATCATACTACCCCGTCTTGGGCCTGCCATATTAATTTGCTCATTTTTTGGTAATAGATTGAGAACCGGAGCAGTTAAATATCCCAAATTTAGCATACTGTTATCTTTTGCAGTGTATTTTAACTCTTCGGATTTGGAACTTTATCAGGCTGGCTATCCTGGGTTTGCCATAGGAATGCACATAATTTTTTAGAATAACTCGAAAATTGAAGTAGCTGGGTAGAAAATCCAAATTTAGTATATTATTGTTTTTGTATATTGTATTTTTTTTTTGATTTTGAGCTTTATCGGGCCAACCATAGGGATGTATTCATTTTTTGGAAATATATCGAGAACAGGGCAACTAAAAAGTCCAATTTTAAGATTCCATCATTATTATTATTATTATTATTTTAATCTTATCGGGCTAGCCTGTCTTGAGCCTGCTCTAAGAATGTGCTTGTTTATAGAAGAATAACATGTTACATATATACAGCAATTTTTTTTATTTATCTATTGCTAATACATGTATTTTTTACAGTGGATAAAACTTGGTGCTAATCTGTCGAACTTCCCATGCTCTTTATATGCACCTGGATTCC
The DNA here is from genome assembly GCA_951213105.1 of Amaurobius ferox. Taxonomy (NCBI): domain Eukaryota; kingdom Metazoa; phylum Arthropoda; class Arachnida; order Araneae; family Amaurobiidae; genus Amaurobius; species Amaurobius ferox. Next base: position 53,008,458 of record OX578151.1, read on the forward strand.
ATTTGGGCCTTTTAGGTAAGATAGTATTTTAATTATTAAGTATAATTTAGTTTCTATCTTTTACAATGTATCTTAGCTTATGTATTTTTAGCATATATTTGATAATGTTTTGAAATGTATGTTATGAAATTTATTTAGTGCATATTTCATTAGATACCCTACTTAATCTAAACTTATTTTTTCAAATAATAAATCAATAATCTTAAAAGTTGTTAATTTTGTTAGTTGAATGTTTTTAATCAAGGTTACCTGAATTTTCTTGTTTGGTATTTCTTTTGTTGTTTACATTAATTCTATAATATTTTAATGATGTTGTTTCTTTGAAAAACTTCATGTTAGTTTGCATCGAATGAATGTTTGTTGTTTTGGAATTTTACTAAAATTTATCTGGTTTTTTACACCAGTGTAACATCTGTTTTCTTTCCAGTTTTCAGTATAAAAATACTCTTGGTTCGCATACAAATGCTATTTTTATTTACATATATCAGGGATGTGGCTACACTGATTAGCAGTGGTCGGCCCCGACCACCAGTCACGATTGCCAACCAGTACTCCCCTCCCTTTTTTTAACACTGGATACAGACAAGACCACCCCTTCCCCCTTTCAACATTAATCACTGCTATCTTCATACTTTCTGCATATAAGCCGCGCATAGTCGGTTCCACCGTCCGCAACTTTTCGAATCTCAACCAGAATGATCGCATAGCACTACTAATAAAGGAGATTGTGACGTATTGTGAGCGACAAACGTGCCAACTCTCCAGATTTTTCATTACTTCTCCGGCCTCTGGATTATTAACGAAATTCTCCGGCTTTTTTTGTTTGAAATTTATCAATTAACCAGACATGGTATAATTCTGTGGAAAGACAGATTTTTTGTTTTTTTAGCACTGATTTCTACCATTCCGGGGATCGTAGCAAATCCATAATAAAATGCAGGGTAATGCCAATCAAATTAATGGAGATTTACGGCCGAGAGTAATGTAAATTAAGATCTTGATGGTGTATTTTATGAAAGTAATAATTATACTTCTTCAAAGGTTGTCTAATTCAGCATAAATCTCTAAAATGTTATTTTGTTCATTAATTTCGCATAAACACTGCGATTGCGCAATTCAGTTTGTTCTCATGAATTGCCGAGAGTAGAATAGTATCTTTATCCATCCATCTCAATTTTCTAAATATTGCATTTTTGATTGACTAAACCAGCGTATTTTCATATTCTGATTAATTATTATGGTTAATTTCTTAATTATTTTTGCATAAACAATGCGATTGCGAAATTCAGTTACTTCGCGTGAATTGCCTATAGTACATTAGTATCTTTTCCCATCCATCTCCATCATTTAAATGTTGCATATTAGATCGACTAAACTAGCTTATGTTCATATTATGGCTAATTATTAAGGTTAATTTTTTAATTATATTTGCATAATACAAATTTTTCTATTTTAAAAAATGGGTATGACCTCTGTGAAGAGATATTTTCCAAAAAGTGGTATTAAAGTATTTAGGCAAATAAAAAGGAAACCATTTTGGCGCAGCAATATAATTCAAAATAGCCTTTTACTTTTTCTGTTTGGGAAGTTGGCACGTCTGCAGCGATCTGTATGTCCACGTACGAACTCTCAGCGGAACCAGATATATAAAACGTGCTACATTTTTGGGTTTTTTTAAATATGATAAAACAATTATTTACATGATTTTTTTTTAGACAGCAAACCATAGTTTTAATTTACGTTTAAATGGCAATTACAAACCTAATAATTCTGAGTGTCGTTTTTTGAAAAAAAAAAAACACCACTCCAAATTTTCTAGCTACATCCCTGATATATTTATAAAATAACTAAACTAAACTCCTCATTAGCCATGAGCTCATATAATTTACACAATATTTCACAGGGCACGGTAGCCCAGTTGTTAGCATGCGGAAATTGCACTCGGTAGGCCTGGATTCTATTCCCTCCGCTACCATAGCTGCCGCAGTGTTCACGCAAGTACGATCATGTTAAACACGTGAGTCCGTAAGTCTTTCCGAGAGGTTGGTGGTAGGGGAAAGAGGGTATGGTCCCTGTGGATGCCTCCCCCACTGGATTCGGGTCTAAATTGGGTGGCTCTTCCCAGCTGTCCAAACAGTTACCTTACACCTTTCTGGTAGGTCGGACAGTCTGGGTCTCAACAACAAAAACTTGCTGTCTTTTGAACTTTCGAATTTATAAAAAAAAATTCCTTTCAAGGTAGGGTTGCAATATCAGGTTTGGTGATGCCCCGCTCAAGGCAACATTCTGTTCTCTACACCCTCCACACTAGATAAGTGTTTGAGGTTTCACCACCAAACACAGATTTGAACAAATTCAGAATTGAGCTTCAGCAAATACATGAAATAACAACAATAAAATGAAATTTACAGACAAATTAAAAAAGTCTTCTTCGGGGCAAGCAAGTTTGGCATCTGCAGAATAGCACACACAGCTGAAAGTATGAGAAAAGTTGCCATCACCACGAGTAGAAATTGAAAAAAGAGATAAGGCTGCCATTTATTTCCTGCCTCCTAGGTTTTACCTGTTTTCACTTCTTGTGACAATGGCAACTGTCCTAACTTCATCCATGTGTGCTATTCTACCGCAGATGCTGAACTTGTGCTATCCTGGAGAAAACTTTTTTTTGCCTTTGAAGCTGTATGACACTTATATTTGTATGGTATGCTGTAGTTATACAAGTATTTTATATTAATTTATTTTCATCATTGCTTTGATTTTCAAACAATGATTAATAATTATTTATTCATTTTATATATGATTCTAACTATACTTTCTGCAAGATAGCATTCAATATTTTGTGTCCTTAATATTGCCATTTCATGTATTTTTTTTATTTTTATTTATTATTATTATATATTTTCTTTTTTGAAAAAAGAAACAATGTGCTGTAATTTGCAATTATCTTACTTGTTATAAAATTTGTCATCCATTAAAATATGCCATCACAATGGCATCCTAAGCCTAGTGTTGGTCCAATTGTGAGTTTTGTTAGTGGTTGTATTCACATTTATTTGAACAAATATATTTATTCCTTTAAACCTGTGTTTAACATTTTCCCCACGAATCTTTGCTTACATATGAGGTTTTCTTTTTAATTTTTAGGAATTTTTGGTCTCTTTGTTTGTTTCTGGTTACACTTGAACATGTTCTCAACATTAACTTATCTAGTAGTATTGGGAGTCTTCACCTTTTTAACTGGACACAGATTATTAAATAAATTAGCATCTTCAAAATGATTCTTAGGTGAGTCAAAAATATTTCAAATTTTTTAGTAGTTAAGCTATTTTAAAAGTAGATTCCATGAAAATATCTTGAATTTTGAATAAAATAAATGCTGTTGTTTTCTGAATTAATATATCATTGTCTGTTATGCAATTAGATTGTTATAAAGTATTAAAACAAGCAAGCAAAAATCAGTTTTTTGGATCCCAAATTTATCTTGAAATGCACTAAAAAGAAAAAAAAAAATTCTGAAATCAATGATTCCATATATTTCATGGTGATATCTTGAAGTATACCATTTTATAATGAAATATTAGTTTAAGAATTTTGCTAACCACCCACTTTTATTGTATAAAATAAAATTGTGATTTTTTTTTTTTTTTTTTTTTTTTTTTTTTTTTTTTTTTTTTTTTTCATTTAAATGCACTATAAAATAAAAATGTGAACCCTTAAAATTTGCACAGGACCAGTATTGTTCAAAATACAAAGAATGAAAATATACCACTAAAGGTGATGATATGCAAAATTTGAGTTTTTTAGCTGCTCTGGTTCTTTGAGTTATTCCCTAAAAATGTGGCTCTCGCTGTGGCAGATTGAACCAGTGAAATTCAAAATCTAAAAGCTAGTGTATCATGAAAAGCAAAGATATGCCAAATTTGATCCTTTTAGCTGCTCTAATTCTGAATTATTTCCAAATAACTTAAAACATCCCTGTGGCAGACCCAGGACAGCATAGGTTGACAAGTTTCAACATACAAAAAAATTGAAATGTACTGCAAAAGACAACATGCCAAATTTTATGTCACTATAATTAGTACAATATGAATAAGATGCCCAAATTCAATATTTTCTTCTATGATGTTTTTTTTTTTTAATAATTAGTTGACTACAGTACTATTTAAACATTTTAATTAATAAAAAACTAAGAAAATTTAGTATATTGCATATTTATTATTATTGTATAATATCTTATTTGAACTGTGTTAAGAAATGCATGTTGGGTCCTAATTTTATATTACTTGTAAAGAAATGGAACCCTGTTTTAATAATGTTTAATTTTTTTATGAAATAATTTAATTTATTTATAGTGTTTAATAAGTGAATAATTTTGTAGGTCATTCCATAAAAAAGTCCCATCAATCTCACAGATACTTTCAGGGGAATCAAAAAGAATGCCATCAGCTATGGACTTATTTTGCTTACTTTTGAGTTTTACATATGAAGTGTTTTGAAGGAAATTTGTACAAAAAGATCAAATAAACATTTTTTTACTAATGTAATATTGCAAATTCTTCATGAGACAAAATTGCACCAGAACCTGTCTTTTGGTATGTTAACTTTGCAAGCAATTCTCGATTTAAAAAATTCCTTTTCTAGAGATCATTCATTGTACATTTCATTATGTGCTCAACACCAAAGCATGCATCCATATGCTTGTACAGTATGAATTGTATATGTAAGCAAAAATTTTATTGCATGAAAATTATATGAAAATGTATATGGAAGTCATGTTTTGCAAAAAATAAATAAATAAAAAAACTGATTTCATCACTATTGACCACTTTAAGGAAGAACTCAAGCAACATAATTAAACACGCATTAATAAACAAAACAGCATACTGCTGTTTCGAGGATATATTGGATTTCATGTATCCTCAAAACTATGCTGCTTTATTTTATTAATTTGTGCTTAATTATAGTTTGAGTTTTTATCTTTCGTACAAAGTATTTTTATTTATTAAATTAACCACCTTGTAATCATACTATTATTTTACTTTAAATACATGGTGGCTTAAATTTTTTTAAGCCACCAAAATCAGTCGCATTTGTTCCATACGCATGTTCACAGCTCTGCTGGGATCATTGATTTCTTTGACGTGGTGAAACTTAAGCAACATGAAATCCAATGTTTTTTACTAGCTATATTTGTTTTATTACCCCCAAACAGTTCAATTTATTTTTAGTGTTAGACAAATTTATTTTCACTATGAGTTTGTTACTTCATTTTACAAGTAATGTATTGGCAACTTTATGAAATTTTGTATGAATTGTGGCATTTTTATATCATAAGTGAATGTTCTTAAATCGAGAACTACCTGTATTTGAATAAAACACATTGTGTATCATTGGTTCTGAAACACATTTAAATCTGAAATTAAAATACTCTGTTGGTAACACTAAAAACAGTATATTCAAAGTATCAACTGGTTTTGAATGTAAAAAAAAAACAGCCTTCTTCTCGAGGATAAAACGGCAAAGCAACCACACTAGCAACGGCAAGATGTCTGTAAATTAACTGTTCATGGTATTACTAGCAAAGTATTTGAATTTCAGATTATTTTACACATCAGTTTGAGTGAATTTTTATACATTTGAGGGCTCGGGCATTTATTGTTGCTAAACTCATAATGCAAGATTGTGTCTTGCAATCACCATTGAGAAAATTTTGGAAGAAGTTGAAGATACATCTTAGAAATGAATACAATGATATGTTTTTAAAACTATACATTTAAAAACAGTTCAAGGCTGCCACAAGTGCCTATTTTTCAAGCAAGATGACAATTTTAAGCTAAAAGGTGCCAATAAGTGATATAAATTTTTTAAAAAGTACCATTCATAAAAAATTTAGTGAGTAATACTTATTATAGATTGATGTGAAACATATTTTTCATATATTTTGAATGGGAAAAGGTTGATGCGTTGTGTGTGACAACAGTTTAAACTATCTAGAGAAAAGTTTCAATATTTTTACATTTTATGTACACAATGGGTTGATGAAAATAGTAAGGATGGAGTAAAACCCTTGATACTTATTATAGATTGATGTGAAACATATTTTTCATATATTTTGAATGGGAAAAGGTTGCTGTGTTGTGTGTGATGATAGTATAAACTGTCTAGAGAAAAGTCTCAATATTTTTATATTTTATGTACACAATGGGTTGATGAAAATAGTAGGGATGGGGTAAAACCCTTTTATTTAAATATTTTAATTTACATGGATCAAATTTTAAATCTACTTCAAACACTCGAGAAATATGTTTTCATACACAACAATTATCCTTGTTCAGTTTTTAGTAATTTTAAAGCTACCCTATATTATTTTAATTTATTTAAGGAAAATAATATATCCAATCAGTTGTCCTTGAGAATTAACTGCTAGTACATTATTTTAATATCCTTCTTATATTTAATATTTCAATAATTAATAGAAAATATAACATTAAAAGAAGTTTGAAATTTATTCACTTTTTGCACTTGCGCATTTGTTTATAAAGTATAAAATAACGCATTTTAAAAACAATGTATCACATTTCATGGTTCAAAAATATACATAAATTGCTTACACAGTGAATCCAGTTCAAGATTGAACAATACCATTACTGAGTAAATAAAATCTTGAACCCTAACCCTTTCCTTAGATATCTACAATCACGAATAATTCACATTTATCCATATTTTCATGAACTTGCATATTGGAGTATGTAATTGCTTTAACCTCTTTTCCCTAAAAAGAAAAACATGAAGATATTTTATTGTGATAGCATTAAAAAAAAAGCATATGAACATATGAAATTCAGTAATATGTATAATTAACAATGATAAAATGTTGAAATAGATGTACTTAGATTTTAAAGTTGCAGATTATAAAAAAAAATATGAAATTTAGCATTCAATTTGACAGCAATTCCCTCCCCCCCCCCCCCCCTGGCCTCTCTCAATAAGAACTCTAGAAAAACATTTTCAGGCCCGTCAGAAGCCCCTCTTGCGACCTAGGAGGCAATTCTTTGCCCAACTACAGTATCGACCATCGAACAATGTTTTATAACAAGATTGTCAGATTTTTTTTATGCCCCACTCCCTCCGAGTAGCGAATATGGAGTTTTTTTAATGTATTTTCAGATTCTTAAACAGCCCTCTGGTGGCTTAGAAATCTGAATCTTTGCATACAGAGTATCAATCACTGAACCAAACCTAACAGTGTTGAATTTTCAATTTTTCTCCCAGAGTGGACAGACAAATGGTGTCTGTGTGTGTGGTGTGTAGAGGGGGGGGGGTAGGTAAAGTTTCCTGAAGCTGTCTATCAAAGACATAAAAGGTTGAAACTCAACTATGTAGAAAAACCTAACTGGACCAATTATAGATTGATACAACTATTTGAATGCTAAAAAACACAAATATATCGTGTTTTACTCTTTCAGTTTTCATTCTTGCACTTCAGAGCAAATTTACCATCAGACTTTTTTGGATAATGTTTGCCATTGTCATATCTTAGTTCTTTTGTGACCAGAGATACTTTTCTTTTCTTAACTTGGCATTCGGAAACAGGGGAACCGCTTACGGATGGGCCGACCCCTTTTCTTTGTTATCAATGACGAGGTTCCTGTATATATTAGGCTTGATGCTATGCTACTTTTGAACTCTTATGAGTCATTTACTGCTCTTCCAACTTTTCTACAGAAAAGCCAGGCATTGACAACAGCAACGTTCAAAACGTGAAAGAAAATTTATATATACCACCATTTATTTCTTTGGGAATGATGATAGAGTGCCATAAGTAAGTCCATTAATTCCACACCTCTCATATGAAGGTTATAAATTTGAACCGAGTGTGGCCTATTTATTTCAACAACAGACATTTGCATGACAAAAACATTTTGCTTTGTCCATTAGTTGAACTCCAGCAAAAGATGACACCACGTGCACAATAGATTTATCAACCCATCGAGTCACTGTTATGTTCTCAGAAGTAGTTACAGAAAGTGAGGCCCTTCCACCTTAAGAGATTTAATATCCTTCAGCTTCTTCTTGGTGCTCTTCATTCTGTTAGCTCGAATAGTTCCAACAAAATTAATTTTTTGATTTTTTAATTCCTCAATAAACAGAATGAAAGTAAATAAATTATCACAATATAGTTTGATTTTTTCCAGCTATATCATGGCACAGGCGTAACACTACATCACCAGCTGCGTTATATTCTTTTGACTGTGGCATTCTCCCACCATTTGCTCCCTGAAATATTTCAAAACAATAAACATAGCCAGAAACTCCAGCATGAACCCATATTTTGAAGCCCCATGGCTTAGGTTTTAATTTTATATATTGTTTAAGAGAAAACCTACCCTTGAAAGGCACCATCATCTATCTCATCAGTTGATTGTAATTCTTCTGGATTTCTAGCTTCGTGAATGTCTTATGAAGGAGATCTAAAAATGGTCTTAATGTTATCAAACAATCTGTATTATCTGCAGGAATGCTCATGTTATCCTGGAAGTGAAGATAACATTCTATTAATTCAAACCTATTTCTAGACATAGAATCAACTATAATACTTAGGCGTAAGCTACCACTTGTAGACCAATATTGACGAAGTCTGGCATAACGTATATAGGTCATTACAAAATTCATTCCTAAAAAAATTTCAGTTCTGGAACAGAAATGTTCAAATTTTCCTTACCCTGTTACGAAGCATAGAGGTTACTTTGAAAACATATGTATTCTGAGTAACATTCTGGAATAAGCTTATAAAAATAATCTAAAGGAGTTTCTCCAGAAAATTCTGATTCTTTTGCAGGTTTAAAAATTGAGTGTTCTTTAGAAAAATCATTATCTTTGTTAGCACGCCAACATCTTTCTCTGATTATACTGTTTTCTCTAACTGGTGTCTTAGAAGTAAGATGACTGTTATTATCTATATCACTCGTACTAGTAGCTTCCTTATTATGTGAATGTGTTATGCCTGTTGACATAGAAGCTCCAATATTTATTTCCTCTTCATCACTCATTGCATCCTTAGCAAGTTCATTTTTCCCAGCTGGTATGTAATCCAGATCAAAGTAGTCATCATCATCACACATATCATCTTCGGAATCAGAAAGAAGAGCCATCTATTCTTCTATTTCTTTGTGAGACAAACATCTCTTTCTGGGTCTGTCACATTTATTGTCCATTATAAAGTCTACAAAAGACAAGGAAAATATAAATAATATAATAGCAATTTATAAAAATTAATAGAAACTAGTACACCCGTCCATCCTTTTCATATAAATAATAAAAAAAAAAGTCACATCTTAATCCATCCTCATAATCCATTTGTATTTTATTAGAAACTAGTACACCCGTCCATCCTTTTTATATAAATAATAATAAAATAAAAGTCACATTGTCTTAATCCATCCTCATAATCCATTTGTATTTTAGTTTCAAATTGGTTCATAACCCACAAAATACTTTAGATTTATTTTTCTTTTGAAGATCTTTCTTAAATTTACTTTCCGATAAAATAAATTAAATGCAATATTATATGTTGTACTATATTATTTTTTTTTCTGCATTATAAAACTTTTTACTGATATACAAAATTGCATGTTCCTCTCCTTTATCATTAACTTGGGTAAGAACAATTCCCATCCCTAAATCACAAGTATCTGTTTGAGCGATAAACTCCCATTTAAAATCAGGTGCATGATTAATTTACCCTTTAGTTCATTAAAAGCCTTTTCACAGTCTTCCTTCCAGAAAATTTCACTTTTCCTTGCCTTTCCTTTCAAAGCATCTGTCAACGGAACTGATATAACAGAAAATTTAGGAATATAACTGCTATAATATCCTGCTAACCCCAAAAACGCCCGTACTAAAGTTTTAGTAGTGGATGTTGGAAACTCTACGATAGATTATATTTTGGCTTCCTTGGGTCATCGATATCCCTGCCCGACCATATGTCCGAGATATTTAACGTGGTCTTGAACAAACCAGCACTTTAAAGGTTTTATTGTTAGTTTTGCCCTCGAAAATGTGGTCTAAAACTAATTCCAGATGCCTCAAATGTGATTCCCAAGTATCAGAGAAAATGGCAATGTCATCCAAATATGAAACCGCAAAAGGTTCATAATCTTTCAGAATTTCAGACATTAATTTACTGAAACATTAAGGTGCATTTTTAAGGCCAAAGGGCATACGCAATGCTTTATAGGTACCGAAGGTGGTCACAAATGTTGCAAGCCATTGAGCATGGGATGTGAAAATAACCCTTAGCCAAATCTAAAATGGTGATGAACTTTGCCGATGAACCTTTTCTATCCGCTCTTCGATATTCGGTAAAGGAAAATATTCTGTTCTAATTTCTTCATTTAACCCATGAGGATCTTTACCAGGTGCCTCCACGAGTATCATGGGCGACGTATAATCAGATTCCCCAATTTGAATTATGTGTAATTCTAGCATTTTTTAAATTTCAGCCTTTAAAATTTCATTTTGCCGTTGCAAAGACCTATATGGCCTAGACCTGGCAGGTTTGTTACTAATGAGCTCAATATCATTCTCGACTAAATCTGTCTTACCTGGTTCATTTGAAAAGGTCTTGATATACCTAATCAAAAGGTCTTGCAGCTGATTGATTTGTTGGCGATCTAACTTAAAATGAAAATTACTTTTCTGAACTATGTCTGAAAAGTCCTAAATGTTGGGATTTGAATCTAAATAAGGAAAATCCACATCATTGTCTATTAACTCCTTCTGATTATCTTCACAAGATAAGAAATTTATTACTTCAGGTCTGTTGTAATATGGTTTTAGCATATTAACATGAGGAATTTGAGATCTCTCTTTCTTCCCCATTAGTTTAACTATGTAATTTGTTTCTGAGACTTTATTTTCAGTTACACACGACCCAAACCACTGAACTGCCAATTCTTTACATTTTTTCAACCGATTGACCAACTTAAAAACATAAGTTGGTACATGATTGTTTTCTAGAATCAACCCAATGTTCATAATTTAGTGTTTCAGGTGTTTTGAAGATTTTCCTATGCAACCCAAAGAACAAATCCTTCCCTAGAACACACTCAAACATAGAGTTTGCTTCAGACTCTTCCAAAGCTAACCGATAAATGTCTTTTACCTTCGCTTTGCTTAGACGCTTGGATAGTTTCTGCAGACTCAACAACGTCCTTATACCTGACCAGCATGGATTTCGGCCTGCTCATTCCACGCAATCCCAACTCTTGCGTGTTGTTGAAACTATCCACACAAACGCTAACAACAGGCAGTAGTACACTAGTATTGTCATTTTCGACGTAGCTAAAGCTTTTGACAAAACGTTAATTACTGGACTAATTACCAAGCTGGTGCAACTTGGAATCTTAACCCAACTTTTGACCATCATCAATTCGTATCTCAATAATTGTTCTTTCCGCGTACAAATTGATCAAACTCTCTCATCTGTCTGACCAATCAGAGCCGTGGTTCCCCAAGGAGGAAACTTGAGTCCCCTCCTCTTCAACATCTTCATCAACAATATTCCAAGCATACCACAAATCAAGCTCACAATCTTCTCAGGTAGATTAGTATTCTATTTTATGACATAGTTGATTTCTATTTTGAAATCTTTCCGTTTGTCATAAACCTTAAAGACAATTCTATTTCTTTCATTGTAATTAATACAAATATCCAGATAGTTAGTTCCACCATCTATTCCTTGGGGTGATTTAATTAATTTTAAACATTCTGGATAAAAGCTGAAATCAATGCAACCCGTCATATCCAAATATCGTGCACATATGTCATCAACATATGTAAAATAGGTCGTTAAGCAAATGTGTACCCATTTCATATTTATTTAAATATATATCAGCTAATATAGGTGAGCATCCACCACCCATGGGGATACCGAATATTTGTTTATAGTAAATTATACCATTAAAAAGAACAGTTTCGAATAGTTGACGAAGAAGCAAAGCTTCTACCAATTATGTGGTCTTGCCCCAACGCAGATTAGGAAAGAACAAAAAATGACTGCAAATCATTTCATTTAATATTCTGTGAAAATTTTAACAAATCTCATCCATACATTTTAATTCATAATGGGAATACAAACTGGTGTATACACACTAAAAATGCTGTTGATATTCTAAGAGAAATCAGAAATGTAAAGTAAAAGAAGAGAAAAGCTAACATTGAAAACTTTATTAGAGTTGCCCCAAAAATCAGAAATTTCAAGGCTTTTTTTTTTATAAAGTATATTCTACTTTTGTTTTAAACCTTTGATTAGAAAGGAAATATCTTATATTCAAAAGAAGATGCTATTGTGTAAAATAAAAATTTGCAGGAATGAAAAATGTGGGATTTTTTTATTAAGAATATATATAAACACACACACAATATATATATATATTATGGGTAAATTATATAAATATCCAGCATATTTAGTAAATGGTATAGTTAAAAAGTTTGTATTAGCTTAATATTCTTAAAATTATCTCCTTAGTGTCTTATATTAGCCAACCATCTACATTTTCTTGAATAAAAATTACAAGGTATGTACCTCCTCTTATACTTTAGCCTCTATGTTTTCTATTATATTACGTGCCACTTTATTTTGAATCTTTTACTGTAGAATATCGCATTTTACTATCTTTTTGCAATACTTTTATTTATTTCTTACGACTAGCAACAGTAGATCTCTACTTTTATTTTTTGCAATTGACAACATTGGTCTTGTCATTTAATGCTTGAATGAATGGGACATTTGCAGTGTATTTCAGGTATTTTTGTTTCCTATATAATTTTTTAATCTTTATGCTTGCCGTCCAAATAGCAAAAGTTTATAGATAAAATCTATCTCTTGCTTCAAAAACAAGCATATTTTGTGTTCATTTTGATTAAATATTTGGACTTGAAAAATAATTTTTTCGAAAATGTTCTGAAAATGAACTAGTCCAATTTGTGTCCGGGGTGTGAGACTAGAAGAAGTTGCCCTACAGTGTTCACTACAAAATCATGAAAGAAAACTATTGCTATGTTTCGAGCCTGCCCAGTAAAAACTTGGTTTCTTCAAATGCTTATATCTCATCGTATATTCAATGCTTTAATTTTTAATTGAAGTATAATGTTTTTCTTGGACGTTGACAAATATTCTGTAAGTTTCGTGACATTTGATTGAAACCTATGGATACTGTAAACAAAAAACATGTAACAAAATGTGTTTTGTTTTTTTAAGAAACGTTTATATCTTCATGAATATACGTTTTTGTTTTGCGAAAATGCTTATACACATTGAACAAAGCTAGTTAACTATTTTGTGAAAGTTACAAATCATTTCCAGCTTTTTATGATACAGGGTAATCAAATGTATTTTTCCCATTTTTCAATATCTTGGTGATCCCCTAAATGCACGTCACCGAAACTTTACTGGAAAGTTTGCATTCAAGCATATTCTTCACATCGCCAAAGTTACAGAATACTTCGCCAAGTATTTGTTTAGAAATTCGAAAAACATTCTAACAACGAAAGTGTCCGGATACTTTTAATCATATAGTGTATATTCTGACAGACTAAACTTAAGCGAAGTTAATTTTAACAAAAAAATAAATGTCAAAATTTGTTTTTCCAAATCAGTACATGCATTTGCTGTATTGAATTCTACATAGTTTTCATTGAAATGTGAATAAATTTTATTCTTATGGAAAGTTATTTACCTCCAACTTCATTTCCAACTCAATGGCGAAAGCTTATAAACTCATAATATATGGACAAGAGGCATTTCTCTTTAGAATTTAGAGAAATAGAATTCTCGGTATTGTTCAGATTCTAATATCTGGCCCTCATTTTGAACTCTTCATTAAAAGCTTGTGAACTGTCTAGTATTAAAATACCGAGCATTGAAATGCTAAATGTAATCCTTTCTCACTTTCCTTATATACATAATGTATAAGGAAAGTATTGTGAAGGGGTCGAAAATTCGAATTCGTGTTTTCGATGGGAGAGCATGTTTCAAGCATCCGTAATCACGAATCAAACATTTTTGAGGTGATGTCTGTGTGTGTGTCAGTGAGTCTGAAAACTATATCTCACGAACGAATGGAGCGATTCAAATGAAATTTTGTACAAAAATCACAATCCGTGAATACTGGAAGCCTATTGTTTTTAAACGCAATCAAATGTTCAGAACCCCCTAAATTTTCGAGTGAAATTTTGAAAAGATCAAAACCTTTAATAAAGTTATGCAAATTGACATTTCTTATGTAATTTTTCCTTAGAAAATGCATAAACTTTAGAAAGCTAGCAGGAACCGTTCTCGAGATATTGCACATTTTTTAAATAAATTTATCAAAAAATCCCATAAATTGAGAAAAATATATTAACTGTTGAGAAACATGTTTACTTTTCATATGTAATATCATGCGATAAATTGGGTACACCATTCTCGTAGATCTAGCTCGTACCATTCATGAGAAAATATACTTTGAATATTACTTTTGTATTTGAACGCCAATAGTCATTTATCTGCTATAAAAATAACTTATTTCTCCGTCCATAACGCTTGGCGAGATTTTGGCGGAATGCCGCCAACTTGGCGACTGTTTTAAATGTTGCCAAATTAACGAAAATTTCGCCAAATGGATAAAAATGATGCTAAATCAATGATAATGACGACTCATTGAGGAAAATTCAATATCTTGGAAAGAATATAAGTACTATCTACTATAAGAATAATCCCCCTTTTTTTTTCTGTAAAAATAGTACATTCGTTGCATTATATAAGGAAAGTCATGTGTTGCCACATCAGATTTTTTATTTTATGTTTTTGTGTTCCTGTTAAGTCAATGAATTTGTACAAACCTCGAACAGAGGTCAAGAAAGCATTTTATATCAACTTATATTTCATATAAATAAAGATTAGTGTCACCTCCATGTCACAATATTGAAATGGAGGTGACATATTTTTTGTTTAACTTAAAAATTCACAAGCTATGCATACAGCATTGTTATGCTGCTTGGATAACATAAAAATAAACAATTCAGAGCAATTTATAGAGATTATAATCTGTTATGTAGAAAACTGGCATCATTAATGAAGCCGTGGAGGTGACATATAAAAGTACACTTTTATTTGAACTTTGAATAAAAACAAATGATAGCTTACCAGGGTTAACTGTCGCTTCATCTCACTGTAAATGTTCTTTAGTTTGATACCTTTTAGGGTACTTTTGTGGAATTTTAAGAATTTTCCATGAAGGGGACTATAATTCTAGAGATTAAACTTTTTGAGTCCACATAAAAATAAAATATATTTTTATTATTTTTTAACCCTTTCATCGAAAAATGAAGAAAAATAATGTTTCTTGGTCTAATGTCGGTTGGCGGAGGGCTGGCATTCTCTGCTACTACACGTTTCCTCTGAGACAAAACAAATTGCAAAATGATTTCCCTGGAAGACAGAGAGGTGCGACTATTGCTGATGCTACAGGTTCTTTCCCTTATATCTCAACTCAACGTGCGCGGAACAGCTGCGCACTTCGCATCATTTACATAACTCGGTGAGCTGCGGCTATCCCTGCAATTTACATATTTTTCTGCTCACTCCTTCTTGGTGTCTTATTTTCACTGTCACATAGTGCAAACTCAGGTTCTTTTACCTCGTCGTCTCTCTGTCCGTTTGCACGATAACGGCCGTAAAATGGACTTTATCAAAATGAAATTTTAGCATATATTTGGACTGTCTGTGGGGCATATGGAAATGTAAATGAATATCACCCAATACCCAATTAGTTTCGAATTTAAACCGTGTTGAATATATGAAATACATTGAACCCTATGGGAAATAATTTTGCAAACCTTTTTAAGCAGAGTTAAAATTCACAAATTGCTTAAAAAATTGTAGGAAATATTCAAATTTTCAAGTAAAATATGCAAAAGGAATTTAAGCAAAATATGCTAGCTAGTTTTATACACTGCCCACAACTGAAATCGCACCACCATAAAGTTGTAGGTGTAGCTTTATGTAAATCAGGCAAAGGAAACAGAAAGGCGAGATATGCAAATGATCACAGTTCCGTTAAGCGTAGTGACGTAACACCTTGCCGAGCAGCATAAAAGCGTCATTTCAAGGAGGAGCGATGTCGTAGCTAAATTGCATCGTCAGGTTTCAGGTTGTAAAAGTCATCACAGTATGCCAAGAGTACGTTGACGCACCACATACGTTCAGTTGTTTTCAACGGAACGGCAACATATCATTGTTTTACGTAAAGGTGGAATGAGCCTTCGAAGGATCGCTGAACTATTGGGTCGTGATGTCAGCACAGTTCAACGGTGTGTGTTACGGTTCGTGAGAGACAACTAAACGACACAAAGATTAAATAGTGGAGTTTCGTTGTAACACTGTTGCTGTAGTAAACGGCTCCCGCGCAACGCTTCTCAGAAGCCTACGATCTTCACGACGCGAAGATCGTAGGCTTCTGAGAAGCGTTGTGCGGGAGCTGTTTACCACAGCAATCGTGGTATAACGACATTTATCCCACACTACAGGTAACGTGGTTTCGACACAAACAATTCGAAATCATTTGCATGACGCAGGATTCCGAAGAAGACGACCTTTTCGACACCTACCGTTTCAACATCTTCACCGGCTATGTCGCCTCCAGTGGTGTCAAATGAGACGCGATTGGTCGACAGAAAGGCGAAACATTCTGTTCACGGATGAATCACGGTTCTGTTTTGGCATGCCAGATGGCCGTACTCGCGTATGGCGGCGCTTTCAGTAACGTCACCAGGAAGCTTTTTCTATCAGTCGCCACATAGCCCCCCCCCCCCCCCTCTAAGCGGTACCATGCTTTGGGGTGGTATAACATTTGATGGATGAGCACCTTTGGTCCACGTTTCTGACAGTATCACTATACAACGATACGTCTCTGACATTGTGAGACCTGTGGTACAGCCATATCTGTCAGGCGTGGACTACTTTTTCAGCAGGAAAATGCTAGGCCACATACTGCGCGGGTGCCTATGAATATTCTACAATGTTTTAATACCAAGCCTTGGCCAGCATATTCTCTGGATTTGTCGCCAATTGAGCATATCTGGGGCATCATACAGTGTAAATAAAATTTGAAATATTAATTACACCCATGTTATATGAAGAGATCAGGTAACTCATTTCAAAATGAATTATGGTATCCAATTTTTTCACCCTGCGTAAAAATCGTGATGTTTAAAGATTGTTTAAATTTATATTTAGTGTTGCTTCCGTCTTAAAACCGATTTATGTTTGCATATTATCTGTGTATCTAAATTTTATGCCAACGCAATTACAATAATTTTTTTTTTTTAGGATTAAATTCATTTAATATTTCAGCTTCATTTCGGATAGTTTTCCGTCCCCCCCCCACCCCCCCTCATTCTGAAATTTCTTCAAAGTGTATTGATGGGAAATTAACTTTGGAAAGCGTAATAGATTTTAATATTTTTCTTTTTGGGAGTCCAAGCAGACGAATTTTCATATCATCGTCATTTAATCGCTGCTCGGAAAATGGTCACTAAAAATTCCGGTCATGGAGGTAAAAGTAAGGAGTTAAAACTTCATATTAAGAAAATACCTATATCGTTTGAGACAATAATTCAGGTGGCGCTGGGATTACATAAGCAGCCGTGCATTGTATGCTTTTCTGTGATGAAAGGCCTAAAATATTTATTTAAACTGCCAATTTTGTAGAAATAAATTATGAGCGCAATGCAAAGATGAACTGAAACAATAAAGAATATTCCCACGTATTCAAAGCTTTTTTATCTCTCTATATTCTATCCTACAACTATGAAAACATACTGGTTAATTATACTCATAATAAGCGAACCTTTAATTTAAAAATTATCAAAAATACAAATACTAAATGCTATGCATTTCTGTTGTGTCAACTAACAATAACAGCTACTTTACTAACATTAGCGACACCTATATATGATTCTCAAAGCATTATGGCATTTTGAAACATTTCATTCATAGGAGTTTCATCTCTTTCTTTTTAACTCCATGATTCTGCCATTCTTAGTGTTGTGATACAACCATTCAAGAGACTTAATTAAAGAATAATATAATCAATTGAACGATCATATCTCAACACCTGATTGGGTCGGACACTCACATACAATTAAGAAGGGAAATTAATTGTTAATTTTTAATGGAATGGGACCGTATAGTGGGGAATAGAATTTTGAATATAAAGCATTGCGTTGTGTAATTAAATATTAAACCATACTTGTATGTGAGCGCCTTAAAATTACTTACTTGTAATTAATGAATAGTGTAAGGAGTCACATAATTAATGCTGAAAACACTTCACCAATCGGATGAAGCAAAATCACACATATTCATCATGGTAATGACCACAATCTAAAGTCCTTTTTAACTATACTCAAAGTTCATTCTCTTTGTAAAAAAAAAATGAACTTAATAGCAGAATACAATTCCAAAATGTACCTTAATAACTGCACACAGAAATACCAATGTGCACTCTGCTGTTTTTACATCATTCCTTGCACATAAATAAAACAAGAAAGATCAATCATGCATAAGCATTGATTATGAAACACTTTCCAACTGAAATGTAATTTCATTTAAAAATTTCTAAAATGTGATTCATTCAGTGGTAATATCTTTTACATTATCACAGTACTACAGTAATTTATTATACTTAAATATTTAAAACTGTATCGAAATATAAATCATCTGATTCTTTATGCAAAATCAATGAATATTTCATTCATATAACTTGTATTCCAGACTCCAGAGCTAAATAATTTTGTGTGAAAAAAATTCAGCAATTCTTATGTAATTCATCTTACAATCGCTTGAGATATTTGCATTCTGCATATGTTAAAATTAGGCTTCCTTGAAGAAATAATAAAAGTTTAGGGATCATTTAAAATCACAACTATTGTAATTGCATAGGCACGGAATTTAGATACACAGATAATACACAGATAATATATATGTGTATGTGTATGTACTCAAAGTATTGGAATCGTGCCGAAGATCGGAACTCGAATTTTCAAAGGATCTACACGTTTTGGGACTTCTAGAACACGAAAAAACTACTTTTAGGAAGACGTCTGTGTGTGTAAGGGTGTATCTGTGTATGTTTCTGTGTGTCTGTGTGGATATTACATCCACTCTAATTGAAAAACTAATGGACCGAATTTCATACAATTTGGTAGGTATGTTTTTTGTGGGAAATCCTGATGTTCATTAGATTATAGTACGATTCGTAATAAAAGAATCTGCCTTCTTTGCGAAATGGCCGCAGAAATTGCCTTTATCCACTCTAGCTAAAAACTAATGAACCAAATTTAACAAAATTTGGAGTATAATATTGCAATAACCTACAAGTGATTTATATACCAAATTTAACAAAATTTTGTATATAAATCATTTGTAGGTTATTCTACTACGATTCGGGAAAAAGGAACGGGCTATTTTTGCGAAATGGCCAGCAAAAATCGTTATATATAAAAATAAAAGACTACGTGTGCTCAATTATATCAATTAAATTCCTATTTTATATGTGATTTTTGACAACAAAAAGAATAAGACTAACCCCATTACTCTAGGACTAGCCGTTCTTGAGATATTCTAGTTTTTTCGCGTTTTCGCTACGCCACCTTTGACAATAAGTCCAGCTATCAAATGAGAACCAAATTTAAGTTTAACGTGTAAATGCAATGTCATTTAAAATACTTATGTTGTGCAGATAAACTCAAATTATCATTGAATAAATAAAGAGAACGAATATGAGTCTGCAGAGAAAGACATGTGCTGTCTACATCAGAATTTTTAACAATATTACACCAATGATTTATAGAAGTGAACGGGGATTATTTTCAGGCCATTTCGAAAAAAATGTGTGATCTATATTTAAAGATCCATCAAATTTTTGTCGAATAAAATGTTCAACAAATTTAAGCTGTGTACCAAATTTTAACTCTCTAGGACGTAGGAAAGTGCATTTAAAATGCCATCAATTAAATTTATCAAGAAGAGTTATATAAAATTTAAAAAAATGAAAAATTGTTATCTACCAAATTTATTTTAAAATATGAAGCCACTCCCATATGCAAAATATTTAAACAAATGAGAGATATTTATTATATAATATCTCTCTCTTTTCTTTCTGGAAGATATCCCAAAGTCAGAATTTAATTGAATTTGTTTTTTTCCCTATATTAAATATTTTTTTTAATTAAAAAACTACTTAACATATTTTACTGAATTTTTTTTTATATATTCTATGAGATAATGTGAATATTTCCTAAAAATTTCGAAGCAATTCGTGAATTTTAAATTTACTTAAAAAATGTTTGAAAAATTTGGTCCCATAGGGTTCAATGTATTTCATTTTTTCAACCCGGGTTCAATAAAAAACTAATTGGGTGATATTATTTATTTATATTCCCATAGGTCCTACAGACCGTCTGAACAACATACTAAAATTTCATTTTGATAAACTCATTTTTACGGCAGTTATCGTGCTAACGGACAGACAGACAGACAGACAGACAGAATGAACAAAGTCATAAACACTTTTCAACTTTGTTGTAAAGTGTTAAAAAAAAGGCTAATATTTCAATCTTCATGATGATTTATTAACTCGTGTCTAATATGCCAAGAATTAATCTTTTATAATAATGCACTAAAGGTAGTTGAAAGAAGATTATAATAATTATGTCGAATTAATGTCCGACATAACAAATGCAATAAAGGCTCCTAAACCATCAATGCATAGTAACAGACGTAACTATTCTTGCAGAATACCATAATTGAATAGTGATTGGCAAAAATTCAAATCCACAGAGAATATCCATAGATGCAAATGCTGCTGTCAATCCAAAGAAATAAATATAACTTCTTTAACTTGACTCAATAATTTTTAATAATGATAATCACTGAAGTATTTGATGTAGTAATCAATTACAAGAAATCCACTTGAGAATAGCAAATTACTGTATTCACACTTTCTATACATTCCACAGTAAATCAGACTTGATTCATGACATATGCCCAAAAACAAATATATAATTTATATTTTTTTAGACGTAAATAATTTCATCTTCAGTGCTTAAAACTTAATGAATAGTAAAAAAGAAAATGGCAAAGCAAAGGGCCAAGGCCCCTTTGCCTACGAAAAATACAATAACCTTCACATGCAAGAAATTTCAGAGAGAAGAGAATGAGTCCGCACTTTTTACACACAGAAAAAATTCCCGCCTAACCTGGCACGCTGTGATTGGCTGGAGCCACACACACCATTGCCATGCCAGATAAACCAAACTTCTGTTTAACCAGGGAGGTCAAGTGAGACAGAAGAAAACAAGTTTCCGTGTCTCGCCTGAAACGAGATCTACCAATTGTCGAAAACGGGTGTCATTCTACCGCAGTATGAAAGTGGATGTCATACACCATACATGAGAATATGAATACTGCAGCACACTATAATTAAAATTAATAAAAGAGACAATTGGTCTATTAATGAAAATATAAAATAAAAGCAATTTTGAATAGAATAATTTGGAATAATAAATTAAGTAAAATAAAATATTTAATGATTTATAAAAAAAAATGTTAATTTAGAATAATAAAATAAAGTGTTGTGACGTGTCACAACACTTAGTATTCACAGGATTTTGTATTCGACACCTATGTAACAATTCTTTCATCAAAATAGGGTTATTCTTCTGAAATACGTGAAAAACGTTCTTTTATAGGGATAGCTGTTTATAGCGGGGCCTTGATAAGTAATCTTAACACTTGGTTCGTCAATAGTTATGTTGAGAAGAAATTCTTATGCACGTATGCTCATTATTGCTGCGATAAAACAGTTAACTATCTATATATATATACTAATTGCCAAGTGTCCGTCTGTCGGTCAAGCTTTTTTAAGGCACTTCCTGAATAGATAGAGACTTGCAATTTGGTACATGGCTCGGTCGTTCGATAAAACCCCCGAGAAAAATCGAATTTTTCGAAAACGTTCTCCAGAGGGTTTATTCCCACTTCATCTCTTCCCATTTCGTCCCTTGGGCTACCCTTTTTTAAAATAGTAGCATTTCATCCCTTATCCAATGTACACCTGTTTCTCACCCTTTCTCCCAACTGAGAAGGGTGCAAATGACTTCCTTAGGGGATGAGTTCCGAAGAGCTCCGAGGAGAACAAATTAAAAATATTGCTTGTAAATATGTTGTTTGGCGTTATTTAAATATATTTAAATAATTTAGATAGAGTAAATCCTGTCTTTTCAGATATCCCTATGAAATGGATACTTATAATTGTTTTGTAGTACCATGAATATATATGTTTATGTAGTGGTCGTTGTGCAAACCCTTAATTGACGAACAGAATCCAAAACTTTTTAACCTATCACTTTCTCTAGTATTGTAATGTACTCTCTAGTAGCAAAAGTATTATAACTTAGTCGAACATTATAATTCCAATTTTTGACCGCTTTACAAGTTTGAATTTCAATATAACGTTATTAGGGTCATATATTTGTATATAGTAAGTGTATACAGTAGCATAAGCAAAGGGGGGGGGGGGTTAAGAGTCATACCTCTTCTTGCTTGAAAAATTACATAAACGAAACTTAGTATTTTCAAGATCCTGGCTATGTGTATGTGTGTGTAAAGGCCTTACAAAGGCCTTTACACACACATAGACATAGCCAGGACACCTTTACACACACATAGACATACGTAAAGGCCGTGTGTCAAAAATTCAGCTTCACTTTCACCCCACCCGACAGAGTCAATGCTTAAACCCGGCCCGAGCTCGAAGAACTTTACAGGTGTAGAACCCGAGCCCGGCCTAGCTATGTTCAAAGACCATTGAATCTCGGCCTGGTCCGGCCCGAAATAATTTATATTCAAATGTGCTAAACATCTGAATTTGAAAGGTTTGAAAAACGCAGAATTTTTTTAAAAACACAACCCACCCGAATTTTATTGGGCTTTGTTGGGTTTTAGTGGGTATTTTCCAGAAACTCTTAAACTTTGATTTCCTCATATATGTTGTACCTAAATTGATCATTTACTAGTGAAAGCTGGGGAACATTTGTGGAAAATGTTGAGTGTAAATTTGTAAAAGTAATTAATAATGTAACTAGTTTTCAAAATATTCTTCAAACTCAGACCAAGTTCGGGAACTGGAACTTGCGAGCCAAACCAGTAAAAATCTGAAATTTTAGCCCTTGCGAATAATTAAAAAAATATTACATCCGACTTTTTTAGCCATTTTTATACGAAATTCCATATTGAAACTTTTAAATTCAGAAAAGTAAAAAAATAAAGAATTTAGTAGTTATGAAATAATTAAATAATTTAGTAGTTATGAAAAAGAAAACATAATGATGAAATTTTAACATGATAATGATGAGTTCATATTACTTGATAAAATAACTTAAAAAATGACCGAAATATTGCGATCAAGATAATTTAGAAATTGCTTATAAATAATTAAACAATAAAACAGAAATTTAAATGAATAAAAAATCACCTAAAGTTATCGCTTAAATTAAAGAAAAATTAGTAGCCTGCAGTCTTAATAATAATAAAAGCAAAATTTTATATCAAATGGTCATTCAACTTAGAAATACAAAAAAATGAAATGCCAATATCAAAAAATTTGAAACAAAGAAAATGACACGCAAAATCGGAAATAATTGGTGATTTCAGTAAAAAATAAAACCTGAAAAATTCTAGAATGATCAAGTAGGGAAGGGAATTTAAAATTGCTTCACAAGTATTTAAGTGCTTTAAGGTAAGTGACATTTTTAGGATGTCCTGAAAAAAAACTGAATAAAACAAATTATAAATCAAGAAACTAGATTTCCTATTGAACATTTTGTCGCTTACTATTTACATTTATCTCTTATATTTACAAATATATTTCGAGTGAAAATAAGCAAAGTGAAGCAAATCATTGCTCGGACAAAAACTGTGATCTTTTCGAAAAAATATTTAAATATTGAAATCATTTTATATAATCATAATGTGCACTATATTTTCCTTTTCAACAAAATAAGTAAAAAAATTGTTTACATATTTAACTAATAGGTTTGGAGATATAAACGTCCAAAGGATTTATATTTATCGTACAGCTTCGATTAAGATATCTAGTATTTTAACAATAAAAACTATAATACTGTTCTGGAGTAATATAATCTCATAAAATAAAGCTGCACAATTTAATGTCCAAAGAAAATAATGTTGAGCTTTTTTATCACTTATCAATTATTAATGTTATGACAATCAGCTAATTCTTTAAAATGTCACTCATGGCATTTTTGAAAGAACTCTGAACGTTTCTTTGAGACAGAGGCACATTTGTTTGTAATGAAAAAATGACCTAAATGTCAAAGATATTGTCGAATCGAAGGCAGATTGGGAAATTGCAAGTAAATTATTCTAAATAGAAATGAAAAATGTTTGTTCGGACAATTAGAAAAATATGTCAATGATTGTTAACCATCTTCGTGAGAAAAATTTTCAGGTTGTTCATTTTTCGAGATTTTCATTCTATGTTGTCTTCATTAGCAATATTAACAATAAAAAAAAAATTATGAAACCTACCCATCAGTTATTTTAAATAGGGTGCAATATACGCGACCTTCATTTTACTACACTAAATATTGAGTTTTGTATAGCGAGAATAGAGAACTTCCTTTTTGGAGCTTTAATTTAATTATTGTAATAGAATGTTTTGAATAACAATGTCATTTAGAATTCTATAGGAATGTGCACCTGATGGTAAATTTTAAGTTTCTTTATAATGTATTTTCAATACGAAAACGGGAATACTGCCAGTTATGTATAAAATAGATATAGACGAACATAGATCTTCCCAAAGGGAAATTATCTTTACTGTATATTTTTTTAACAAAGTAAAGTCATTCCAAATGGAACGGTCGCAAGGGGAACAAATCTCAATCCCTCCAACAGGCGAGGAGGGCTGTGAAGAGAAGAGACTATTGGGGAACGCACACAGTTTCCCCCTCTACCAACAGGTGAGGACCTCAAGGTAATTAGGAGGGGTGCAAACAGGACGAAATGGGAATAACAAGAGACGCAGGATAAAATGGGAAGAGATCAAATGGGACATCACCCTCCAGAGGAGGTGCTCCACACGAAAACGTTCGAAATGTGAAATGATAGGAAAGCATGCTTTGCGATAAGATAAAGACTTTAAATTTGGTGTATGGTTAAATCGTCCGAAAGGAAGAAAGTGTGCAATTTCAGATTTTCGATATTTTCCACTTAAGGGGGTACCGCACACCAAAATGTTCGATTTACTGAAGAAATGAGAAAAGGCTGTTTTAAAATTTCACAGAGGCTTGAAATTTGGTATAAGGGCTAATCATTTGACGAAAACACCCAAGATGAATATAGTTTTTCAAAAATGTTCGTTTATGGGGATGCTCCAGAGAAAAACGTTCGAAAGATGAATTGATAAAAAAAACATGCTTCGAGATCAGATAGAGATATCAAATTTGGTGTAAGGGTAGATAGCTTGGAAGGAAGAAAGTGTACAATTTCAGTTTACCAATATTTTCAACTTTAGGGGGTGCCGCACATCAAAATGTTCGATTTTTGGAATAAAGTAGAAACGCCCCTTTTAAAACGTGATAGAGGCTTGATATTTGGTATATGGACGAATCATCTGATAGAAAACGCAAGAAGAATAGAGTTTTTCGAAAATGTATATTTAAAGGGGTGAGTACTCCACACAAAAACATTCGAAAGGTGAAATGTTAAAAAATAATGCTTCGCAATGAGACACACTTCAAATTTGGTGCACGGGTAAAGAGTTGGAAAGGAAGGAAGTGTGCAATTTCAGTTTTCCAACATTCGCTATTGTAGAGGATGCCGTTCACTAAAATATTTGATTTGCCGAACAAATGAAAAACGCCTCCTGTACAATGTGATAGAGGCTTGAAATTTAGTATATGGACTAACCATTTGATAAAAAAAAAAACAAAGATGAATACGGTTTGACAAAAATGTTCATTAAAGGGGTGCTACACAAAAAAATGTTCGAAAAAGTGAAGTGATAGAAAAAACATGCTTCGCAATAGAATGGAGGCTTCAAATTTGGTCTACGGGTTGATAGTTTGAAAAGAAGAAAGTGTGAAATTTCAAATTTCCAATATTTGCTACTTTAAGGGATGCCGCACACTAATATGTTCGATTTTCCCAATAAATGAGGCACGCTTCCTTTTAAATGTGATAGAGATTTGATATTTGGTATATGGGCCACTCATCTTACAAAAAAAAAAAAAAAAAAAAGACGAGACAAACAGAGTTTTTCAAAAATGTTCATTTATGGGTGTGCTTCACAGAAAAACGTTCGAAATGAGAAATGATAAAATAGCAATGCTTCGGGATGAGATAGACTTCAATGTGGCGTACGGGTAGATAGTTCGAAAGGGAGAAATGCGGAACTTAAGTTTTCCAATATTTTCTTCTTTAGGGGGTTCTGCACTCTAAAATATTCGATGTGCCGAATAAATGTGAAACACGAATTATTCAAAAATTTGCATTATTCCGGGGTTGCTTATTGCGAGACTGATGATTTTCAACGGGTGTTCGGCTAGTAACCTGTCTAAATTTCTAAGTAAAATTACTTAATGTGACAATCTACAGAATGAACCTATAGTACAGTGCGACTTCTGTAATCGGACACTATAAAACAGACATTTATCATATTTTTCTTAATAAAATATTTCAGTTGGTGCTTACTATGAAGATAAAAATAATTTGTTGCTTTCCCTGCAATACATGGCAATGTGTAAGGAAAGTATTGGAATCATGTCGAAAGTCGCAATTCGAGTTTTCGGTGGATCTACACGTTTTGGGACCTCTAGAATACGAAAAAACTATTTTTAGCGTGATGTCTAAGTGCGTGTGTGTCTGTGCAATGGATGTATCCACTCTAACTTAAAATTGGTAGGTAAGTCACTTGTGCCCTAGTGTGCCCTAGTGTTGACCCTAGTGTTGATTAGATTTTGGTACGATTCGAAATAAAAGAACCAGCGTGGCCCGCAAAAATTTTATATATCCATATTAGCTCAGGAACTAATAGGACAAATTTCATAAAATTCGGTAGATAACTTGCTTGTGGCCTACCTTGGTGCTGTTTGGATTTTAATACGATTCGAAAAAAAAAATATAATAATCTACTTTTTATTTTTATTTATTTTTGCGAAATGACCTTCAAAAATCGCCAAGATCTAAAATAAAATACTACAAATGTATTAATGAAATTCATGTTTTATACGTAATTTTTGACGACGAAAAAAATAAGGTTAACCTCATTACTCTAAAATAGACCATTCCTGAAATATTTAAGTGTTTTACTTTCCCTGCAATACATGGTAATGTATAGGGAAAGTATTGGAATCATGCCGAAAATCGCAACTCGAGTTTTCCACTGATCTACACGTTTCGAGACCTCTAGAATAGGAAAAAACTATTTTTAGCGTGACACCTCTGTGTGTGTGTCTGTGTGTCTGTCTGTCTGTGCAGATTTTGTATCCATTGTAACTAAAAAACTAATTGACCGAATTTCATAAAATTTGGTAGGTTAGTCACTTGTGGGCGAGTCTGGTGCTGATTAGTTTTGGGTACGATTCGGGATAAAGGAACCAGCTTTTTTTTTTTGCGAAATGGCCCGCAAAAGCTTGTATCCACTCTAGCTGCAAAACTAATGGACCAAATTTCACAAAATTCTGTGGATAAGTCGCTTGTTTGTCACCCTGGTGCTGATTAGATTTTGGTGCGATTCGGAAAAAAATAACCTGCCCTTTTTTGCAAAATGACCCTTATCGTCAAAATCTAAAATTAAAAACTTCATATGCTCAAATATATCCATTAAATGCTTCTATTTTACGTAATGTTTAACTAAGAAAAGAATAAGACCAACCCCATTACACTAGGACTAGCCGTTCTGGAGATATTTTAGGTTTTTCGTATTTTTTCTACTCCACCTTTGAAAATAAGTCCAGTTACCAAATGAGAACGAAAATTGAATTAAAAGTGCATTAAATTTAATTAAAATAAGGAGAACGTGGATATAAGTCTGCAGGGAAAGTCATGTACTGCCCACATCTGATTTTTTTCAATTGGAGAACGGAAGACTATTATAATAACTACACCCATATTATATGAAGAGATCACTTGACCCACGTTAAAAAAAATGTGGTATCCATCTTTTTTTCCCAGTTTAAAAATCGTGATTTTTAAAGTTCTTTTAAATTTATATTTAAAAGAACTTATTTTCTGTTCATCTATATCCAACGCATTTACAATATTTCTGAGTTTAAATTATCATCAAACTTTGATTATTTCTACAACGAAGCCTAATTTTAATGGATGCAAAACGTAAACACATCAAGCTGTAAGAGGAGTTGTATAAGAATTGTTGAATATTTTTCACGCAAAATTATTTACCTCTGGAGCCTGGAATAAAAGTGATATGAATGAAATATCCACTGCTTTTACATAGAGAGCCAGACGATTTATATTTCGATGACGTCATTTGAATAAAGTTCATTTTTTTCAATGAAGTTTTAGGTTTTCAAATATAATAAGTTATTATAGTACTGTGATAATTTAAAATATATCAGCGCTGAATGTATCGCATTTTAGAGATGTTTAAATAAAATTGCATTTCAGTTGGAAAGTGTTTCATAATCAATGCTTTATGCATGATTGATCTTTCTTGTTCAGTAGTTTCATTGGCTTTATCTAAGATAAAGTTGCATGCAATCTATCTGTCAACAACCATGCTAGGCTATAAAAGATTGTTCTAAGTTTTGCAGCTAAAAATCCACCAGAACAAAACAATTAACAGCAAGTTTTAATATTGCTATTATTAGTTCAGATTCGTGTACAAATTTCATTTCGACTTTTGGGAAAAAAAATATATATTTGAAAAATGTAAGGTATATTCCTGGTTGGACTTCCTTATAGCCAATACACATCTGACCTTGATTGATTTTAAAATTCATACAAAATTGCATTCGATTTGCTCAATTTGTTTAAGAGATACAGCGCTAGATGAGAAAAAATCTGATGTGGGCAGCACATGACTTTCCTTATATAATGCAATGAATTTACTAAAAAAAAAATAGATTATTTTTATAGAAGATATTTATATTCTTTCCAAAATATCGAATTTTCGTCAATGACTCGTCATTTTCATTGATTTAGCGTCATTTTTATCCATTTGGCTAGTTTTTCGTTAATTTAGCAACATTTAAAAAAGTCGCCAAGTTGACGACATTCCACCAAATTCGTCGCCAAAATCTCGCGAAGAATTATGGACGGAGAAATAAGTTATTCTTACAGCAGATAAATGATTATTGGCATTCAAATACAAAAGTATTATTCAAAGTATCTTTTTTCATGAATGGAACGAGCTAGATCCACGAGAATGATGTCACCCAATTTATCGCATGGTATTACATATGAAAAGTGAACATGTTTCTCAATAGGAAATATATATTTTTTTATTTTACATGATTTTTTTATATATTTTTTTTAAATGTGCAATATCTTGAGAATGGTTCATGTTAGCGTTCTAAAATTTATGTCAATTGTTTTCTAATGAAAAATTACATAAGAAATGTCTATTTGCGTAACATTGTTAAAGGTTTTGAATTTTTGACGATTTTTTCAAAATTTCACTCGAGAATTTAGGGAGGTTCTGAACATTCGATTGCGTATAAAAACAATAGGCTTCCAGTGTTTATGGATTGTAACTTTTGTACCAAATTTCGTTCGAATCGGTCCATTCGTTCGTCAGTTATCGTCTCCACAGGCTCACTGACACACACACACACACACAGACATCACTTCAAAAATGTGCGATTCGTGATCAGGGATGTTGGGATGTTTGAAACGTGCTGTCCCTTCGAAAACTCTAATTCGAATTTTCGACCCCGTCACAATACTTTCCTTATACATTATGTATATAAGGAAAGTAATAATAATTGCACCTATGATATATAAAGAGATCACGTGACCCGTTGCAAAATAAAATATGGCATCCATTTTGTGTCAAGATCGTGATTTTTAAAGACACTTTACATTTACATTTAATGTTGCATCCGTCCTAAAACCACTTTATTTTTGCGTATTATCTGTGTATCTAAATTCCGTGCCTACGCAATTACAATATTTTTGTGTTTAAATGATCATCAAACTTTGATTATTTCTACAACGAAGCCTATTTTTCACCTATGTAAAATGTAAACAGCAAAATATATAGAATGAGTTGTATTAGAATTGCTGTATTTCTTTAATACAAAATCATTTAGTTCATGGAGTCTGCATAGCTGATATGAATGAAATATTTATTGATTTTACAGAAAGAAGGACGATTTTAATTTAACGAGCAAATTAATTGTAAGATGAGTTGTATAAGAATCGCTGAATTTTTTTCACGCACTATTATTTAGCTCTGAAGTCTGGGATATAAGTGATATGAAAGAAATATTCATTGATTTTTATACAGAGAGCCAGACGATTTATATTCATATAACGCCATTTGAATAAAGTTCATTTTGCAGTTTGATTTTTGATAAAAGTTTAAAGCTTTGAAGTATAATAAATTACTGTAGTACTGTGGTAGTTTAAAACATGTCAACGCTAAATGCATTACATTTTAGAGACGTTTCAATACATTTTTGGTGAAATAAAAGGATTCGTTTTATTTCATTACTGAACGTTATTTCATTAACAACTGTTCCGTTATAAAAAATCTGATGTGGGCAGCACATGACTTTCCTTATATAATGCAATATATTTTCTACTTTTACAGTAAAAACAAAATAGGTTATTCTTATAGTAGATACTTTTTAACTTATAGATACTTATAGTAGATACTCTTTGAATTGGTAACAATTAAAAAAAGTCGCCAAGTTGGCGACATTCTGCCAAAATCTCGCTAAGCGTTATGGATGGAGAAATAATTTATTCTTATAGCAGATAAATGACTATTGACGTTCAAATACAAAATTTTTTCTCAAAGTATCTTTTTCCATGAATGGAACGAGCTAGGATAAACGAGAATGATGTCATCAAATTTATCACATGATATTACATATGGAAAGTGAACATGTTTCTCAACAGTTAATATATATTTTTAATTGATGGGATTTTTTGATACATTTATTTGAAAAATGTGCAATATCTCGAGAACGGTTCATACTAGGGTTCCAAAATTTATGTTAATCGTTTTCTAATGAAAAATTACATAAGAAATATCTATTTGCGTAATTTTACTAGCGGTTTTGATTTTTTGATGATTTTTTCAAAATTTCACTCGAAAATTTAGAGGGGTTCTGAACATTCGATTGCGTTTAAAAACAATAGGCTTCCAGGATTCACGGATTGGGATTTTTATACCAAATTTCATGCGAATCGCTCCATTCGTTCGTGAGATATCGTCTCCACAGACTCACTGACACACACACAGACATCACCTCAAAAATGTTTGATTCGTGATCAGGGATGCTTGAAACGTGCTCTCCCGTTGAAAACTTGAATTCAAATTTTCGACCCCGTCACAATACTTTCCTTATACATTACGTATATAAGGAAAGTAATAAATACTGGGGATTTTAAAGTTGGGTGACTTTTCAAAAATTCGATATGTTTTCTCTTTTTATGGTGCGTCTGTAAACATTCACTTTAGGACCAAAACACTAAGTTGCATAACTTTTGATACTGCTTTTCTTATCGGCCATTCTTCAAGCCTGGTTCATTGATTTACATATCAGTACAAAAAATATTCACAAAGCAAATATTCAC
Source organism: Amaurobius ferox (assembly GCA_951213105.1). Classification (NCBI taxonomy): domain Eukaryota; kingdom Metazoa; phylum Arthropoda; class Arachnida; order Araneae; family Amaurobiidae; genus Amaurobius; species Amaurobius ferox. The sequence continues at coordinate 53,040,355 of OX578151.1, forward strand.
AATATTTTTAAATGGTTAAACTTTGATTAAAAAAAATTGCACTTATATAGGTTAGAGACTTTTATCAATTTTTAAATAGAGAAACAATTTTGTGTTGATCATTGCTAAAATGAAAGTATCTCCATAGTAATAACAAGATAGATCAGTCAAGAAAAAAACATTGATTATGAAACACTTTCCAACTGAAATGCAATTTTATTTCAACATCTCGTAAATGCGATACATTCAGCGGTGATATTTTTACTTTCCTTATATACATAATGTATAAGGAAAGTATTAATGAAATTTGGTACAAAAATCACAATCCGTGAATACTGGAAGCCTATTGTTTTCAAACGTAATCGAATGTTCAGAACCCACTTAAATTTTCGAGTGAAATTTTGAAAAAATCATCAAAAAATCAAAATCCTTAATAAAGTTACACAAATAGACATTTCTTAGTAATTTTTCCTTAGAAAACGATTGACATAAATTTTAGAACTCTAGCATGAACCGTTCTGGAGATATTGCACATTTTTCAAATAAATTTATCAAAAAATCCCATAAATTAAAAAAAAATATTAACTGTTGAGAAACATGTTCACTTTTCATACGTAATATCATGCGATAAATTTGGTGATATCATTCTTGTAAATCTACCTCGTTCCATTCATGAGAACAGATACTTTGACTAATACTTTTGTATTTAAACGCCAATAGTGATTTATCTGCTATAAGAATAACTTATTTCTCCGTCCATAACGCTTGGCGAGATTTTGGCGACGAATTTGGCGGAATATCGCCAAATTGGCGAGTTTTTAAAATGTTGCCAAATCCTTTCAAATTTTCTTTCTGTAGACCTTGAGCCCGTCCTATGCATTTCCATAGGAATGTACTTGTTTCGAAGGAATAACTCGAGAACCGGAGTTGTTGGGAAGATTAAATTTAGTATGTCATTGTTTCTTGTTTATTTCAATTCTTTAGATTTTGAACTTTATTGTACTAAAGTAGAAATGTCTTTTAATGTGGATTTTCTATGAAAAAATTTGTATTTATATTGAATGAGCATATTCAAAATTAAATTCTTGAAAGAGAGAAATTGTTTTAAGGGACCTTATTTCATTTTTGTGTAATTCTGTTAAAACATAACCAGTCAGAACTTATTTTTTATAATGTATAAATGTTAAAATATCCTTATAAAAACTTATATGGCACCTCTCTACTAAAAAAATCTGCTGTGGGCAGCACATGACTTTCCTTATATAATGTGATGAATTTACTACTTTTACAGTAAAAAAAGAATCTAATGTGGGGTACACATGACTTTCTTTATATAATGCAATGAATTTACTACTTTTACAGTAAAAAAAAAATATTCTTATAGTAGATACTTATACTCTTTCCAAGATATTAAATTTTCGTCAGAGTCGTCATTTTCATTGATTTAGCGTCATTTTTGTCCATTTGGTGAGATTTTCATTAATTTGGCAATATTTAAAAAGTCGCCAATTTGGCGACATTCCGGCCAAAATCACCAAGCGTTAGGGACGGAGAAATGAATTATTCTTATAGCACATAAATGATTATTGGCGTTCAAATACAAAAGTATTACTTAAAGTATCTTTTCTCATGAATGGAACGTGCTAGATCCGCGAAAATGATGTCACCAAATTTATCACATGATATTACATATGAAAAGTGAAAATATTTCTCAACAATAAACATTTTTTTTAATTTATGGGATATTTTAATAAATTTATTTGAAAAATATGCAATATCTCGAGAACGGTTCGCGCTTACGTTCCAAAGTTTGTGTTCATCGTTTTCTAAGGAAAAATTACATAAGAAATGTCTTTTTATGTAACATTATTAAAGATTTTAATTTTTTGATGATTTTTTCAAAATTTCATTCGAAAACTTAGGGGGGTTCTGAACATTCGATAACGTTTAAAAAAAATAGGCTTCCAGTATTCACGGATTGTAATTTTTGTACTAAATTTTTTTCGAATCGGTCTATTCATTCGTCAGTTATCGTCTCCACGGACTCACTGACACACACATACTTTCACACACACACACAGACATCACCTCAAAAGCGTCTGATTTGTGTTCAGGAATGCTTGAAACGTGCTCTCCCGTCGAAAACTCGAATTCGAATTTTCGACCCCGTCACAATACTTTCCTTATACATTATATGTATATAAGGAAAGTAAAAATAGGTTATTCTTATATAGTAGATACTTATATTTTTTCCAAGACATTGAATTTTCGTCAATTAGTCGTCATTTTCATTGATTTAGCCTCATTTTTATCTATTTGGCGAGATTTTCGTTAATTTGGCAACATTTAAAAAAGTCGCCAAGTTCGTGACATTCCGCCAAAATCTCGCCAAGCATTATGAACGGAGAAATAAGTTATTCTTATAGCAGAAAAATGACTATTGACGTTCAAATACAAAAGTATTACTCAAAGTATCTTTATTCGTGAATGGAACGAGCTAGATCCACGAGAGTGGTGTCACCAAATTTATCGCATGATATTACATATGAAAAGTAAACAAGTTTCTCAACAGTTGATATTTTTTTTCAATTTATGGGATTTTTTGATAAATTTATTTGAAAAATGTGCAATATCTCGAGAACGGTTCATGCTAGCGTTCTAAAATTTATGGCAATCGTTTTTCAAAGAAAAATTACATAAGAAATGACTATTTATGTAGCTTTATTAAAGGATTTAATTTTTTTATGATTATTTTCAAAATTTCACTCGAAAATTTAGGGGGGTTCTGAACATCCGATTGCGTATAAAAACAATAGGTTTCCAGTATTCATGGAATGTAATTTTTGTACCGAATTTTGTTTGAATCGCTCCATTCGTTCGTCAGTTATCGTCTCCACAGGCGCACTGACATACACACATACTTTCACACACACACACACACAGACATTATCTCAAAAACGCCTGATTCGTGTTCAGGGATGCTTGAAACTTGCTCTCCCGTCGAAAACTCGAATTCGAATTTTCGACCCCGTCGCAATAATTTCCTTATACATTTGTATGTATATAAGGAAAGTAATTTGTAGCAGCAAATACTTAAGGCTTTATAATTCATTATAAATTACGGCAAAAAAAGAAAGATGAATAAATAAAATCACGGCCCCCCCCCCTCCCTTTCCTAAAAAAGAAATAATGAATTTCACACAGGGAGTTTCACTTAACTGCAGCAATAAGTGTTTTTAAAATAGGACAATCATTCAAAATAAAGTGGTTATCATTTTATATATAATGGGTAGGGGTGGGATGTAACCCATTCATTTGTTCCATTCTTTTTCCATGTGCGCAGTATTGCCTAAACTATAAGTATAATTATGCCTCCCATAAGAAGGACCAATAACCATTGGAATAGAGGGGCCAGAACCACCAGTATTACTTTCCTTATATACAATAATGTATAAGGAAAGTATTGTGACGTGGTCGAAAATTCGAATTCGAGTTTTCGACGGGAGAGTACGTTTCAAGCATCCCTGATTACGAATCAAACATTTTTGAAGTGATGTCTGTGTGTTTGTGTGTGTGTCAGTGAGTCTGTGGAGACGATAACTGACGAACGAATGGGCCGATTTGAACGAAACTTGGTACAAAAATCACAATCCGTAAACACTGGAAGCCTATTGTTTTTATATGCAATCAAATGTTCAGAACCCCCCTAAATTTTCGAGTGAAATTTTGAAAAAATCATCAAAAAATCAAAACCTCTAATAAAGCTACGCAAATAGACATTTCTTATGTAATTTTTCATTAGAAAACGATTGACATAAATTTTAGAACGCTAGCATGAACCATTCTCGAGATATTGCACATTTTTCAAAAAAATTATCAAAAAGTCATATAAAATAAAAAAAAAATATTTTCTATTGAGAAACATGTTCACTTTTCATATGTAATACCATGCGATAAATTATGTGACATCATTCTCGTGGATCTAGCTCGTTCCATTCACGAAAAAAGATACTTTGAGTAATACTTTTGTATTTGAACGCCAATAGTTATTTATCTGCTGTAAGAATAACTTATTTCTTCGTCCATAACGCTTGGCGAGATTTTGGCGACAAATTTGGCGGAATGTCGCCAACTTGGCGACATTTTAAGTTGTTGCAAAATTAACAAAAATCTCGCCAAATGGATAAAAATGAGGCTAAATTAATGAAAATGACGACTCATTGTAGAAAATTCAATATCTTAGAAAGAATATAAGTATCTACTATAAGAATAACATTTCTTTAACTCTAAAAGTAGTAAATTCATTGCATTATATAAGGAAAGTCATGTGTTGCCCACATCAGATTTTCATTTTATATATATTGGGTAGGTTGGTATATAACCCATTCATTTGGTTCAATATTTCCATTCTTTCTCCATGTACTCACCATCGCTTAAACTATAATTTTTCCGCACATAAGAAGGACCGATACCACTGGAGTGGAGCGGGGCCGGCGGGATAAGGAGCAGAACTAATCCCGCCGGCCCCGAGTGGAGGGGCCCGAACGGCCAATATTTTCTTTTTGGATCTGTAGAAGACATGAAAATAAAAAGACAAAATGAAATATGGAGGGTCCGGGATTGATGTTTGTAGGAGATTTCCCACAATTTGTATTGGTGGTTCTGCCCACTCCGCAGCACAACTGAGATTCTGATTATACCACTGAACCGCAAATGCTTATAATAACATTATATAAGTATTGAACTTTAATGTCGATTGAGCGTTATTATTTAATTATCATAAGTATTTTATTCGCGACTTATAATAATTAAACAATAGCACTCAATCGACGATAAAGTTCGATGGTTGTGAAAATATATCTTAATTTCTTAAATATGTTCGATTATGCACATATATTTAGTTAATCGAGCTAAAAATATGGCTAAAAATCGAGCTAAAAATTATTTCAAAAAGGTTAATGCAGTCCATTAGTAGATGCATGAGATTTTTGCTTCAAATGTTCTATTAAAGTGTAATTTAATAATACATTTTTATTAGTCTACAATTATGCTAGGAAACATTTAACTGCGGTTTCAATTTATTCAAAGCAAAAGCGAACAATTTCAGCAAGCACTAGAATGTATATAAGAGAATGGAGCAACTGCTTCCTTTTGGGAACACGTGAAGAATTTCCCCCCCATTCAATTTCCGGGGAAAAGAAACCTCCCCTCACAACCGGTTATGCTGAAAGATCTTAATCTGAGACTGGTCCTGGAAGCTATGCTCAGTCACGTAGTCACTCACTATGATAGGTCAGTGCCAAGGTCATTATAGTCAGTGCCAAGGTTATTATCACAGACTAATATAGTATTCTGTGGTTATTATAGTCAGTGCCCACAGATTAATAAAGTATTAATATAGTATTCTGTGTCAGTGCCCTGGATCCTAGTCACATATCCTCATGCTTCCAAAGATGCTTCCTAATTATTTTTACATTCATCTTCTTCACTGATATATTTCTTCAACTCCTCCTGGGTAAGTTTTTCACGCGTTTCCGATTTGCTGTTGATGTGTTGTCATTTTGATGTGTTGTCATTTTGTTGATGTGTTGTCATTTGTTCTTCTTATTCCTGCTCTACGATAAAAATACTTACTTCCAAATGTCTTTTACACAGGTTTTAGTGTAAAAGACCTTTGGAAGATTATCCGTCAACCATAGTCAAAACCGCATTTTCTTGTTGCTCTTATGCATATACTAGCCATTTCCACTCGCGTTTCCTACGTTCTTAATTGCTAGCGGCCACTAAATGTGACACCTGCACACTTAATGTATGTTCGGAATGGCGAAAATCGTTTCAAATTCAAGCATATAACAAATTTAAACATAAAAGTTTAACATAAACAAATTTAAACATAAAATAAGCGTACAATTCAAGTATGAAAAAATTTAAACAAAATTAGAAGACATGCAAGCATAAATTCAAATCTAAGAATTAAACTTCTTCACATTCAAACACTCAGGGCGCGGTAGCCCATTGGTTAGCGCGCTGGAGTTGCACTCGGTAGGCCCGGGTTCGATTCCAGCCACTGCCAAAACTGCCGCCGTGTTCATGCGGAGTACGATCACGTTAAACATGTGGGTCCGAAAGTCCTTCCGAGAGGTTGGTGGAAGGGGAAGGAGGGTACGGTCCCTGTGGATGCCTCCCCCACTGGGTTCCGGTCTAAATTGGGTGGCACTTCCCGACCGTCCAAACAGTTACCGTTCTGGTAGGTCGAACGGTCTGGGTTTCAACAACAACAACATTCAAACACTCGGGCCAACGGCCGTACCGTGCTGAAAACACCGGTTCTCGTTAGATCACCGAAGTCAGGCAGCATAGGGCGCAGTTAGTACTTGAGTGGGTGACCACCTGGGAACACCGCGTGCTGTTGGCACATTTCGGGCGCGGTATCCCGGTGGTTTGCGCGCTGGATTTGCACGCTGCCACAACTGCCGCCGTGTTCATGTGGAGTACGATCACGTTAAACATGTGGGTCCGTAAGTCCTTCCGAGAGGTTGGTGGTAGGGGAAGGAGGGTACGGTCCCTGTGGATGTCTTCCCCACTGGGTCTAAATTGGGTGGCACTTCCCGGCCGTCCAAACAGTTACCTTACACCTTTCTGGTAGTTCGGACGGTCTGGGTCTCAACAACAACAACATTTAAACACTCTACATTTCGGTTAACATGAATATTGCGGAATGTGAAACTATATTTTATTTCCGTTTATGTATAAACTATATTTATGTGAAACTATATACTTGTTTTTTCAACGTTTTCAGATAAATCTATAAGTTATTGCATCATTTTTAAATTCTTTAATTTAAAGAATAGCCAATAAACGATTTCAATATTCAAAACGTAACTCTTTTACCAAAATTATGGAACATAATGGAATCAAAAACACTAAATAAATTAATTGATAAAATATAAAAACAATTATCTACTGTGAATATAAATTAAAATGACCCAAGAACGGTTGACTGTGCACTAATAGAGTTAATTACTCGTAAGAAAATTTGGGGTTTTTTTTTTCTGTGCATGATGAAATAAAATAAAAATGATTTGTTTAGAAAGTTGAAATAAAAAATGAAGCGATTTATAAAATTATCAAACAAAATTCAAAGATTTTAGATTTTTCTCTTTAATTATATGTCAAGACCCACGTATATGCAAAATTTCAAGCTTCTGCCTTCAGCAATTTTGACTGCGTAATTCATCCCAGCCTTCAACCTCACACAACTGTTTTACATAGAAATAAAAAAGGAAACATCTGCAATTTATAATTTTTTTTCTTGTGAAAATTTTAAATTTTTTTCATTACCAATAAGTACGGTGACGATACATATTTTGCTCTAAAAGACAGTATTTTTTTAAGTTGCTATCCTTTAGATTAAATTAATAACTTTAATGTGTCCTTTATTTTCATTCAGGATTGATCAGATGTCCTCATAAGAAAATTTAGGAGGGGGGGGGAGGGGGGGGGGGTCTGTGCATGATGGAATAAAAATGACTTGTCTAGAAAGTTGAAATAAATAATTGCACGATGTATAAAATTATCAAACAAAATTCAAAGAATTTAGATTTTTCTCATTACTTATAAGTTAAATCCCACGTATATGCAAAGTTTCAAGTTTCTGCCTTCAGCAATTTTGACTGTGTAATTCATCTCAGCCTTCAGCCTCACACAACTGTTTTACATAGAAATAAAAAGGAAAACATCCGCGATTTGCAATTTTTTTTTTTTTTAAATTCCAAAATTTTAGATTTTTTCCATTACTAATGAGAATGTGACCCTTATTTTCATTCAGGATTGATCACTAACTAGTCACTAAGAATATTTTAAACCATAAATAATTTTTGGAAACTCTAGAAGCTTGCATTAATACAAAAAGATAAGATGAAGTGTCTATAATTGTATGATTTTTTGAAATCGGATAAAAAAAATTAAAAAACTTCCATTCATCCGAAAAATATTAAAGGTATACATTTTTAATACTTATTATTTTAGTGTCAATCAATTGTTGTTTTATTTATGGACACCAAACTCATTACTATAACAAAAATCTGATGTGAGCAGCACATGACTTTCCCTGCAGACTCAGATTCGTTTTCTCTTTATTTCATTAATAATTCATTAAATTGAGTTTAATTGTACTAAATAACACGCATAATTAGTTAACATTGCACTGAATCTACAATTTTAAATCATTTTTCGATTTCATGTGGTAACTGGACATATTCTCAAAACCGGCGTAGCAAAAATACGAAACACTAAAGTATCTCGAGAACGGTTAGACCTAGAGTAATGGGGTGGGAATTATTCTTTTCATCGTCGAAAATGATATATAAAACAAGCAATGCAAACAAGCAATTTTTTAATTAATGCATTTGAGTATACCTAGTGTTTTATTTTAGATTTTGACGAATTTTGCTGGCCATTTTGCATAAGAAAACAGGTTCTTATTTTAAGAATCATGCCAAAATCTAATCGGGCGACTTACAAGTAACTTATCTAAAAAATTTTGTGAACTTTGGTCAATTAATTTTTCATTTAGAGTGGATATAGAAAACTTTTGCGGGCCATTTCGCAAACAAACGCAGGCTCTTTCATAACGAAGTGTACCAAAATCTAATCAGGATCATCTAACATGGGTCATCTACAATTGACTTATCTATAAAATTTTATGAAATTCGGTCGATTAGTTTTTGAGGTAGAGTGGATATATACATTGCACAGACAGACACATAATTTACGCACACAGATGTCACTCTAAAAATGAGTTTTTCGTGTTATAGAGGTCTAAAAATGTGTAGATCCGTCGAAAACTCCATTTGCAAGGTTCGACACGATTCCAATACTTTATGCATTACTGTGTATTACATAAAAAATAAAATATCTGATGAGGGCAGCACATGACTTTCTCTGCAGACTCATATTCACATTCTCTTTATTTCTTCAAGAATTCATTAAATTGGGTTTAATTGCTCAAAATAACAGCCATAATTATTTTAAATAACACCGAATTTGCACTTTTAATTCCATTTTTGTTTTCATTTGGTATAATTCAAAATATAGTGTGGTAACTGGGTGCAAAAAAATCTGAATGAATGATGGAGAGCGTCAAATACTTCGGATTTGATTAATTTAATGCATTAAAGACTTCGCATTTACTTTCAAGTTATAACTGAATAATGCGTTAAAGTTATAGCTCTAAGGCAATGGATTGATTTTTACTTTCATATGTATAGGCGAAAATTTGAATTCCAGTTTTTGTCGGGAGAGCACGTTTCAAGCAACCTTGACCACGAATCAGACGTTTTTAAAGTCATGCACGTATGCGTTTGATGTGTGTGCGTGCGAGTGTGTGTGTGCATATGTGAGTACGTGAGTGTGCATGTGCGAGTGTGCATGTGCGAGTGTGCATGTGTGAGCGCGTGTGTGTGTCAGTGAATCTGTGGAGACGATATCTCACGAACGAATGAAGCGATTCGAACGAAATTTGGTACAAAACCGTTCACATGCACAAATTAAAGCCGGTATCATAGCCGCATTTCGACTGTGTCACCGTTCACATGTCCAAGCTGGGAAAATACAGGTTCGAAAGAGGGTTGAAAGGAGGTATGATTTCCTTCCTTCTTATTTGAGGGAATGAAGGGGGTAGATTGGAAATTTTTGCCCACAATTCCATTCGCGCAACTGCGATTTCTTGAAAAACATGGCGGATACTGAGATACCGCGTGGACCTTGTTTACAAATTCTATCTGAAGATTGTACAATAATGATGAATTTATAGCTTGTTATATAGATTATTTTGCATTCATTACACGGACTTATTTATGAATTAAACGGATTGATCCTTATTATACATCAGAATTTAATGAACGGAGAATCCTACTGAAAAAGACTGATGCGGGTATGTACATTTTGTTTATTTGAGCTAACTGTTATTCATGAATTAGAAATATTTGTTCCTCGATTTCAGGATAATTTTTATAGAAATGTTTGTTTCTTAATTACAAAACGTATACAATTAAGTGTTAGTTAAAAGTCGTAAGCCAGCTGATTTTCCTTTGAAGCAGCAACTTTAAAATATAATGTTCTGTTTCTTGGGCAAATTTTCTGGATTTATCTAAGTAGTTTTTAACAAATGATACAAATATTTTCTTAGTTTTATATAAGGAGAATGTATATTAGATAAATCTATCTTAATACTCATTTATTTTATATTGTTAAAAAGGAGTATAATGTGTTTATATTTAAATGAATATATGTTGTTAATTATTGTAAATAAATTATTTATACATTATATTTCAAGTTTGATTATTTTAGTTTTGTATTCTAAGCTTTTACATATCAATGCGAAATCTCCCATAACTTGAGATGATGTGATTATGATGCCAATATTATGATTAGTAGAGAATTGCGTTTTATAATTATGTATATCAATAACAAAGTAAAGTGTTTCAGGCATTCAAAATAACTTTACATACATACATTTTGCAATAAACTGAACTGTGTAAATTAGCTTACAAAATGCTTTCCCCCCCCCCCCCCCCTTAAAAAAAAAGAATACTCCATGATTGCTAGTATCAGAAATATAAATTATTTTTATATATTTTAGATACTAACTATATATGAAGACGATTTTATTTTATTAATTTTATTTTTGGATTACTTAGAGGACCACCTATTTTACATATCAATAAAACATGTCCATCATAAGTATTTTTTATACTGCTATATTAAAAACATTATTTTTAATTGCGGTATTAGTTTTATATGAGATTTTTTGTATTTGGGCCATGCAGTAAGGTCTTATGTGTTTTTAATAAAAAATGAGTTATACCGATTTTGTAATAATTAAAATGTATTCTGTATAAATATGCATATTTTTTTCTCTATGCCAACTTCTTATATCGATTTGTCTTGAATAAAGTTTCTTAAAATGGTGTTACACTTTTTCCACTAATTCAAGTTTATACGTCATAATTTAGCTTAAAAACGAAGATTAAATGAGAAAAACTTTCTTTTTTGACTTTTAAGAATGAATTCTTTAAGCAGTTTCATGGAATAAAACATTTATATATATATATATATATATATTACAATAAGCATATATTTATAGTTTTAAAAATATATTAAATTTAATTTTGGCATATTATTTTTAATTTGATGTTTAGTTCATAAAGATCCAAGTTTAATTTATATATACATTATTTCGATTTAATTTATATATATAAGATTATTTTGTTTCTCATTTCCGCACATTTGTCATATTAAATAGATAAAATAATAACATGGGATAATGAATTAAAAATAATACGCTTTTTAAAAAAGCAATTAAAAAAAGAAAAGAAAAAGATATATTGTTTACCAAAAATGAATGTCAAAAGCATTTAAGAAAAATTGGTCCTAGCCCTTTAAGCTTGGTCCTCATCTGGCTGTCCGAGTCCATTTTGTCTTTGTTGATCTCTAAATAGAGGAATTCGGACTACTTTTTTGAACATTACGTCATGGCATGTCATACTTTTTTTCTTATTCACTTACCTCCTAGTACCACTTCTATACTCCTCGGAGTATTCTCATCTTCACCCCCTTTTTGGAGCAATTCAAGTAATTACAGAGATCATGATTGTACACTTACAGCTCGGAGATACGGTCATATTTGACCAGGCGCTCCAGAATTGCACCCCCGACTTGACTTGAGCCCGGGAGTAATGGGGGTTGCACATGTGAACGGGTCTAGAATGGATCCCGGAAAATACCCCCTTTCTCACCCCAATGTTTCATGGCCGGAAAATACGGCCTTGCATGTGAACGGGGCTAATTACAATTAGGGAAAACCGGAAACCTGTTGCTTAATGTTAGAACATGTATTAGCAAAATAAGATTTCTTTTAGCAAAATGCTAAAAAAAACTAACATAGTTTAAACCTTTATTTGGAACTTGCATCTCCTTCAAGGAAAAAATAACAATTTATAGTTTGCGATTATGAAGACTTCCTGGCTTGTCAATATATATATATATATATATATATATATATATAAATATAAATTAGTAAATCCAAAGTTAGAATGTATGTAGTAACTCATAATACACTATTCCAAAATTTTCTACAAAATACAAAGAAATATAAGAAATTAAGACATATAGAGGAAATAATAAAGCGTAATGCAGGTCATAAAGACAAAGACAATCAACAATTTTCAAAAATGAGGAATGCAAATAAGAAAACAAAAAAATCAAGCAAAAAATCTTGCACATGGAAGAGATTTAGGCTTACGATACGTTCATTTCGAAAAAATTCTCTACGGGTCCATATATCCTCTCGAAATGAACACAATAATGCTTGTTTCTGAAACACAAGATAGATTTTATCTATAAACTTGTGTTATATGGACGACAAGCATATAGAATGGAACAATAAAGGAAACATAAATACCTCAAAACACATCTCATCATCGCAACCATAACGAGCAAAATATGACTAGAGCAATGTTGCCATATGCCAAAAAGATAAGATGTGATTTGCTGTTGCCAAAGAGAGTAATAAAAACAGCACTGCGCAAAAGCAATAAAATGAGTTATTCAACAGTTAAAGCTTCAAGATAAAAAGATGAAAATATAATTTCAAGAGAATGAAGAAGTACGGCTAAAATAAGATAATAAGGGGAGAATAAGAGAATTTTAGGCTAATCGAAACTTATTAACTATACTATTTACTAAATAAGCAGGATATTGATACACTTTACTGGTAATTTTGAGGTTATTAATGTGCAAAGCATGAAATTTTTTATCTGATAATCTATAAATTCTAAAAAGTTGATTAAGTATAATATTTCTAAACAATTGAATCGAGTTGCAGGAATTAAAAGGTAATAATTTATTAATATTAAATTTAAAAAAATCTTTTTTATCATATAAATTAGTAACTATCCCAAGAGCAGGTTCTATAATTAGATTTAAATCCAAATAATAAATATTATTACTAATAGAAGTATCATTAGGTATTAATTCCAAATTATCCGGATAGAAATCTATATCTATGACATAGTTATCAGTAAATACAAGACAAATCAGATCATCTACATATCTATAAATTTTATAATCTGTTGAAGTAAAGAATTTTTCATATTGATATAGGTATAAATTAGCTAACATACTGCTACTACAGCCACCTTGTGGAACACCTGAGACTTGTAAGTATAATTTATTACCTTGAAAGATATAATTATTGAAAAGAACAAAATGGAGAAGCTTAGGAAAATTGGTAAATTTAGTAAGATTAGAATGATTAGTAATATAAGCATTATATAAAGCTAAAATGACATCATATAGATCAGTGATCTTAATATTATTAAAAAGATCTTTAAAATCAAAAGTTTGAAATCCTATTATTTTACCAAGCGTTTTTAATTTATTTTTTAATTCTTTACTGTTATTTAGAATGATGTAGCTATCACCAGAATCTCGTAAATTACTATTTAGTACATTTAAATAATTTAGTAATAATTTACTAGCAGTAGTAGAGTATGAATTATGACCACTAGTAACAGTTCTAAATTTAATAGGATTTTTATGAAATTTAGGTATAAGCACAATATATGGAAATGTCAAAAATTTATTATTAATATCTAAATCACTATACATATTGATAATTTTCAATTTGATACTATTAAGATAGTGTGAATCAATTTTAAATAGACTATTATTTTTTAAATAATCTAGCAGATATTGAATATAGAATTTTTTACAAATAATAGCATAATTATTGGAGGCTTTATCAACATAAGTAACAACAAAAGATCTATGTAAATTATTAACAGATTGCTTTATATTATCCATATTATATATAGATCTAGATAAATTAATACTACAAATGGCATTTTTAATAGATCTCAAAATAGTAAATTTCCACATATTAAATGCCTCTAAAGGCTGAGCATATTTAGAAGCTAATCCATAAATAAATTTAACAAGGTCTAGATTGATTGACTTTAAGACTTGTTTAATATATATATATATATATATATATATATATATATATATATATATATATATATATATATATATATATATATATATATATATATATATATATATATATATATATATACAGGGTGACCAGAAATAAGCGCCCCAATAAGGAACTGTAATATCTCGGAAGCCACTGTACATAAATCGTTCAAACTTTGGGAATAAACAATACTGAGAACCAAATGCCATTGCAGCTGATGGCAGACATATCGAACTTGTGATGTCATAAATTTAGAATATATATCTTTTTTTTGTAATTGGAATAAAACATATTTTTTCAGTCTTTTTTTTTTTTTGTCGTTTCATTTTACTTTTGGGGCGCTTTTTTCTGGTCACCCTATATATATATATATATATATATATATAGGGTTATAAATGGTTTGTAAATCCAATGTTATATATATATATATATATATATATCTTTATATTTTACAAAAAAAATCCATAAATATCAAATTAGTGAAATGTTACATTCTAAGGCATAAATATACCTTTAAATCGGTATACAACAATTAAAATTTATTTAGTCCTTCAGATCTATAATTGCTATATTAGATCCATTTCTGTGACGGATAAAACTGAGTGTAAATGTATATTGTTCACAACCCACTTAAAACTGTAAGTCACAGACAATTTATCTCATGTGTGTACAAAAAACAATAATTTTACTCTAAGTAATTTTGAAATGCAGATTTTGGTGGGAAAATTTTACAATTTGCCATTGTTTTTAAAGAATTTTTTTAAACATCTATTTCGTAGGATTTAGATGTTTAAAAAGATATAGTGGCTAATATGGATGCAGCATAACATTACGGAGGAGGTAGGGTTCATGAAGAATTTCCACTTATTGTTCGGGAGAGAGATGTCACTTCCTATTCAAAAATTTATATTTTCATTTCAACATCTGTTTTTCAAACTTTGCTTTAGGTACAGCTTAGATGAAGACTGATATAGATTAAACATTAAATTTCGGAGGGGTTGGTAGGGTTCACTAAGGATTTCCTGGTCTAAATATGTAACTTCTGGTTTTTCCAATAATTCACATGACTGTATGAAATAAGTGTGCTAAAAAGTATAGAAATACTTAATAGTTATTTCGAAATTGAAGTGTACACATCACTTTCCATTGCATAAAGGCTTTTTCATATTTTTATAATTTTTTGTATTAAAAATTTCAATTTTGCCAAACTTAGACGTAAAAATAATTGTAAAATATATTACTAATTTGAATGAACGATTACACGTACGTGAGTTGCTGAAAATGTAATTGGCCAGAGAATTTTTAAATGCAAAGTGCAATTAATTTTGATATTTCTTTACCATATTTAAATTAGGAAATATTTTTAATATTAACACTTTACAACAAAGTTGAAAAGTGCTTATGACTTTGTTCATTCTGTCTGTCTTTATGTCCGTTAGCACGATAACTGCCGTAAAAATGACTTAATCAAAATGAAATTTTAGTATGTTGTTCAGACAGTCTGTAGGACCTATGGGAATATAAATGAATAATATCACCCAATTAGTTTTGGATTGAACCCGGGTTGAAAAAATGAAATACATTGAGCCCTGGGACCTAATTTTTCCATTTTTTAAGCGGATTTAAAATTAACAAATTGCTTCGAAAATTTTAGGTAATATTCAAATTGTTCCATAAAATATATAAAAAAAAATTCAGCGAAATATATTCAGTAGTTTTTTAAATAAAAATTAAAATAATAATAACACCTCTTATATCAAGCGATCATGTGACCATGATATGAAAAGATCACGTGACCCACTTCAAAATGATATATGGCATCCATCTTGTCTCAAAATCGTGATTTTTTAAGTTCTTTTTAATTCATATTGAGTGTTGTATCCGTCCTAAAACCACTTTATTTTTGCTTAAATTCTGTGCATCTACATACTGAAACAACGCAATTGCAATATATTTGAGTTTAAATGCTCATCCAAATTTGATTATTTCTACAACGAAGCCTATTTTTCACCTATGTAAAATGTAAACAGCAAAATATATAGAATGGGTTGTATTAGAATTGCTGTATTTCTTTAATACAAAATCATTTAGTTCATGGAGTCTGCATAGCTGATATGAATGAAATATTTATTGATTTTACAGAAAGAAGGACGATTTTTTTCGATGAAGTTTTACGCATAGAGTTTAATTACTTGTAGCTCCATGGTCTTAAATTTTAAAAAATCTGATGTGGGCAACACATGACTTTCCTTATATAATACAATGAATTTACTACTTTTACAACTAAAAAAAACGTTATTCTTATAGTAGATACTTATATTCTTTCCATGATATTGAATTTTCTTCAATTAGACGTCATTTTCATTGATTTAAGGTCATTTTTATCAATTTAGCGAGATTTTAGTTAATTTGGCAACAATTAAAAATATCGCCAAGTTAGCGACATTCCGTCAAATTCGTCGCCAAAATTTTCGCCAGGCGTTATGAACGGAGAAATAAGTTATTCTTACAGCATATAAATGACTATTGGCGTTCAAATACAGAAATATTACTCAAGAGTATCTTTTTTCATGAATGGAACGAGCTAGATCCACGAGAATGACGTCACCAAATTTATCGCATGGTATTACATATGAAAAGTGAACATGTTTCTCAAAGGAAAATATATATATTTTTATTTTATATGACTTTTTCTTAATTTTTTTGAAAAATGTGCAATATCTCGAGAACGGTTCATGTTAGCGTTCTAAAATTTATGCCAATCGTTTTCTAATGAAAAATTACATAAGAAATGTTTATTTGCGTAACTTTATTATCGGTTTTGATTTTTTGACGATTTTTTTAAAATTTCATTCGAAAATTTAGGGGGGTTCTGAACATTCGATTCCGTATAAAAACAATAGACTTCCAGTGTTTACGGATTGTGATTTTTGTACCAAATTTCGTTCGAATCGGTCCATTCGTTCGTTAGTTATCGTCTCCACAGACTCACTGACACACACACACACACACTTTCACACACACACAGACATCACTCCAAAAATGTTTGATTCGTGATCAGGGATGCTTGAAACGTGCTCTCCCGTCGAAAACTCGAATTCGAATTTTCGACTCCGTCACAATACTTTCCTTATACAGTATGTATATAAGGAAAGTAAAAATCGGTTTTTCTTATAGTAAATACTTATATTCTTTCCAAGATATTGAATTTTCGACAATTAGTCGTCTTTTTCATTGATTTAGCGTCATTTTAATCCATTTGGCGAGATTTTCGTTAATGTTTACAACATTTCAAAAAGTCGCGAAGTTGGCGATATGTCGCCAAATTCGTCGCCAAAATCTCGCCAAGCTTTACTGACGGAGAAATAAGTTATCCTTATAACAGATAAATGAATATTGGCGTTCAAATACAAAAGTATTACTCGAAGTATTTTTTCTCATGAATGGAACGAGCTAGATCCACGAGAATGATGTCACCCAATTTATTGCATGATATTACATATGAAAAGTGAACATGTTTCTCAATAGGAAATATATATTTTTTATTTTATATGACTTTTTAATAATTTTTTTTTAAAATGTGAAATATCTCGAGAACGGTTCATGTTAGCGTTCTAAATTTTATGCTAATCGTTTTCTAATGAAAAATTACATAAGAAATGTCTATTTGCGTAACTTTATTAGCGGTTTTGATTTTTTGACGATTTTTTCAAAATTTCACTCGAAAATTTAGGTGGATTCTGAGCATTCGATTACGTTTAAAAACAATAGGCTTCCAGTGTTTACCGATTGTGATTTTTGTACCAAATTTCGTTCGAATCGGTCCATTCGTTCGTCAGTTATCGTCTCCACAGACCCACACACACATACTTTCACACACACACACACACACAGACATCACTTCAAAAATTCGTGATTCGTGATCAGGGATGCTTGAAACGTGCTCTCCCGTCGAAAACTCGAATTCGAATTTTCGACCCCGTCACAATACTTTCCTTATACATTATGTATATAAGGAAAGTAATAAAATAAATTATTATAGTATTGTGATGAATGACATGAATGGGAAATTATTTATGAATGAAATGCTGCTTTTATAGAGAGAGCCAGACGTGTTATTACTTTCCTTATATACATAATGTATAAGGAAAGTATTGTGACGGGGTCGAAAATTCGAATTCGAGTTTTCGACGGGAGAGCACGTTTCAAGCATCCCTGATCACGAATCAAACATTTTTGAAGTGATGTCTGTGTGTGTGTATGTGTGTGTGTGTGTGTGTGAAAGTATGTGTGTGTGTGTGTGTGTGTGTGTGTCAGTGAGTCTGTGGAGACGATAACTGACGAACGAATGGACTGATTCGAACCAAATTTGGCACAAAAATCACAATCCGTAAACACTGGAAGCCTATTGTTTTTATACGTAATCGAATGTTCAGAACCCCCCTAAATTTTCGAATGAAATTTTGAAAAAATCGTCAAAAAATCAAAACCGCTAATAAAGTTACGCAAATAGACATTTCTTATGTAATTTTTCATTAGAAAACGATTGGCATAAATTTTAGAACGCTAACATGAACCGTTCTCGAGATATTGTGCATTTTTCAAAAAAATTATGAAAAAGTCACATAAAAAAAGAAAATTCCTATTGAGAAACATGTTCACTTTTCATATGTAATACCATGCGATAAATTGAGTGACATCATTCTCGTGGATCTAGCTCGTTCCATTCATGAAAAAATATACTTTGAATAATACTTTTGTATTTGAACGCCAATAGTCATTTATCTGCTGTAAGAATAACTTTTTTCTTAGTGCATAACGCTTGACGAGATTTTGGCGACGATTTTGGCGGAATGTCGCCAACTTGGCGATTTTTTTGAAATGTTGCCAAATTAATTAAAATCTCGCCACATGGATAAAAATGATGCTAAATCAATGAAAATGACGACTAATTGACGAAAATTCAATATCTTGGAAATAATATAAGTATCTACTATAAGAATAACCTATCTTTTTACTGCAAAAGTAGTAAATTCATTGCATTATATAAGGAAAGTCATGTGCTGCCCACATCAGATTTTTTTTTCTATGATGTCATTTGAATGAATTTCAGTTGTTTTCCATGAAGTTTTCAAATATAATAAATTATCGTAGTATTATGATAATTCTAAAATTATTACAGAGGAATGTATCACATTTTAGAGATGTTTAAACCAGGCAATTTATATTTCAATGCCGTCATTTGAATGAAGTTCATTTTCTTCGATGAAGGTTAAGTTTTCAAATATAATAAATTAATGTAGTATTGTGATAAATTTTAAAGTATTACCGAGGGATGTATTGCATTTTAGACATGTTTAAATAAAATTGCATTGAAGTTGGAAAGTGTTTCATAATCAATGCTTTAAGCATGATTGATCTTTCTTGTTTATTTTCCAATAACATTTAAAATTCTTCAATTTAATAATAAAATATTTAAAATTAAACAATTTAAAAGTATAAAAGCATTAAAATTTTACCCGTTTTTAAATTTTTAAGAAAATTTACTTGAAACTATCACGTCGTAGAACCCCAAGGGTTCCGCAGAACAAACACATCTTGAAAAACGCTTCATTATCCTGCGGGTGTCGGAAAAGCAACATTGCTCCCACAAACTGAAAAATGTCAAGCAAATTTCCTTAAAATGTTACAAATTTTGCATTTTTAAAATGACAAATATTTCCTCCTTTCAAATAATCTTCAAATTTCTTTACGGATTCTTGTACTATATAAGAATTGAATATTATACGGATTCTACATATATATTTTCTACGAAATCTTAGAATCGTTTTATTCAAATAATAAATTATATGTATGTGTGTCGAACATTTCTTTAACTAATTTCAAACAATCCGTATGCAATACACAAAGTTCTTAAATACATGTATTTTAATAGTATTACTTGAAAACCACATTAGTCGGATTGTTATTTGATTTATAAATAATCAAACCAGTGTTTGAAATACTACTGCATACTTTGATAAGTTTCTTAACATCTTCCATAATAATTTGATACAAATAATCTTCTAAACAATCTTCTAGATAATCTGTTACAAATATAATAATCTTCTAAGTAATCTGATACAAAAGAATGTATCTAACGACATTCTCATACGCAATCTGATATGCAATCAAATTATGAACAATATTCTTCATTAAACAATTCGTCTTTCCCCTCCAATTCCAGGTGTAGCCAGAATAAACCAGAACTGGCGATAAAACGACGTTTGGCGTGTGGCATGAGAGATTACTTCTGAATGTTCTGAATCGGCATACGTTCTGCCTTATCGCGTATGAGCCGCGGAACACCCGTTGCCCAAACAGCTGCTGCTACATGGACCTCCGTCAGCCGGCGGAGCACATAAATTCTGTGATGTTTTTGTTAACGGGCAAGCGTAAAGCTTGCAAAGCGAGCGTAGGTCCGGATTTAAATTGCTACGAATCAACTGTTGCACAAACGGCTGTTTGCAAATTGCAGCCTTCGGCAAAGAACGACAGACAGTTCCCATGTAAATTTCCTGTTTCTGCATTATCTTATCCATTTTTACAGTGCTGTCACATTTCATATCATATTCACGTTTCCTTATGCATTTTTGAATTTCACTTATATACACATTAAGCCTAACATGGAGTTCGTAATCACTTTTGTGCAATCCTTCATTTTGTATTTTTGTTATCTATACATTACTTTACACTTTTTACTTTCTTTATATACATGTATAATGTATATTGTATAAGGAAAGTATTGTGACGGGGTCGAAAATTCAAATTCGAGTTTTCGACGGGACAGCACATTTTAAGTATACCTGAACATGATTCGAACATTTTGAAGTTATATGTCTGTGTGTGTGAGTGTATCAGTGAGTCTATGGAGGCAATATCTCACGAATAGAGCTATTCGAATGAAATTTGGTACAAAATTACATTCGAAATACTGGAAGCCTATTGTTTTCAAACGCAATCGAATGTTCAGAATACCCCCAACTTTTCGAATGAAAGTTTGAAAAAATCATCAAACAATCAAAATTTTCAATAAAGTTACATAAATAATCATTTCTTATGTAGTTTTTCATTAGAAAAGTATTAACTTCAACTCTAGAAAGCTAGCAAGAACCATTCTTGTGACACTGCATATTTTTCAAATCAATTTGTTAAAAAATCACATAGAATTAAAAAAGAAAAATTATTAATTAGTGTGAAATATGGCCACTATGTTACATTATGCGACAAAGCTTTTAACATCATTCGTGGGTCTAGCTCGTTTCATTCACGAGAAAAGATACCTTGGGTAATAAATAGTTTCGTATTCGGACATCATTACTCATTTTTCTACTATAAGACTAACCTATCTGTCTGTCCGTCCATAACGCTTGGTGAAATGTTGACTACGAGTTTAGCGACATATTGCCAACTTGGCGACTGTTTTTAAATGCTGCCAAATTGATAAAAATGACGGTAAATGAATGGAATGAAACTGACGACTAATTAATGAAAAATCAATATCTTGGAAAATTATCTACTATAGGAATAAAATAACCTTAATTTTCTTACCCTAACCCTTGGCGAAATTTTTATGACGAATTTTGGGAGGATATCGCAAACTTAGCGACTTTTTAAATTATGTGAAATTGACGAAAATGTCGCCCAGTTCATAAAAACAGTTGCCAAATTCATGAAATGGTCGCTAAATCAATGAAAATGACGACTAATTGATGAAAATTTAATATTTTGGAAAGAATATAAGAATCTTGTCCGAAATAGGAGGTAATTTTTAATTTCGTCATATGACAGGCATACCGTCTAGTATATAAGAAATGCTCTTCTCTCCATTTGTTTGTAACAATTGGCGATACACTTTGCAAACTTGAGGAATTATTTAGAAAAATATCGCCAACTTGGCCATATTTAGCCCCAGATTGAGAAAAATATCATCAAAGTTGCTAAAATAACGTCAAGTTAATGAAAATGACGCCTAATTTATGATTTTATAATTAAATTATTTTAATATATGGACTATATTGCTTATTGGGGATACTATCAATATTGATAGTTTTTAATTTAGAATTGCGTGTAATATAAGTTAAATGGGCATGAAATAGTTTTACATGTTGTCATCCGGAAAAGCGCTAAATGTACAATTTAACGTTAAAAACACGATAGCGTGGATCTTATGCAGTAAGCCAAAATGCATCCTACGCCAGAACCCTTCTTTCAAATCAGACGCCAAACGTCGTTTTATCGCCAGAGCGATAAGCTAAGGAGCTCTCTCTCTCTCTCTCAAGGTTACTATAGCAGCCACATCAAGAGAATTAACTCCCTCAATTTTGTTTATCTTGTTATAGGATATATAACTTAAAATTTAGCAATATAGACACATTTTAAATGTATTATCTCTTAGATTAGAATTAAATTAATTCAGTATTGACTCAATTAAAGAATCATTTTATTATTTTCTAATGATATTGTATAGAGGAAGTTCACGGATAATCACGACATTTAGACTAAAAAATACACTTTAAAAGACATCATGAACATTTTGAGAAATATTTCCATCAGTGTGTGTGTGTTTCTGTGGGTGCGAATGCACGTATCACTATAGCAATTTATATGTAGATGCATTCTATAGAAAATTAGAAACAGGTAGAATATTTTGTAATAAATGGGATTAAGTGCGAGAGAGAGTGTGTGTGTGTGTCAAAATATAGTACGATCAAAATATAGTGTAGTAACTGCAGGAGAGGTCGACCTTGTTTCGAACGAGTAGGATTCAAGGGCGCCCATAAAACTTATTCCTCGGATGGCCAAACTCAAGGATGAGAGGTATATATCTACTAACTTGATACCTACATTTCTGACATTGAACGTTCACGGGTGCGAAAGTGCCCCGTCGCTCTCTCCTATGGGCGCCCATAGAACATTTTCCAGAGGGCAAACTCATGGATGAGATGTACAATATTGACTAGTTTGGCACATACATTTGTGACTATGGGCACCCATAGCTATAAGTGTTGAAGACCCAGGCCACTCGACTGGCCCTAGGACTTACAACAGCTGTGACCAACAGGTGTGTGGCTTACAACAGCTGTGACAGGGAGAGATGGCTATAAGTGCGTAAAGCCTCAGATTTGACGGAGACTTTTGTGGGGTCTGGAAAGACTATTTTACCACCCCTGGGGAAATCGAAACTTTGACTCCGTTAGGTTCTGTCCTGAGGTTACAAGTATAAGCAGGGAGCCTTTTCAGTAGGCGCCCATAGGGAAGGAAAAGGACCGCTCCCCTGGACATTCAAGGTCCCAAATGTGGGGATCAAGGTAGTCGATATTTTACATATCATTCTTGAGTTTGCCCCCTGGAAAAAGTGCTATGGGCACCCATGCTTATAATATCGGCAACGAGACAGAACTTAACGGAGTTGAATCTTTTTGTTTCTCTCTCGAGGCAGGGCCGTCTTAACGCATGGGCACTTTGGGCAGTCGCCAGGGGCCCTCACGATTTAGGGGCCTCCAAATTCAAAAAAGGTTAGGGGCCATAAAAAATCGAATGTCATTTTTTTTTTGTCTTAAAATCTATTTATTTTTTTTAATTTCGGGTGGCCCCATCGGAGTTCTAGAGGCCAGCAAATTGAAATAAAAATCTTGTTTTTGAAAATAGACTGATTTAAAATTCTGAAAGATTAGTATGACAAACTCAAGAAATGAGAAACGTGTTTTTAATTTCTGATACGCGTCAGCGTATTTCCTGGGCCTCAATGACCTCACAGCGTCACCGGCTAGACATACGTGAACAGCGTCGTTTGTTTTGCTTTGCTTTTGGGAATCTTGCGATAGAGAGAGGGAGACACGCTTTCTGTACGTCTGTTCGTTAAATTCAAGTAAGTTTGGAAAATCATTTTCAAATTTCTCCTGAATAATTAAATTTTATTTTTACTTGAAACTTGATTTTTAATATTACTATTTACTAGTAGTTAGAATGATCTTAAAATTATGCATTTTAAAGTCAAGCGTTTTTCATTTCAAATCTAGGTAGGCTTAACTGTATCATTTGTCTCGTATATAAAAATATGTGTTCTTTATTATTAATTTATAATATTTTAGGTGCGACGTGTAGATAAATAGAATTAAAATAAACATGGTTGTAGTCTAGTAATTAAAATAAACATAAGTTTAAGGTAGTTCTCAAACGTTCCTATTTAGAATTAAAAATACTATTGATTCCTTTCCGAAACTGTGTGCGTATGTATCATAATGTATTGAAGGAAAAGGAATATTTTTTTTAGAATTTAGAATTTTAATGATTTTTAATTGACGCGGGTTTGTTCATTGTCACTGTTTTTACACGATAGTTCTTCAAGTGGTTATCACTTTTTCTTTTTCTAAATTCAATACTTTATTATGATATATCTACATCTGTAAACTGAAGAATTTGTGCAATTCCAACTTTTTCTCAAAATAGCCCTTGCAGTTTAGTCCTTATATGTAATATTGTGGGCTCAGGCAGGCAGAAAATGAACTTGTTTCTCATGGACAGGGATTAATTTCTACAGATAGGTCTACCAGAGTTCTCATTGCTTTTCAAAACTTTTTTCTTCTTTGTATCTTACAATTTGTCTTGATATTTGAATTATTTAATTATTAGAGATTAAATTATTATGTACTAGCCGCCTCCGGCGATCAGCCTGTTCGCTACCCTTGAAAATTCAGACAGTGGCAAACTCGCTGGCGCCATAACCCCGTGGAGTTGTTGTTGAGACCCAGACCATCCGACCTACCAGAAAGGTGTAAGGTAACTGTTTGGACGACCAGGAAGTGCCACCCAATTTAGACCGGAACCAAGTGGGGGAGGCATCCACAGGGACCGTACCCTCCTTCACCTACCACCAACCTCTCGGAAGGACTTACGGACCCACATGTTTAACGTGATCGTACTCCGCGTGAATACGGCAGCAGTTTTGGCAGTGGAGGGAATCGAATCCGGACCTACAGAGTGCAATTCCAGCGCGCTAACTACTGGGCTACCGTGCCTTCAACCCCGTGGAGTTAACAAAGTTTGTTTTAGTTTAATGACGTTAAAACCATAATTCAATCATTTAAATTTTTTAATGACCATATGCTAAGCTCTTAATTCCATCATTTAAAATATAACGTAATTTTCTAATAAATATAATAATTTCATAGAAATATAATAATTTCACTCTGTATACTGTTACCACCACCCGATGTATACAATACATCACCGCAGTTCAATCCACCATAATTCAATCATTTAAATTTTATAATGACCATATGCTAAAATATAACGTAATTTTCTAACCCGATGCACAATCTCCAAATATAACGTAATTTTCTAACCAGATCCACAATCTCCATAACTTTCGTTTTATTTATTTTTTCTCCAGGGAAACACCGCCTGTCTGCGCGCGCAGTGCGTTGTGGGGAAAAAACTTCAATAGCGGTTTTTGCCGAGAAATTGAAATTCGGAAATTCCTAAAATCCGGATCCTGGGGCTACTTTTCATTATTTCTTGATCAGATTGAGCACGTAAGAAAGCCTGATATTTGAGCTTTCTAAAAATGTAAATTATTAGTCGAAATTGTCGGTACTTTTTCGATGCGAGGATATAAAAACGAAAATTCGTTTTTTTGAGCCTAAAGTGACTTTAGTTTTAAAATCTTTAAAAAATATTAGAATTTGTCCCTGAGATTTGAAATTAGTATATTTTTACTCGCAATTGTCTGCTCTTTCTGGTCGTGTGATTTGTTTTTTCTACAACGTCTGGATGGTGGAGAAAAAGGAGGAAAAAACGGTCTAAAGCGTATAAAACATTAAATAACAAAAGAAAAATAATTCAGATTTTAAAAATCGGTTTCGACGTGTCACCTTCCCCCCGGGTCTCCGATTGCCAAATTTCGTAGCTCTGCGACGCGCGGTAGCTGAGCGTGTATAAGACAGACACACAGGCATTGCCTTTTATTATATAGAAGATGATTTGGTGGTTAATTTTAAACGGTGGTTAGTTTGAAATTAAAATGCATATATAGTTATTTGAGCTTAATGACGTGAATATTTCTAATTTTCCCAGGCGGCTAACTTTTGAACAGAAATGAAGCGTGCTGAATCCAGGTGCAACGTCAGCACCAGCAGCTACTAATATTACTCCTCAAAATACAGAATTGCCGTCTACATCTTCTGCGTCAGGACACTTAGTTCCAAACATATCACTACCTGTTGCTGGGGACATTCTGCAAGAAGGAATACATAAATCTGGAACGATAAAGAGTTATGAAACTAACGTCACAGATCCCGGGCTATGGAACATAAAGGATACTAATACAGTGGAATACTGGATTCGTAGTGGGTCGACATTATGTCAGAATCATGACTGCAACCTTTCAAACTCGGGTAGAGTGTATGATGGAGCCAGAAAAGAGACGAGGTACTTATCAAAGAATGTGTTCAAACGTGAACTGCACACTCGATCGCAAGGTTGTTTGTACTGTTTTGCATGTCGTCTATTGTCCAATAAAGAATATCCCTTTGTTTCATCAGGATTCAATGACTGGAAACACAGAAATCTTATTGTAGAACATGAAAAAGGAACAGAACATATGAAGTGCATGGTGGCCTATTTTATTCAGCATAAAGAAACTGGATGTGTAGATTCTTCGTTGATTAAACATCATCGCTCAGAGCAGGAGTACTGGCGTAAAGTGTTGACACGTGTGATTTCTGTCATTCGCTTTCTTGCCTCCAGAGGTTTAGCATTTCGTGGGGATAACCAAACTATTGGGTCGTTAAAAAACGGAAACTTTTTAGGTAATCTAGAGCTGTTCTGTGAATTTGACCCTTTTTTGGAAGAGCATCTCAAACTGCACGAAAATGCTGGAAAGGGGAACCCATCATATCTATCAGCAAATATATGTGAGGAATTTAGTCAATTCATGGGGCAACGCATTCTTTCTATTATTTTAGAAGAAATAAAAGCGTCAAAGTATTATTCAATAAGTGTAGATTCTACTCCAGACATCTCACATCTTGATCAACTGGCATTTACTATCCGGTACACTCGAGGATATGAGTCTGTGGAGCGTTTCATTCAGTTCATTCCCATCTTTTCTCATTGAGCAAAGAATCTAACAGACACTGTTGTGCATTTTCTGAACGAGAACAAAATTCCAATATCAAACTGGCGTGGTCAGTCATATGACAATGCTTCCAATATGTCTGGACGCTATACAGGATTGCAGGCACGAATCCGTGAACAGAAGGAGTTCGCCATTTATGTTCCCTGTGCTGGACACAACCTGAATTTGGTGGAAGTAACAGCTGTAGAGTGTTGTCTACAGACTGTAAAATTCTTTGACTTTGTTCAGCGTCTATATTCCTTTTTCTCGGATTCTACACACCGGTGGAATATTCTAACATCATCTTTAGGAAAATATCATGTTGTGATCAAATGTCTGTCCAATACGAGATGGTCATCACATTTTGATGCTGTCCATGCTCTATATGGAGGTTTCGAGAAAATCAAAAATGCACTGGATTCTCTATCAGCTGATACTGACCAGGGAGCGAACACAAAGCGGGAGGCAGAATTATTAAGCAAGAAAATGGAAAAACTGGAAACGATATGTCTGACAACTTTATGGAATGACATTCTGGAAAGAGTGAACAAAACAAGTAAAGTCTTGCAGTCAAAAGTTGTGAACATACTTGGGGCCATAAATCTTCTTGAGTCTCTGAAAACGTATCTTCAAGATATTAGAGGCAAGTTTAGTGAATATAAATTGAAAGCCAAGAATAGGTGTCCAGAATCGGATTATAGCGATGTGAAAAAGCGAGAAAGGAAGCGAAGTGTGCGTCTTACTGTATATGATGGACCAGAAGAAGAGATATATCTACACAAAAGTGAAAAGTTTAAAGTGGAAACATTCCTTCTTGTTTTGGATTCTCTGAGCTCTGAATTAACAAAAGTTGCAGAAGCTTATTCTTCGATTGGAAATCTGTTTTCCTTTTTCAGTCAATTGAAAACAATTACTTCCAAAAGGTGTGAATATCTAGCTAATGTGTATCACCAAAACCTTGATTATCGAGATCTTCTAAATGAGTGTGCACATCTCAAGCACTACATAGTTCTTGATAAAAAGTGTGAAACTCTCCCTGCCTTATACAGAAAAATAATTTCCGACAACTTGAAATTTGCGTTTCCAAATGTCGAAATTGCCCTCAGATTGCTTATGTGTATGATGGTAACTAACTGTACGGGAGAACGTTCTTTCTCAAGATTACAACTTATAAAGAATCAGCTTCGCAACGCAATGGGGCAGCAGCGTTTAAACTGGCTTTTCTCATGTGCATGGAAAATGATATCATAAAAACCATTGACTTCATTCCAATTATAAATCAATTCATTGAAAAGAAATTTCGGAAACGTTTGTGTTGAGGATTAGTCGTAAATAATTCACATGGTGCCATCTCCGTCTATGCGATGTACCAGATATCATTTATATTTTGAAATATTTTTTTTCATATTTTTTTAAAGCTTATGTTACATTGCTCAAAAGTTTAAGTTGATCAATCATTGCTTTTTTCACGTTTAAGAGTGCAATGTTTTTTTAAAACATTTTTGTTAACAAAATGAATGTCCCCCTCCCCCCCCCCTTTTTATTACCGTTTAAATTTTTATTTGTATGGATGGGCAGGGGCCTCAGTTAATTTATTCGCCCAGGGCCCACACTGTTGTTAAGACGGCCCTGTCTCGAGGGCGAATAAAATGCATTGGTGTGTCAAAAATACTTTGTCAATGACTTTTCGTCCTTCACAGCTTAACCGAATTAACTTTTATTTTGCACAAGTATTGTATTTGAAACGATTATAACCGTGAAACTCAATATATCTTACATCAAGAATATTAATTTCCCCAAAGGGACAGGAATTGTCAAATAAATTAAACTTCATTTTCTAAGATATTGAATATTCATCAATTTGGCGTCATTTTTATTAATTTAGTGACATTTTTGCCAATTTGGCAACATTTTAAATAAAATGTCAAGTTGATAATACTTTGTTAATTTATCGACAAGCATTACAGACAAACAGACAAACTAATAAATTAAATTTTACGAATTGTTTGATGTGAAAATACAAAACTATTGCAAAACAGTGTCTCGTGAATGAAACCTACCAGAAAGATGCTAACACAGTTGTCACATAATATTGCACATGGAATGGGAACATATTTCACGGTAGTTAGCATAGTTTTAGTTTCATGTATTTTTTTAAATTTATTTGAAAAACGTACAATATATCAAGAATGGCTCATGCTAGTATCCCAAAGTTTATGTTATTCATTTTCTAATAAAAAATTAAATAAGAAATGATATTTTATGCAACAATATTAAAGGTTCTGAGTTTTTATGATTTTTTTCAAAATTTCATTCGAAAGTTGGTTTCCAAATATTCGATTGCTTATAAAATCAATAGACTTCCAGTGTTCACTGATTGTAATAATCGTAAACATTTTCGTTTGAAACGTTTCATCCGTTCGTTAGATATCCACTGACTCAAGGACACACACCACTGACTCAAGGACACACACACACTCAAGGATACATACACTGCAGAGTTCACTTTGGCGATAAGAGCTTTCAATTTCGTCCTAGTAGCTCTGTGATAAATCATCGGCTGGCCAATTCGAAGATCCAGAATTCGATTCCAGGTTGGGGCAGCAACGTTCTTTACAACACACACACACACTAATATACATATATATACACACACACACTAATACACGTACTAATATACATGCATATACATTAATATACATGCTCGTGCGCACACACACATACACACACAGATATCATTTTAAAAATATTCGATTCGATTTCAGGGATGTTTGAAACGAGCTCTACCGTCGAAAACACAAACTAGAATTCGAATTTTCGACTCGTCATAATACTTTTTCCATACATTATACCAGTGTTTTTCAAACTTATTTTATCGCGAAACCCTTTTGAAATTCAATTTGATGGTAGAACCCCAAAATAAAAAAAAATTCCTTGTCCAAATTATGCATCAAAATTTTACTCGTTTTTAAATTTAAGACAATTTACATGAAACTATGAAGTCGGGGAACCCCAAGGGTTCCGCGGAACACATCTTGTGAAACGCTGCATTATACTAGGTATGTCAGACAAGTAACATTTATTGCTCCCACAAACCGAAAATGTCAAGCAAATTTCCTTAAAATGTCACATATTTTGCATTTTTAAAATGACAAATATTCAACCCTCCTTTCAAGTAATCTTCAATTTTCGTCACTGATTCTTATACTATATAAGTATTGAACAACATATTGATCCTACACATATATTTACTACGAAATCTCGCATATAATCGTTTTATTCAAATAATAAATTATATATGTGTGTGGAACATTTCTGAAACTCATTGCAAACAATCTGTGAGCAGTACAAAAAGTTCTTATAAATACATGTATTTTCATAGTTATCAAGATGGAATGGTCGTAATTACTCCTGATACACAAATAAGAAGTACAGGTACATAAACCCCGTGAACTGCCAAGTAATTAAATTACTAAAGATGCATACTTCATTAAGCTATAATTAATTTCGGTCTATTACTTCATACATAAGATCAATCAAGTGGTTAGCATTTTAAAAGGAAGACTTACACTCCAAATTATCTGAAAATCAAGCATAATTATAATTAGTCAATTCCATAATATCTGAGGCAATCAAGAGGCAGATGTGGATCCAAATAAACACTTTATTAATATATATATATATACTATTGTTAGGCATTAATAATTATATGATGCCATTCATAATCTTTTAACAGCTATATCACATATAATAATGATCATCAAAATTTATATTAATTGTATATCATATAAAATATCACCAAATAGAAATATATTTATATTCTTCCCTGGGTGAGGGAAATTTTAATAGAGGCCAATCAATAATAGATATGAGCATTGAGATAAATGCTATAATCACAAATGGACTTAATTGTAATAAGTTGATCAAGATTTATATTTTGTGTTAAATGGGCAAAAAAAAAACATCTTTAAATTCCATCTTATGTTACTCATTAATATTATTCCCAACGATATAGTCATTCACTGTTATCTCGCAGAACAAATGTGGAATAAGACTTACAAGAATGAGATGATTAGGCTTGTACATTGAGGGACCTGATACTGCCAACCGCGATATGATGTTAGACTTTTATTTATTGCACGGATTGGTCGCTCTTAGTGATGATGTAAAGTTTCTCGGCAATAAACCTGCCATTGTCAATAGTATGCCAGAATAATATATATGGCATAGGAGGACCCCTGTCCATCACTAGCAGTTCCATAATTTCACAGCATTCAGCGCATCAAAGATGTCACCATGGGTCAAAGATGCCACCATGTCAAATTGAGATTACAACCATCCCATAATTAGTTTCCGGAGCCTGTATAGGCTCAAGCCTCCACTAGGATCCAAGTCCTGGATACAATTCTCTCAATTCTAAGGCCGGCATTCTTAAGTCAGTATCAGACCAAAATTTAGAATCATCTTTATGCCAATGGGAATAGCGAGCAAAGTGACCGGCACTAGGCCGCCACGCTCGTCGTCGATCTCTAGGCTCTCTTTTTTTTTTATTATTATTTTTTTACTGCGTCGTAAGTTTTTGCAGTGGTGCTGTACACAGTAAACACATAATTGGCTAATCCTGGACTTAAAGTAGCTCTCATTGGTTATAGCCTGTTATAATGCTAAAATCAAAAGGGAAAATGATGTTGATTTCCCTCCTGAAGCATCATGCCCATCTGCGAATTCTGTCTATATGTCCTGTAAGGTGGGAATATCTTTAGCGGGTTATTTTCTGCAGTTGACAGCAATAATTGACTTCTTCATATGACTGCCCATGTTATCGTGCATGGAGCAGAATTCCAGGTTTTCGGTTTCTGTGAGAAACAAAGTTTGTTAGTGAAGAAATTTTGACCGTTATGGGTTAAGCATGTAAAATCCTGGCACATGTTGAAAGGGGGACAGACTGGTCACTGTTCTCTTGAACTTGCAGCTGTGAGCTAGCTCATCCTGCATATGTTAAATCAACGTGGGAAAGTAAAAGGAAAATGGCTCTTTGGCCATGGCACATGACTTTAGAAGTCTTTAAAAAAATAAACTGGTACTATTCAATTTTTGTAAAAGATAAAATTCACAATTAAAATTCAATCGAAAAGGGTTAAAAGGTTTTAAAAAAAAAACAATGTGCATTGTTTCAAATTGCACAAAATGTCATATTCACTATGACAATAGTATTACTTTAAAACAAAAAAATCCCATAAAACATGATTTATATAATCGGATACAAATGCGTCTAATCGGTCTTCATGAACAATATCGTGGATTAAAAACAATTCGTCCTTCTCTCAACTTTTGCAAGAGTTGCAAAAATAGTATACCAGAAATATACCAGAATAAAATTATTACCGTATACCAGAATAAAATAATTTTTTCATTGAGTCAATACTGAATTAATTTAATTGTAATCTAAGAGATAATGCATTTAAAAAGTGTCTATATTGCTTAATTGTAAGTTATATATCCGCTTCTTTAATTTAGTCAATATTGAATTAATTTAATTCTAATCTAAGAGATAATACATTTAAAAAGTGTCTATATTGCTAAATTGTAAGTTGTATATCCTATAAAAAGATAAACAAAATTGAGGGAGTGCATTCTCATGATGTGGCTGCTATAGTAACCTTAAGAGACAGATACATAGCTCCGTTTATCACTTTGGCGATAAAACGACGTTTGGCGTGTGATGTGAAAGAAGGGTTCTGGCGTATGATGCTTTTTGGCTTACCGCGGATCTTATACATCATTTTTCACGGTGAAAGATGTAAATTTATTGCATTATATAAGGAAAGTCATGTGCTGCCCACACCAGATTTTTTACAATGCTGGCATGTGCTAAATTTCGTTTTTGTATGATGTTTACGTTTTCATGAATTTTTTATTTTACTTATATATTTTTCAATTATTTAAGTACTAAGCCTAACACGGTGTTCGTAATCATTTTTCACATACCATCTTCTTCAGCTTCTTTAGCGACATTTTTGATCGCCAAAAAATGGGGAATTACGCTATAAAAAGGAATCATCAAAGCGGAATTGACGTGATGCGAGCTACATTGAACTGCGACATACGTCAGTGTTTTGAGAATATTATAGGCTATTTTGTGAAATTAGTGGAACATTTAATTGCTGTTTTGTACCTGACAGTTTAGTGATTATGAGATAGGTATCGAGCTGTTTTACTGTATATTACTCCTTCTTACGCCGTGCTTGTGAGTAACATGTTAGTAATCCAGAAATTTTGACCCATTTTTGTAACCTGAGTGCACACCCACTATTCCAGAGGATTCTTCGTAATAAATTTATCAGG
This sequence comes from Amaurobius ferox, assembly GCA_951213105.1. Taxonomy (NCBI): domain Eukaryota; kingdom Metazoa; phylum Arthropoda; class Arachnida; order Araneae; family Amaurobiidae; genus Amaurobius; species Amaurobius ferox. The sequence continues at coordinate 53,073,876 of OX578151.1, forward strand.
AATGGGGTTTGGATATACTTTACAAGCGCATATGGTAGTGACTAGAAAAGCGACGGAGAAACAGAACTTGTTGCAATTTATCCTCTGGAACACACGGTACTTCAGCACATAGATTCAACCCCCAGATTCCTGTCATAGGAAATGTTGCTCGTTCGGGTCGGATGTTTTCTCCGTCTGGTTTTCAAACGAGACTGCAGCGAAAAAGACATTTTACACTTTCGTAACAATATATTTCTTTTAAAGCGATTTTTGCATAATTTCCCAAATGTAGTTAAAAAGTGTGATACATATCATGAACTTCTGTTGTTCTAATAAAGTAACTCGTGGATTCAAACAAATTTTAATAAAATGAATCAGAAATAAATAGCAGTACTTTTCCTTTAGGTAAATCGTCAAATACGGTTATTTATCGTTATTTATGGCCATTTAACGTTAAATACCTTATTTATCAGAACAACATATGCTTTGTAACAAAATTCTGTTTTTATATTATTTGAAAATAAATAAGATTTCTCTATTTTTGCCAATTTGACGTGAAATTTTCCTTTTCCAGTCCTGGGAAAAACGCCTGCACGGTCGTGAGTCTATGCTCTAAGTACAATGAATTAAATAAAAAATGAAAAATAAACTGACGTCGGCACAGAGTGTGTTCTATGTGCCACGGAGCACTTGTTGTAACGTGTTACATTCGAGGGCCAGCGGGACCGGTTTCTGTAATGCTCGTGTAGTGGGGGAAAGACCATGTTCGAATTGTCACTTATCAACTATTGCACAATCAAACCATATTTGGTGATGTATCACTTGCTCCCCGCTAAAGAGAAAGTACTTATAGAGCAAAGTAATAGTGGTAATAGTAATAAAGGTTGCTCAACGGGAATGCGTTATTTATCAATTTTATCATCCTAGACTGGCTGTTATGCATAAAGTTCGGTAAATTTTATTAATTAAATACGATTTATCATATTTACCGCAACGAACTGGCGAGTATGCATAATCACCGGTAAATGGGATTAATTCGCAGTATATAAAATGCATTTATCGAACTTACCAAGATGAATGGTGATTATGCATAATCACCGGATTTATCACGTTTACCATAACATGTATACTATATTCTGGAGATAGTTAAATATAGAGCTCCTCTACTACCTTAGAGAGGAGCCTTAGTTAAATATAAGACGTCACTCTCATTGGTGATTTTGACATTATTTCAGAACTGAGAAAATATTTCTTAAATTCAAATAATTCAGATAAAGCCTAAAATCCCGAGATTTTGATGCTTCTAATCCTAGAATTTCGGGATTAATTTTTCCCGGGATTACCATATATAGTAAATATAGATTTTTTTTTTTTATCTTGAGTAATGCTAGAAATAATATTTCAAATTTCCTTCTTTCAATTTTTTTTTTCAAACAGTTGATTTCTATAACGAAGTTCAGTCATTAAAATATATTCTCAGACAAAAATGTTAGACACAATTTTACTTGACTAAAGATTCCAAAAGAGGAGTATGTAAAATAATGCTAGTAATTCTTTACATGGCTAGAGTAGTGCAGTAATTAGCATATTTGAGCATAATCCAGAAGACCAGGGTGATCCCCTGCATTCGTCATGTGATATTATATTTTTCGGCAAGTTGATCTTTATAAATGCTAAGGTAAAATTAATATATTTTCCAAAATACAAATAGTGGTTTGAAAGCATAATTTATTCTTGCAAAGTGAAAAGATATTATTTTGTTTCTGTACAAACGTTGAAAATTCTTTTCGTATCACGTAAATGCCTAATTTTTCTTTATTTCTTTTTCAGGTAGTCATAACTGAGAACAGCTTGATAAATAATTTTAAAATATTTGAATATTTATGGTTCTGCTAAAAGGTGGATGAACCAAAAATGAGTGAAAATAAGCAAAATCTTTCTGAAAAACTGATAGAAGGTTACGTGAAGGCCCCGCCATCACTCAAAGAGCAGGCGATTACGAAATTAGCCATTCAATTATGTCAGAATGTTGAACTGAAGAAAGACATAATATTTGAATCAGAACCACTACGCCAGAATAAATATACTACTTCTAACATCCAATGGGACAATTTTATTGAAAAACGATCAACTGACATGTGCATGAGATTACGTCTTCCAGCCAACTTAAGGAAACTGTTGATTGTTCGCATTCGGTCAATAGCTCTGCAGTTGTTCCATTGGAACAGGCAACAGGTCATGTTTAAACTTTCTCCCCTTTTTGCAGACAGTCTTTTGATTTCTTCCGACTGGACAGTAGAAATGAGATTGGACGAAAGGGAAATTGCCAAACGTTTAGTTCGAGACAAAAGAATACCAGTTTACCAACGTTACAGAATTGCGTGCTTTTATTGTTTAGAGTCCTTCATACATTCCTTATGGAATGAAATTTCACGCAAAAGTCGAAAAGATCTTTCTGTTCGTGATGAAAGTTTATTAGTTGATCTATGGTCTTACCAATTAGCTGGAAGAACAGAGGAACTTTTACTAATTCAAGAAATATCCATGGTAATAGATTCATTAAATGCAAGGTTAGAGGAACCAATTACGAGGGAGTATCAATTTTGGTTTATTTTATTCGTATACGGAATGATTAAAGGATCAAGATCAACTGTGCTTCATTGCTGGGAAAAAATGCATACGAATTTAAGGCAGGATGTTCTTGAGAAAATTGTTATGCATACAGAGGGAATGATCCGCGTGTTAAAACTGAAGACAGAAATGACCGGGGATTTTTTAATGTATTTTGATCCGATCGTATCACCAATAACTTACACCGATATTTTATGTTTTATCTTAACACAGATTTCTAAAGAGCAGTATAAACTAATTTTTTTTGACATCAAAATTAATGCGCCTGTGCTCTTTTTAAAATGGCCTTACCTGGATCTTTTGATTCCATTTATTAAAGAGGTGTTTGACATTTTACCTGAAGCAAATTACGAAGATCTTTTATTAACTTTAGCAAATCATTACTCAAATGAAAATAGTTATAATAGAAGAAATGAATACATGGATTATGAATATGGAAGTTTAATAGTAGAGCTGTTGAAAGTAACACCGGAGCACTTCAAGCGGTATGTATTTAGCGATAAGTATCACAAAGATACAAATCGCGTTAAAGCAGGCGGATTACTTTTTGCTGTAATCAATAGGAAGCAATTTGAGATTCGAAATATAAGAATATTTCAACATATTTGGCAGCATGTTACTCTTGAAGAGAAACGAGTATTTTTGAGATCGAGGTACGGAGAAGCATCTTTTTGCCATTTGGCTTCGCAAGGACACTGGGAACTACTTAACTCATTGTTAAGGGAATGTTTTCTTGAAGATGATATAGCAAAGTTTAAAAAGAAAATTTTGATGTCAACACCAGGAAAAGAAATCTGTTTTCAGATGCTAACGCAGGTAAACGGAGATGGCTTGATATCATGGTTAACCTGGGGACTTTCATCACAGCAGGAAAATTCTCAATTTCTTCTAAAATTATTTTTTAAAGATCAGAGACTTGATTTTGAAACGGTTTCGAATTTCGAATGGATCACAATAAGAGACTGTTTGGATAATGTAATAAAAATGTATGCTCCATCAGAAGACGCTAAAAAAAAATTTAAATCGCGATTCGTCAAAATGTATTCCGAGGATATGTGTATTAATTTTTTATTCCACTCGAAATGGAAGGAAGTTGACCAATATCTCGCTTGGGGCTTTCCATCAGAAAATACTAGGACACAATTTAAAAAATGGTTTGTCAGAGAATACGCAGGGTATGTATGTGAACATCACCTAGTTTGCTTAAATTTGCAGGATGCTGAGCAATTTCTCATTTGGTGCTTTTCAACGAAAGAAGCCATCGAACAGTTTAGGCAAGAATTATTTCTCTCTTCTGGCTTAAAACTTCCATGGGTTCTCCTGTCACATAATTCGCAGGACCTCGACAGTCTTATGCAGTGGTTTGGACTGAATCCAGAAGCCATAAAAAAGTTTAAAAAAGAAGTTTTGTTCAGTTCTAATTCTTTAAGGACCATATTTGACCCTCTGCTTGCCCATGAAAATGATATAGTATTAACAGATTTTGCAGTTGAGCGGTTTCAAAAAGTTGTGAATTTTCTTAAATGGGGATTTACAGATGAAGAAGTCTTTATTGCTTTTGAGGACATATCTAAGAATTATCTAATGAATTTATCTTTCTCTAATATGCGAGCTCGACAGGTGGTAGAGTATTCATGGAATTATTTCATAGATGATATATATAAAGATCTCTCAAAAGAGTGGTTTAAGCAAAATCTCATTCGATTAATCTGTATAAGTTTTGCAGTTGGAAGCGTACTTGCTGTATGTGATGAGCTTAGGCAAATGAAGTCGACCAAATAAAAAAAATATGTTCTGTAATTTTGTTATTGTTTTAACGTGCCTGACTGTCATCTTATTCATTATTTTTATAAATATAAAATACTGATGCAATATCGTGTGAAATCCAAAACTTGGCATTTAGGCTTCCATTAGCAGGATAATAACTGAATGAAATAAAATATCTCTCTATATTAAAAAAAAAATTGATGTGGCCAGCCCATAATTTTCCTTATAATACAAAGAATTTACTTCTTTCGCAGTGAAAAAATGATGAAGAGACATCTACGGTACAATGTTTTTAACGTTGAATTGCACATTTGATGCTTTTCCGATAGACAACAAGCAATACTATTTCAAAGTAACCAATTAACTTATATTTCACGCAATTCTAAATTAACAATTATCAATATATATAAAGCAATTATCATATGTACATATAATTGATATAAATTTTTATATAGATATCTCTCGTTTAGGCTTCTTAAATGACAGTCAAGGGCTAACATTTATAGTACGTATTGGCGAGAGTCCATTATAACAGGAGTCCATACATTTGACGTAAAATTCTAATGAAATACTAAAATTTTAATGAAAGTTTTTTATCATAACATATTTAACATATTAGGTAACATATTAAGTAAATTTTAAAATACAACCTTAAAGCAAACAAGAAAGCTCAATCATGCATAAAGCATTGATTATGAAACACTTTCCAACTTCAATGCAATTTTATTTAAAATCTCTAAAATGCGATACATTCTTTGGTAATATTTTAAAAATTATCACAATACCACATTAATTTATTATATTTTAAAATTTAAAACTTCATCGAAAACGAATGAAATTTATTCAAATGACGTCATTGAAATATAACACGCCTGGCTCTCTTTATAAAAGCAGCATTTCATTCATAAACTTTTTTCCATTCATTTCATTCATCACAATATTATAATAATTTATTTTATTTAAAAACTTAAAACCATGGAGGTACAAGTAATTTAACTCTATGCATATAACTTCATAGAAAAAAATCGTTTGCTTCTCTGTGTCAATGAATGTTTCATTCATATCAGCTACATTGCAGGCTCCATGAGCTAAATAATTTTGCGTTAAAGAAATGCAGTAATTCTTATACAACTCATTCTACAACTTTTGGTAATAATAATTCTCTCCATAAGTGAAAATTAGTCTTCGTTGTAGAAATAATCAAAGGTGGATGATCATTTAAACTCAACTATATTGTAATTGCGCTGTTTCAGTATGTAGATGCACAAAATTTAAGCATAAATAAAGCGGTTTTAAGACGGATACAAAACTAAATATCAATTAAAAAGAACTTTAAAAATCACGATTTTGACACAAGACGGATGACATATTTTATTTTAAAGTGGGTCACGTGATATCTTCATATAATGGTCACTTGATCTCTTCATATAAAGGGTGTAATTATTATTATTACATCACTAAAATGTGATACATTGCCCGGTAAAATTTTTAAAATTATCGTAACACTACAATAATTTATTATATTTGAAAACTTCATCAATAACAAATGAACTTTATTCAAATGACGTCAACGAAATATAAATCGCCTCTATATAAAAGCAGCATTTCATTCATAAATTCCTCTATATAAAAGCAATCGTTTCATTCATCACAATACTATAATAATTTATTTTATTCAAAAATTTGAAAAATTGTTATCTACCATATTTATTTTAAAATGTGAAACCTCTCTTATATATAAAACAATTAAACTCTTGAAAAGATGTTTATTATATAATATATCTCTTTTTTCTTTCTGGAGAATATATCAAGAGTCAGAATTTAAGTGAATTTGTTTTTCTCCCTATATTAAATAATTTTTATTTAAAAAACTACTTAATATATTTTACTGAAATTTTTTTTTATATATCTGATTGGATAATTTGAATATTTCCTAAAGCTTTCGAAGCAATTTGTGAATTTGAAATCCGCTTAAAAAATATTTGAAAAATTAGGTCCCATAGGGTTCAATGTATTTCACTTTTTGAATCTGGGTTCAATCCAAAACTAATTGGGTGATATTATTAATTTATATTCCCATAGGTCCCACAGACCGTCTGAACATCATAATAAAATTTTACGGCAGTTATCGTGCTAACGGACAGGCAGAATGAACAAAGTCATAAACACTTTTCAACTACGTTGTAAAGTGTTAAAAAGACAAATTTTAATAAAATATAATGAGTTAAAAAGGTAAAAAAAATATGAACATGCAAATATAAACAAAGTGTAGCTATACGAATTACTATTTCTGAAATGAACTAGTCTTTAATTATTTCTTCTGGGTAAACAATATTATAAGCCATTTTGAATTTTAGTCAATTGTTTAAAAGAATTGTTGGAAGATCTTTTAATGAGTAAAAAAATAAATAAATTGTGTCTATCTTAAGGAATGCACATGGTTGAATGCAGCAGACAGATAGACACACACACAGACGTCACTCTAAAAATAGTGTTCCTGTCTTCTAGTGTGTTCGAAAAGTGTCGATTTGTCGAAAACTGGAGTTGCGATTTTCGACACAATTCCAATACTTTTCACAACCCAAACATTACCATGTTAAAGTTACAGGGAAAGTAATAACATAAGATAGAATACTTTTCAGTTACACGTAAAATTCAGAACATAAAATCAAACCAGCAGAAAATGATTCGAAAATCATTTAGTTAATCGTAAAGTTGCAGGTTTATTTTTCTTAATAGTATTATTCAGTTTTACGCCACAATACATACACTATTTGATAATAGTATTTGCAATGAAATATTAAAGAAATTCAATGCTCTGAATTTCACTTTTTAGAAAAATTAACATGGGTTTATACAAGTAATTTGCAAATAGAACTTTTTGAAAATTTTCAAGTATATTGAATATAATATCTTTCATTTAGATTTTCAGAGGACATTTCAAATATCCATTATTACTTTCCCTACCATACATGGTAATGTATATTGAATTCATGCGAAACCGTAACTTGAGATTTCGACTGATCAACAGGTTTCAAGCACATTAGAACACGCAAAGAAAACCTAATTTTAGCTGAATGTCTATATGTGCAATGTATGTATACACTGTAACTCAAATCCAATTGACCAAATTTTATAAAATTTGGTAGGGAAGTCACTTGTGGGTCACTCTGGTGCTGATTAGATTTTGGTACAATTCGAGAAAAAGGAACTTGCCCTTTTTTTTATAAAATGGACATTTGTATCAATTAAATGTTTGTATCCACTTTAGCTGAAAACTAATTGAGTAAATTTCACAAAATTTGTTAGATAAATAAATTGTGGATTACCCTGGTGTTGATTAGATTTGGTATGATTCAGTAAAAAAGAATTTGCCTTTCTTTGCGAAATGGCCCTCAAAGATCGTATGTATTCACGTTAATTGAGAAATTAGTTGACAAAATTTGATTGCTGCGTTGCTTGTAGATTACCGTGGTGCAGATTAGATTTTGATAATCTGAAAAAAATCTGATGTGGGCAGCACATGACTTTCCTTATATAATGCAATGAATTTACTACTTTTACAGTAAAAAAAAAGATTATTCTTATAGTAGATACTTATATTCTTTCCAAGATATTGAATTCTTGTCAGTCAGTCATCATTTTCATTGATTTAGCTTCATTTTTGTCCATTTGGCGAGTTTTTCGTTCATTTAGCAACATTTAAAAAAGTCGCCAATTTGGCGACATTTCACCAAATTCATCGCCAACATCTCGCCAAGCGTTATGGACGGAAAAATAAGTTATTCTTACAGCAGATAAATGACTATTGGCGTTCAAATACAAAAGTATTACTCAAAGTACCTTTTTTCATGAATGAAACGAGCTAGATCCACGAGAATGATGTCATCAAATTCATCGCTTGGTATTACATATGAAAAGTGAATATGTTTCTCAATAGGATATATATATTTTTTTATTTTATATGATTTTTTGATAATTTTTTTGAAAAATACGCAATACCTCGAGAACGGTTCATGTTAGCGTTCTAAAATTTATATCAATCGTTTTCAAATGAAAATTTACATAAGAAATGTCTATTTACGTAACTTTATTAGAGGTTTTGGTTTTTCGATGATTTTTTCAAAATTTCACTCGAAAATTTAGGGGGGTTCTGAACATTCGATTGCTTATAAAATCCAGAGACTTCGAGTGTTTGTGGATTGTAATTTTTGTACCAAATTTCTTTCGAATCGGTCCATTCGTTCGTCAGTTATCGTCTCCACAGACACACACACACAGATATCACTTTAAAAATGTTCGATTCGTGATCAGGGATGCTTGAAACGTGCTCTCCCGTCGAAAACTCGAATTCGAATTTTAGACCCCGTCACAATACTTTCCTTATACATTATGTATATAAGGAAAGTAATAAAAATTTAAAAAATGTATTTGAGTCTGTAGGGAAAGTCACGTGTTGCTCACATCAGATTTTTTAAATCTGCAAGTATGGTTATCTGCAAGTATGGTTATCATCTTAAAATATTATTTTAAAATAAAGCGAGAAATGGGAAGAAATATCTTGATATTTAGATCAAATGAATCAAACTGTTGTAACATAATTTTCAGAGAACATTCACAGGACATAGCACCTTTGTTATTCGACTTAATACCAAATATCTTATATCCTCCGTTATGCTTCCTCATACAGTATCGAAAAACGGTTCTAAATTTTCAAAATTTACATTTTCGTTTTAATACTCATCAAAACATTTTGCCATCGTTTAAGACTCTAGCTGCATGTGTGTGCATGTATTTCATAATAACTAGTTGTACAACTAATTTTCAAATTTTACAATTTATCTAACCAAAGGTTTAGCTCTTAAATAGATGAAAAGCTGGAATTATCTATAGTTCTGTTTAAAAATAACCTTTTCTAAAATAATAAAAAATAACCTTTTCTAAAATAACCTTTTCATTCTCGGGGATCTAACTCGTTCCAATCATAAAAAAAGATACTTTGAGTAATACTTTTGTATTTGAACGCCAATATTCATTTATCTGCTGTAAGAATAACTTATTTCTTTGTTTTTAACGCTTGGCGAAATTTTGGTGGAATGTTGCCAACTTGGTGACTTGTGCTAACTTGGTGAATGTTGCTAAATTAACGAAAGACTCGCCAAATGAATAAAAATGAGGCTAAATCAATGAAGACTCATTGATGAAAACGGCATGGAAAATGACGACTCATTGACAAAAATGCAATATCTTGAAAAGAATATAAATAACTACAGTAGGAAGGAAAGGGGTGTTCACCTGCGAAGGAGGAGCAGAGGTGCAAAATGGCCGCCATCTTGAATTCAGTAATCCTGGACGGGGGTGTAAAAGGTGGGGGTAAAAATTTTTGAGAAATTTTTTTTCGAGTGGCAACGATTTCGTAGTCTTGTACGAGGGGAGTAGAAGAGAAATAAGAGTTGAAGGGCCACAGCCGATGACTCATGGAGAAAGGTCCATCATTTGGGAGGAGGGTTTCCTCATTTAGGAGGGAGGATGCCTCTCGGAGGATTTTTAGACCAACGTATTGCGAAAGAGGCCTCGGAGGGATGACTCATAGCCTCGGAGAGAGGGGAGGAACTTTGACCGGAGTGAATTGTCTTGAGAGGGGAGAAGGCACAATTGCGAAAGAGCCCTCCGAAGGATGACATTTGACTGGAGGGACTTTTAAAGAGGTGTCGCAATTGCTGATTGACCTTTGGAGGGAGCTTCTTAGCCAGCACGGGGGGCTTAGCCCCCCGTGCTGGCTAAGAAGGGGTACGGGGGGCCAGCATGGGCTTAGCCCCCCGTACGGGCTGGGAACAAAGTGATCGTTCTTATCAGCGTGGAGTAGTTAAAGCGCCCTCTGGCAAAAGTTGGTGAGGTGCTGCCACCTATCGCTATTTTTTTAAATTTCCAAAATAATTTAATTTTCCAGTTGTCAGATACGGGACTCGAACTCGGAGCTGCTTGAATACAAGGATAGTGTCTTATCCACTGTACCAGCTGGATCTTACCTCGTAGATTCTTATAGTTGATGTGATGATTGTGAAAGTAAGCGGGAGGTAGATTATTTTCGGGGATCGTTCGAATCGCTCGGCGCGTTATGAACAGATTGAATAGTGTTTTTAGCTGTATTTGTTACAGAGAATGTGTCTAATAAATGGGGTCCTTATTAATTTTTCGGTGTATTTAAAACACGAATGTAATATTAAGTCACGGACTGAATATAAAATTGTGCGTGAACAAGATTCAATCATTTTAAGTGTTGTGTAATTTAAAAAAGTATGTGTAAAAAAGTGTTGTGTAATTTAAGTGAAAATGATTTGACCATTCTAAGTGTGTGTGTATATGTATGTTTGATATATAGCAATGTGATTTTCAGTGTGGATATGTTTAAAAATAAATCTAGCAGTATATATCGATATGATTTTTTTTATAATAATAATGATGAAATGATTTCGAATGTTTAAAAACAAAAATATAATAGTACACTATTTTACGGATTTCCAGTGAACACAAAAATTGTATTAAGTGAACAAGATTCAACCATTTTAAGTGTTGTGTACTTAAAAACAAAAATGAAATACTGCGTTATACTTAGCTATTTTCAAAAATTGTGTTAAGTGAATGCGATTTGACCATTCTAAGTGTGTATGTGTGTTTGATATATAGCAATGTGATTTTAAGTGTGGGTATGTTTAAAAACAAATCTAGCATTATATATATCGATATGATTTTTTTTATAATAATAATAATGAAATGATTTCGAATGTTTAAAAACAAAAATATAATAGTACAACTATGTTACGGATTTCCAGTGAACACAAAAATTGTATTAAGTGGATTTTGTATAGTGAGTAGGATTCAACCATTTTAAGTGTTGTGTACTTAAAAACATGAATGTAATACTGCATTATACTTAGCTATTTCCAAAAATTGTATTAAGTGAACAAGATTCAACCATTTTAAGTGTTGTGTACTTAAAAAATTTTTTAACATGTACAGAATATGTTTGGCAAGCTTTAAAATAGATTTTACGATTCTAAATATGAACGGAGTATTTTATGAACTAACACTCGAAAATTTAGGGGAGTTCTGAACATTCTATTGCGTATAAAAACAATAGGCTTCCAGTGTTTACGGATTGTGATTTTTGTACCTAATTTGGTTCGAATCTGTCCATTCGTTCGTCAGCTATCGTCTCCACAGACTCACTGACACACACACACAGACATCACTTCAAAAATGTTTGATTCGTAATCAGAGATGCTTGAAACGTGCTCTCCCGTCGAAAACTCGAATTCGAATTTTCGACCCCGTCACAATACTTTCCTTATACATTATGTATATAAGGAAAGTAATAATAACGTTTAAACCTGAGGACCGTAATTGATATTATCCAGTCAAAAATGCTATAAGAAAATCGTTCTTTTCTAAAATATATTTTTATATCCATTTATTTATTATCCATTAATTTATTATTAGAAAGTAATAATTAAAATTAACAGACAGAATTAATTTAATTGCGTTTCTGAACAACATGATATAAGATAGAATCTTCCTCATAAACTGCGAAATTAAGTATCCATTTTGTTTTCTTTATACATTAAGGAAAATACTTATACCATAGAGATAGATTTCTCATTTAAATCATGTTTCAAACAATTCATGTTTTCAAAAAGTGACTAATTAGCGCAAAAAATCTCCTATCAAACTCTGAGATATAGTTTTAATTCACTTTCAAACGGTTTTCAAGCTTTTCGTTTGGATAAACCACGGAGTTAGAGAGTAGAACTACTAGGAAAAAGTTTCGTTTTTCATTAATATCTTGACAACCCCTGGTCTCAGATACTCAAAACTTGGGTTAAATTGATGGGGGGCTATTTCAAGGCTATCCACAAAATTTCATTAAATTCGATTTAGCCGTTCTCCCGCGATGATGGGACAAACGAAAATATAGTTTTTTACTAATATCTCGAGAACCACTGATCGCAGAAACTCCAAACATGAACTAAATTTTAAGTGGGATTATTTCCAGTCTACCCACAAAATTTCATCAAATTCGGTTCAGCCGTTCTCCCGTGATGATGGGACAAACAGACAGACAGACAGATTTTTAATTTTATTTATATAGATTGACTAGCAGCATACCCGTTCTTCGTACGGAGTATATAATATAAAGAAACTTGAAATTCATAATCATGCCCAAATTCTTATAGTATACTAAATGACATGTTTAATCAAAATATTCTGTTAAAATATTTAATATAATGCTCCTAAAAAGAAGTTTAAGAATCTCTGTTCTCGCTATACACAATTATCTTCATGGACATATCTGAAGAATAAAACATCTTGGACCCCTTATGTAAGCAAATATAAAAAAAAAAATATGGAATTGAATCAATATATGCAAAATAAAAGCGTTAAAATTGTATGGGACCCGTACTAATTATATACGCGAATATTAGAAAATATAACCTGTATTAGTAGATTACATGTATAAATTGAAAATACCAATAAACCCGTAATCTTTAAATCTGAAGACAGTCATTTATTCCAATATATGTCAAAATTAAAGTGCTAAAATTATATGGGAAGATATACACGTACTACTTATAATGTCCGATTATTAGTAGAAGATTACCCACATATTGCAATATGAGTCTCAAATGCTTTTGGGTAAAATACAACAGACGACGTAATAAATTGAATATATAATTAATCCCCTTAATCTTCATACCAGAAGACTGTTCTTGATTCCAATATATATGCCAATATATGTCAAAATATATGCCAATATACCTGTACTACTTATATTCTCGTAGGTTAGAAGATATACCCGTCATTCCTAGAAGATTACTCGTACAACGTACAATATGCGTGTGTCAGCAATTTTTGCCGCAATAAAACAATGGCGTAATAACTTAAAAATATCAATAATCCCTGAATCAATAATTCCGGAAAATATCAATAATAATAATGTTTAAACCTGAAGAGTATCATTGATATTATCCAGTCCAAAATGAAATGGCAATGAAATTTATTTTATATACATATCTTCATTATTCAAATCGGAAAGGATTTAATAAAAATCGTCTGCCGCATAAACACATTGGATTTAAATCCGTTGCTAAGCGACATGATATCATTTGCTTCAAATAAATTGGTAGAAAAAATATCGTCTAAATAGTTATATTTCTATGAAACATTTGGCGACAGTTTCGTCAAATTAGCGACATTTTAAAAAATCGCCAAATTTATCGCCAAGTGGGACTGTAGAACTGACAGTTCCACTTTGCGACAAATTGGCGAAATATCATCACAATACTATCCCCTAACAAAAAACAATTAATATCATTTATGTAGCGCAATTTTATCAATTTCAAGATATTTTTATAGATTTGAAAACATTTTTATCAATTTGGTGACAATTTAAAAATTCGCTAAATGTATTACTAAGTAGGATGGTTGGTCTGACAGATAAATGCTAACCAAACATCATTTCAGTACTCTCTTCTAACAAAACAAAAAAAAAATTTCATTGATATGTAGAAGACCCAAGCCACACGACCAACCCGAAGGTTTATGGCAGCTGTTTGTGTGTCGTTTATATCAATTTGGCGACATTTCCGTCAATTTGGCAAAGTTTAAGAAAAGTTGTCAAATTAGCGATATCCCTCCAAATTCGTAGCTTTGAATTTGCAGATCTGAATGAAACATTCTTATCCCGTTTCAATATACTAAATGAAAACACTACAATTGTATTAGAAGATATACCCGCTCTACTCTTTTTCTGTTTCAACAATCGGCTATATGAATTTATTCGCTTAACACAATATATGCGTTTAGTAGCTAAATACGATATAAGCTTGAAAACTCTTTGCCAAAATAAATGAAATTGATGTACGCAGTCAGCAATTAATATAATTAAAAGAAAAATCAAACCGTCCATTCATAAGATATACTTTTATATCCATTTATCCATTTATTTATTATTTAAATCGAAAAGAAAAATAATAAAAACATTAACAAACACATTTAATTTAATTGCGATGCCGAGCAACATGATATATCCTCCTAAAATGTTAAAATTTATTAACCACTAACAGCACACCCGTTATTCGTACGGAGTGTATAATTTAAAGAAACTTAAAGTTCGCAATCATGTGCAAATTCTGTTAAAATATTAAATTTATTGCTCCTAAAGAGAAGTTTAAGAATATATGTTCTCACTATGCAAAATTATCTTCACGATCAGATCTGAAGAATAAAACATCCTGCCCCCTTTTGTAAGCAAATTTACAGAAGAAAAAATAGGAATTGAATGAATATATGCAACCCCGTACTAATTATATTGTCGCAGATCAGAAAATATGCCAATGTGTTAGTAGAAGATTACCCGTATTACAATATGCGTCTCAAAAATATTTTCCAAAATAAAAGAGATGACGTAATAAATTGAAAACATCAATAATATCCGTACTCTTTATACCAGAAGGTCGTAATTGATTCCAATATATGCCAATATATATCAAAACATATGTCAATATACCTGTACTACTTATATTCTCGTAGATTAAAAGATATACACGTGTATTTGTAGAAGATTCGTACAACATACAATATATGAGTTTAAACAATTTTTGTCATAATAAAATAATTGCATAATAACTTGAAAATATCAATAATCCTTGAATCAATAATCCCCGAAAATATAAATAATAATAATTTTTAAACCTGAAGAGCGTAATTGATATTATCCAGTCAAAAATGCTATAAGAAAAATCAAATCGTTCCCCGAAAATATAAATAATAATAATTTTTAAACCTGAAGACCGTAATTGATATTATCCAGTCAAAAATGCTATAAGAAAAATCAAATCGTTCTTTTCTAAAATATATTTTTATATCCATTTATTTATTATTCAAATCGAAAAAATAATTATTAAAATTAACAGACAGATTTAATTTAATTGCGTTTCTGAGTAACATGATATAAGATAGAATTTTATAACATGTTAAATATGTCATGTCTTATAACATAAACTGCGAAATTAAATAACGATTTTGATTTCTCTATACTTCACATTGTTCCGTAAAAGCTTGTTTTAAATAAACCGTGAACCATGGAGATAGATTTCCCCTTTAAATCATTTTTCAAACAATTCATGTTTTCAGAAAGTGACTAATTAACGCAAAAAATCTCCCATCAAACTCAGAGATTAAATTTTAATTCACTTTCAAACGATTTTCAAGCTTTTCGTTTGGATAAACCATGGAGTTAGTGAGTAGAACTCCTAGGAAAAAGTTCCGTTTTTCATTAATATCTCGACAACCCCAGGTCTTAGAAACTCGAAACTTGGACAAAATTTATGGGGGTATATTTCAAGGCTATTCACCAAATTTCATTAAATTCGGTTCAGCCGTTTTTCCGTGATGATGAGACAAACGAAAATTTCGTTTTTTACTAATATCTCGAGAACCACTGGTTGTAGAAACTCAAAACACGGATATAATTTTAAGTGGGGCTATTTCTGGTCTACCCACAAAATTTCATCAAATTCGGTTCAGCCGTTCTCCCGTGATGGTGTGACAAACAGACAGACAGACAGACAGATTTTCATTTTTATTTATATAGACTAGCAGCATACCCGTTCTTCGTACGGAGTATATAATATAAAGAAACTTGAAATTCATAATCATGCCCAAATTCTTATAGTATACTAAATGACATGTTTAATCAAAATATTCTGTTAAAATATTTAATATAATGCTCCTAGAAAGAAGTTTAAGAATATCTGTTCTCGCTATATAAAATTATCTTCATGGACATATCTGAAGAATTAAACATCTTGGACCCCTTATGTAAGCAAATATAAAAAAAAATATGGAATTGAATCAATATATGCAAAATAAAAGCGTTAAAATTGTATGGGACCCGTACTAATTATATACGCGAATATTAGAAAATATAACCTGTATTAGTAGATTACATGTATAAATTGAAAATACCAATAAACCCGTAATCTTTAAATCTGAAGACAGTCATTTATTCCAATATATGTCAAAATTAAAGTGCTAAAATTACATGGGAAGATATACACGTACTACTTATAATGTCCGATTATTAGTAGAAGATTACCCGTTTTGCAATATGAGTCACAAATGTTTTTTGGTAAAATACAACAGACGACGTATTAAATTGAATATATAATTAATCCCCTTAATCTTCATACCAGAAGACTGTACTTGATTCCAATATATATGCCAATATATGTCAAAATATATGCCAATATACCTGTACTACTTATATTCAAGTAGGTCAGAAGATATACCCGTGCATTCCTAGAAGATTACTCGTACAACGTACAATATGCGTGTGTCAGCAATTTTTGCCGCAATAAAACAATGGCGTAATAACTTAAAAATATCAATAATCCCTGAATCAATAATTCCGGAAAATATCAATAATAATAATGTTTAAACCTGAAGAGTATAATTGATATTATCCAGTCCAAAATGAAATGGCAATGAAATTTATTTTATATACATATCTTCATTATTCAAATCGGAAAGGATTTAATAAAAATCGTCTGCCGCATAAACACATTGGATTTAAATCCGTTGCTAAGCGACATGATATCATTTGCCTCAAATAAATTGGTAGAAAAAATATCGTCTAAATAGTTACATTTCTATGAAACATTTGGCTACAGTTTCGTCAAATTAGCGACATTTTAAAAAATCGCCAAATTTATCGCCAAGTGGGACTGTAGAACTGACAGTTCCACTTTGCGACAAATTGACGAAATATCATCACAATAGTATCCCCTAACAAAAAACAATTAATATCATTTATGTAGCGCAATTTTATCAATTTCAAGATATTTTTATAGATTTGAAAACATTTTTATCAATTTGGTGACATTTAAAAAATTTGCTAAATGTATTACTAAGTAGGATGGTTGGTCTGACAGATAAATGCTAACCAAACATCATTTCAGTACTCTCTTCTAACAAAACAAAAAAAAATTTCATTGATATGTAGAAGACCCAAGCCACACGACCAACCCGAAGGTTTATGGCAGCTGTTTGTGTATCGTTTATATCAATTTGGCGACATTTCCGTCAATTTGGCAAAGTTTAAGAAAAGTTGTCAAATTAGCGATATCCCTCCAAATTCGTATCTTTGAATTTGCAGATCTGAATGAAACATTCTTATCCCGTTTCAATATACTAAATGAAAACACTACAATTGTATTAGAAGATATACCCGCTCTACTCTTTTTCTGTTTCAACAATCGGCTATATGAATTTATTGGCTAAACACAATATATGAGTTTAGTAGCTAAATACGATATAAGCTTGAAAACTCTTTGCCAAAATAAATGAAATTGATGTACGCAGTCAGCAATTAATATAATTAAAAGAAAAATCAAACCGTCCATTCATAAGATATACTTTTATATCCATTTATTTATTATTTAAATCGAAAAAAAAAATAATAAAAACATTAACAAACATATTTAATTTAATTGCGATGCCGAGCAACATGATATATCCTCCTAAAATGTTAAAATTTATTAACCACTAACAGCACACCCGTTATTCGTATAATTTAAAGAAACTTAAAGTTCGCAATCATGTGCAAATTCTGTTAAAATATTAAATTTATTGCTCCTAAAGAGAAGTTTAAGAATATATGTTCTCACTATGCAAAATTATCTTCACGATCAGATCTGAAGAATAAAGCATCCTGCCCCCTTTTGTAAGCAAATTTACAGAAGAAAAAATAGGAATTGAATGAATATATGCAACCCCGTACTAATTATATTGTCGCAGATCAGAAAATATGCCAATGTGTTAGTAGAAGATTACCCGTATTACAATATGCGTCTCAAAAATATTTGCCAAAATAAAAGAGATGACGTAATAAATTGAAAACATCAATAATATCCGTACTCTTTATACCAGAAGGTCGTAATTGATTCCAATATATGCCAATATATATCAAAACATATGTCAATATACCTGTACTACTTATATTCTCGTAGATTAAAAGATATACACGTGTATTTGTAGAAGATTCGTACAACATACAATATATGAGTTTAAACAATTTTTGTCATAATAAAATAATTGCATAATAACTTGAAAATATCAATAATCCTTGAATCAATAATCGCCGAAAATATAAATAACAATAATTTTTAAACCTGAAGACCGTAATTGATATTATCCAGTCAAAAATGCTATAAGAAAAATCAAATCGTTCTTTTCTAAAATATATTTTTATATCCATTTATTTATTATTCAAATCGAAAAAATAATTATTAAAATTAACAGACAGATTTAATTTAATTGCGTTTCTGAGTAACATGATATAAGATAGAATCTTATAACATGTTAAATATGTCCTGTCTTGTAACATAAACTGCGAAATTAAATAACGATTTTGATTTCTCTATACTTCTCATTGTTCCGTAAAAGCTTGTTTTAAATAAGCCATGAACCATGGAGATAGATTTCCCCTTTAAATCATGTTTCAAACAATTCATGTTTTCAGAAAGTGACTAATTAACGCAAAAAATCTCCCATCAAACTCAGAGATTAAATTTTAATTCACTTTCAAACGATTTTCAAGCTTTTCGTTTGGATAAACCACGGAGTTAGGGAGTAGAACTCCTAGGAAAAAGTTCCGTTTTTCATTAATATCTCGACAACCCCAGGTCTTAGAAACTCGAAACTTGGACAAAATTTATGGGGGTATATTTCAAGGCTATTCACCAAATTTCATTAAATTCGGTTCAGCCGTTTTTCCGTGATGATGGGACAAACGAAAATTTCGTTTTTTACTAATATCTCGAGAACCACTGGTCGTAGAAACTCAAAACACGGATATAATTTTAAGTGGGGCTATTTCTGGGCTACCCACAAAATTTCATCAAATTCGGTTCAGCCGTTCTCCCGTGATGGTGTGACAAACAGACAGACAGACAGACAGACAGACAGACAGACAGACAGACAGATTTTCATTTTTATTTATATAGACTAGCAGCATACCCGTTCTTCGTACGGAGTATATAATATAAAGAAACTTGAAATTCATAATCATGCCCAAATTCTTATAGTATACTAAATGACATGTTTAATCAAAATATTCTGTTAAAATATTTAATATAATGCTCCTAAAAAGAAGTTTAAGAATCTCTGTTCTCGCTATATAAAATTATCTTCATGGACATATCTGAAGAATAAAACATCTTGGACCCCTTATGTAAGCAAATATAAAAAAAAATATGGAATTGAATCAATATATGCAAAATAAAAGCGTTAAAATTGTATGGGACCCGTACTAATTATATACGCGAATATTAGAAAATATAACCTGTATTAGTAGATTACATGTATAAATTGAAAATACCAATAAACCCGTAATCTTTAAATCTGAAGACAGTCATTTATTCCAATATATGTCAAAATTAAAGTGCTAAAATTATATGGGAAGATATACACGTACTACTTATAATGTCCGATTATTAGTAGAAGATTACCCGTTTTGCAATATGAGTCACAAATGTTTTTTGGAAAATACAACATACGACGTAATAAATTGAAAATATAATTAATCCCCTTAATCTTCATACCAGAAGACTGTACTTGATTCCAATATATATGCCAATATATGTCAAAATATATGCCAATATACCTCTACTACTTATATTCTCGTAGGTTAGAAGATATACCCGTGCATTCCTAGAAGATTACTCGTACAACGTACAATATGCGTGTGTCAGCAATTTTTGCCGCAATAAAACAATGGCGTAATAACTTAAAAATATCAATAATCCCTGAATCAATAATTCCGGAAAATATCAATAATAATAATGTTTAAACCTGAAGAGTATAATTGATATTATCCAGTCCAAAATGAAATGGCAATGAAATTTATTTTATATACATATCTTCATTATTCAAATCGGAAAGGATTTAATAAAAATCGTCTGCCGCATAAACACATTGGATTTAAATCCGTTGCTAAGCGACATGATATCATTTGCTTCAAATAAATTGGTAGAAAAAATATCGTCTAAATAGTTACATTTCTATGGAACATTTGGCGACAGTTTCGTCAAATTAGCGACATTTTAAAAAATCGCCAAATTTATCGCCAAGTGGGACTGTAGAACAGACAGTTCCACTTTGCGACAAATTGACGAAATATCATCACAATACTATCCCCTAACAAAAAACAATTAATATCATTTATGTAGCGCAATTTTATCAATTTCAAGATATTTTTATAGATTTGAAAACATTTTTATCAATTTGGTGACATTTTAAAAATTCGCTAAATGTATTACTAAGTAGGATGGTTGGTCTGACAGAGAAATGCTAACCAAACATCATTTCAGTACTCTCTTCTAACAAAACAAAAAAAAATTTCATTGATATGTAGAAGACCCAAGCCACACGACCAACCCGAAGGTTTATGGCAGCTGTTTGTGTGTCGTTTATGTCAATTTGGCGACATTTCCGTCAATTTGGCAAAGTTTAAGAAAAGTTGTCAAATTAGCGATATCCCTCCAAATTCGTAGCTTTGAATTTGCAGATCTGAATGAAACATTCTTATCCCGTTTCAATATACTAAATGAAAACACTACAATTGTATTAGAAGATATACCCGCTCTACTCTTTTTCTGTTTCAACAATCGGCTATATGAATTTATTGGCTAAACACAATATATGAGTTTAGTAGCTAAATACGATATAAGCTTGAAAACTCTTTGCCAAAATAAATGAAATTGATGTACGCAGTCAGCAATTAATATAATTAAAAGAAAAATCAACCCGTCCATTCATAAGATATACTTTTATATCCATTTATACATTTATTTATTATTTAAATCGAAAAAAATAATAAAAACATTAACAAACACATTTAATTTAATTGCGATGCCGAGCAACATGATATATCCTCCTAAAATGTTAAAATTTATTAACCACTAACAGCACACCCGTTATTCGTTCGGACTGTATAATTTAAAGAAACTTAAAGTTCGCAATCATGTGCAAATTCTGTTAAAATATTAAATTTATTGCTCCTAAAGAGAAGTTTAAGAATATATGTTCTCACTATGCAAAATTATCTTCACAATCAGATCTGAAGAATAAAACATCCTGCCCCATTTTGTAAGCAAATTTACAGAAGAAAAAATAGGAATTGAATGAATATATGCAACCCCGTACTAATTATATTGTCGCAGATCAGAAAATATGCCAATGTGTTAGTAGAAGATTACCCGTATTATAATATGCGTCTCAAAAATATTTGCCAAAATAAAAGAGATGACGTAATAAATTGAAAACATCAATAATATCCGTACTCTTTATACCAGAAGGTCGTAATTGATTCCCATATATGTCAATATATATCAAAACATATGTCAATATACCTGTACTACTTATATTCTCGTAGATTAAAAGATATACACGTGTATTTGTAGAAGATTCGTACAACATACAATATATGAGTTTAAACAATTTTTGTCATAATAAAATAATTGCATAATAACTTGAAAATATCAATAATCCTTGAATCAATAATCCCCGAAAATATAAATAATAATAATTTTTAAACCTGAAGACCGTAATTGATATTATCCAGTCAAAAATGCTATAAGAAAAATCAAATCGTTCTTTTCTAAAATATATTTTTATATCCATTTATTTATTATTCAAATCGAAAAAATAATTATTAAAATTAACAGACAGATTTAATTTAATTGCGTTTCTGAGTAACATGATATAAGATAGAATCTTATAACATGTTAAATATGTCATGTCTTATAACATAGACTGCGAAATTAAATAACGATTTTGATTTCTCTATACTTCTCATTGTTCCGTAAAAGCTTGTTTTAAATAAACCATGAACCATGGAGATAGATTTCCCCTTTAAATCATGTTTCAAACAATTCATGTTTTCAGAAAGTGACTAATTAACGCAAAAAATCTCCCATCAAACTCAGAGATTAAATTTTAATTCACTTTCAAACGATTTTCAAGCTTTTCGTTTGGATAAACCACGGAGTTAGATAGTAGAACTCCTAGGAAAAAGTTCCGTTTTTCATTAATATCTCGACAACCCCAGGTCTTAGAAACTCGAAACTTGGACAAAAGTTATGGGGGGATATTTCAAGGCTATTCACCAAATTTCATTAAATTCGGTTCAGCCGTTTTTCCGTGATGATGAGACAAACGAAAATTTCGTTTTTTACTAATATCTCGAGAACCACTGGTCGTAGAAACTCAAAACACGGATATAATTTTAAGTGGGGCTATTTCTGGGCTACCCACAAAATTTCATCAAATTCGGTTCAGCCGTTCTCCCGTGATGGTGTGACAAACAGACAGACAGACAGACAGACAGACAGACAGACAGATTTTCATTTTTATTTATATAGATTTAATCTTCAGAAATCATAAACTCTGAGATTTTAATTCATTTCGAAATTTGAAAGAATATATAACAAGAAAGGTCAATCATGCATAAGCATTGATTGCGAAACACTTTCCAACTGAAATGAAACTTCATTTAAAAATCTCTAAAATGTGATACATTCAGTGGTGTATCTCTTACATTATCACAGTACTACAGTAATTTATTATAATTAAATATTTAAAACTTCATCGAAATATAAATCGTCTGATTCTCTATGCAAAATCAATGAATATTTCATTCATATAACTTGTATTCTAGACTGCAGAGCTAAATAATTTTGCGTGAAAAAAAATTCAACAATTCTTATATAACTCACCTGATACACAGATAATATATGTGTATGTGTGTGTATGAATTCGTGGTTACTATTTAAATCGTGCCAAAGATCGGAACTCGAATTTTCGAAGGATCTACACGTTTTGGGACTTCTAGAACACGGAAAAACTATTTTTAGGGAGACATCTGTGTGTAAGGGTGTATCTGTGTGTCTGTGAGGATATTGTATCCACTCTAACTGAAAAACTAATGGACCGAATTTCATAAAATTTGATAGGTAAGTTTTTTGTAGGAAATCCTGACGTTCATTAGATTTTAGTACGATTCGTAATAAAAGAATCTGCCTTCTTTGCGAAATGGCCGGCAAAAATTGCCTTTATCCACTCTAGCTAAAAACTAGTGGACCAAATTTAATAAAATTACGCACCAAATTTAACAAAATTTGGTGTGTAAATCACTTTTGGTTATTCTGGTACGATTCGGGAAAAAAGAACGGGCTGTTTTTGCAAAATGGCCCGCAGAAATCGTTAAATCCAAAAATAAAAGACTACGTGTGCTCAATTATATCAATTAAATGCTTATTTCATACGTGATTTTTGACAACAAAAAGAATAAGACTAACCCCAATTCTCTAGGACTAGCCGTTCTTGAGATATTTTAGTTTTTTCGCGTTTTCGCTACGCTACATTTGACAATAAGTCCAGCTATCAAATGAAAAACCAAATTTAAGTTCAACGTGCAAATTCAGTGTCATTTAAAATACTTATGGGTGTTATTTTGTGCAGATAAACTCAAATTATTATTGAAGAAATAAAGAGAACGTGAACATGAGTCTGCAAGGAAAGTCATGTGCTGCCTACATCAGAATTTTTAACAATCTTACAAGAATGATTCAGAGAAGTGAACGGGAATTATTTGCAGGCCATTTCGAAAAAACATGTAGAATCTATATTTGGGGATCCACCTAATGTTTGTAGAATAAAATGTTCTACAAATTTAAACTGTGTATGAAATTTCAACTCCCTCGGACGTAGGAAAGTGCATTAAAAATGTCATCAAATAAGTATAAAATGACAGACAGACTGGCGACCATCAAACATGAAGAGTTATATAAAATTTAAAAAAATTTGAAAAATTGTTATCTACCATATTTATTTTAAAATGCAAAACCTCTCACAAATAAAATAATTAAACTCTTGGAAAGATATTTATTATAAAATATATCTCTTTTTTCTTTCTGGAGGATATAGCAAGAGTTAGAATGAAATTGAATTTGTTTTTCTCCCTATATTAAATAATTTTTATTTCAAAAACTGCCTAACATATTTTACTGAATTTTTTTTTATATATTTTATGGGATAATTTGAATATTTTCTAAAACTTTCGAAGCAATTTGTGAATTTTAAATTCGCTTAAAAAGTGTTCGAAAAATTAGGTCCTATAGGGTTCAATGTATTTCATTTTTTCAATCCGGGTTCAATCCAAAACTAATTGAGCGATATTATTCATTTATATTCCCATAGGTCCCACAGACCGTCTGAAAAACATACTAAAATTTCATTTTGATAAACTCATTTTTACGGCAGTTATCGTGCTAACGGACAGACAAACAGACAGCAAAAGCAGAGAACTTTCCGTCTTTGGATTTTTCAGTGAGTCAAAACGATTGAAGCACCAAAATGGCATGTATCTGAACATGTGCTGTTTCCATCTAAAAGGTTGCAAAACAAATGAAAGTTGATTTTCTGATAAAATCCCAAGATACTTTGGACATATTTTATTTTAGTTATATGCTGCATATGCATGTTGATTGGGGATAATTCGACTATCACACCGATAACTTTTTTTTTTGTGTGTGGTTGTTCGCCACAGAAATGTCGCAATGCCATTGTTTTCACAAATTTTTTTTGAGGTATCAATTTCTCAGGATTTATTGTAGATGAAACTTAGATACGACCTGGTATGGATCGAGCATTAAATTCTGGAGGAGGTAGGCAGGTTCACTAAAGATTTCCATATCTGATTCTTTTTACGTTTCTAGTTCAGTTTTCTCGGCGTTTTCAGCCAACGGCTCTACCGTGCTGAAAACACCGGTTCCCGTTCGATCACCGAAGTTAAACAGCATCGGGCGCGGATAGTACTTGGGTGGGTGACCACCTGGAAACACCGTGTGCTGTTGGCTCATTTAAATCGACGTGGTGGCCGAACGGTCAAGGCGAGCGTTTCCAGCGATCGACCGGCCGCCACGTTGTGGGTTCGAGTCCCACGTAATGCCCTCAATACACTGGAGATGCAAAGAGACGAGTTATATTTCCAGACGATACGGGAACTACGGGGGGTCTGTCGTCCTCCGAGACTCTCGAAGTCATCAATCTTGAAAGGTCCGAGAAAGTGACAGAGTGAAGGTGTGCTGATTTGAGTGATAAATAATAACTTTGGTTGTTTCTTTCTGCCGTGAGTTTTGATCGCATTCGTATGTGACTGTCATTTATTTGCAAAATGTCGCTTGATGGTGAAATTGCCCTTGCCATTCCTGTTGCAATCGAAGACGATCCGCCTCGTAAAAGGACAAAATGGGTGAAGGGCTGGTTATTAAAAAGAGAAAACTTTTCTCATATCAACTGGATGAGGGAATTGGAGAATTTCCCCACTGATTTTTTAAATTTTGTCAGAATGGATGTGGACACATATAGAGAACTGTTGTCTGCTCTCAGGCCTTTAATTGTAAAAAACAATACAGTATTACGGCAAGCGATATCTCCGCATGAGAGACTTGTGGCTGCGTTGCGTTTTCTCTCAACAGGATGCTCTTATGAAGATTTGAAGTTCGCATTTCTCCACAGGCTCTAGGAAAAATTATTCCAGAGACTTGTTCACCAATTATCCAGGTTCTTCGAAAAGATTTCATGAAGGTAAGTAATATATATTTGAATTGAAATTACATGTATATCTAGCTGAAAAATAATGTTCTTAACTCTAATTCTTTTTCGGTCATTTTGATATATTTTTACTTTAATAAGTTTCAGATTTGTTTATTTTGCACAGATTCGTATTTTAACATAAACATTCTAAAGCGTGAATAATCGTTAACAATGAAATTTGGATGAGGGAAAAAAATAAAGAAAATTTTAAGGAAGTCTGATTTATAAATTTGTTATAACCGGGTGTGCTATATGTTATAAATATGTAAACATCGAGTGAAAGACCCAGGCAACCCGACTCACCCTAGAGCATGAGCAGATGGTTGAGTGGCCAGATGTAAACATCGAGTGTAATAACTGTTCTCAACCGGGATCCAAACCACGGATTTTCTAACTGGTGAATTGATACTCTACCCATTAAGCTACTGGAAAGAAATTCATATTTTTTATAGTCAAAGCACGCTCTTTATACTCTTCCTTCAGATTTCAGATTAACAGTAAAACTTACGATCTGTACAACTTCCTCAGCTTTTTTACTTATTTGTCATCTTAATCGATGGCTCGTAAGATTATAAGTAATTTTTTAATTAAACATTATTAAGTGCAGAAACTGTACTAGATAAAACCTCAGAACAGTTTGTTCACTCGGATGAATGAGCTCGATTCCCGGCTCTGCCCAAACTGTCCGAGGAGGACGGACATGTTAAATATATGGATCCGTAAGTCCTTCCGAGAGGTTGGTGAGGGTACGGTCCATGTGGATGCCGCCCTCACGGGGTTTTAATATGAATTGGATGGTACTATCCACAGACTACTATACAGACCTGTCACTCTCGATAGTTTCGTTTTCTCGGCGGCCATTAGAGATAGACCAAACATTGGGTTGGCGCGCTCTTGGCGATGGTCTGGTTTGTTCCGAGCGCTTGGCGATAGTCTGGTTTGGTTCCAAGACGATTTTCAATGTTATAACCCTATTTCGCTCGGCGAAAACTTAGAACAACAGACTAGCGTGGTTTGAGTAACGTGAAAAAGGATTATTTGTTAAGTGTTTAGATCATTTCATAGAAATGGATTGATAAAAGAAAACTGGTTGCGTTACAGGGTATGTAATTTATGTTTATTAAAATTGAAATAATTTTAGTTATCACCATTCTACATACGTGTTCATTATAAGTATACACGTGTTCATAAGTATACACGTGTTCATATAAGTATACACGTGTTCATATAAGTATATTAGTGCTGTGTTATTACTGCCGGATTAGACTAAATTTTAAGAGGTAGTGGTATAATTAGTTAAAAAATATTTTCCGTATTTTTATAAAATGTGAAATAATTGATATTTGGATAGCTTTTTCTTAGTTGAATGTGATATAGTATGTGTATATATTTATGTAAAATTTTTATTAAGTCCCTTATGGTGGAAAATTCCCCCCCCCTCGGGTAATTAATGATTGAGTTCCACAACTTCGATAGTGCATTTATGTAAATTTGATATTTACTATATGAATATTTTTATATTTAAAAAAAAAAGTCTATTATCAGTATCCCAGAATAAATTAAGGATCAAGTAATTAACGATCAACACGCTAGTATACTTTTTAGACTGAAAATATTATATAATATTTCAGTCTTTTGAGTATGTTAGCTTGTAATTTTTTGTGCATTATGTTTTATAGTGAGACAATGCAATATGTGTATTTTTTAATCTATTTTATGATTATTTGATTTAAATATATAACTATGTTTATTTAAATATTCTTAAACTAATGAATATATTTATGTTGCAGATTAATGTATTTTTAAATCCTGATCCTTTCTATAGTTTCAAAAATTATAAAAGTGCAGTCCTCAACATTTTGTTCCCCTCCCGTTTAAAAAAAAATCGCCAAGCGAGCGATAGCGCGCCAAATCTGGCAGACGCATCGTAGTTCAGTTGGTCCAACTCACGAGCTCTAGTGTCTATGCGACATCCCATGTTAAAAATGTTGCCATAGAGTCCTATGGGAGTGAACCTTCTGAATATAGTATTCTGTGGTACTATCTTGGCCGTTCAAACAGATTTCAAATATATTATTAAAATATAAAATACATTATTAAAATATAAAATATATTATTAAAATATAAAATATATTATTAAAATATAAAATATATTATTAAAATATAAAATATATTATTAAAATATAAAATATATTATTAAAATGTAAAAAATATTATTAAAATATGAAGCAAAATATCGATTAAATATATACATCTAAAATCAGTATTTAAAATATTTATTGCAGTTCCCAAGATCTGAGAATGAGTGGATCCAGACTGCAAAAAATTTTGAAGAGAAATGGAACTTTCCGTACTGCTTAGGGGCTGTGGACGGCAAACATATCAAAATCATCCCACCGACAGGCAGCGGATCATTTTACTGGAACTACAAAAGTTTCCACAGCGTAGTCATGATGCCCATTGCAAATGTCAATTATGAATTTATGATGGTTGGCATAGGTTGCAATGGAAGAATTTCCAATGGCGGTGTTTTGAAGTACACCAAATTTTATCATGGTTTTGTAGATGGAAAGCTAAATTTGCCAAAAGAGGACATTGACTTACCTTATGTCTTCATTGGTGATGAGACTTTCGCTTTACGCCCTGATTTTTTAAAACCATTTTCGCAAAGAGACTTGGATAAGAGGAAAAGGATTTTCAACCATAGGCTCAGTCGCGCAAGAAGAATTGTAGAAAATGCCTTCAGAATTCTAACAAATCGCTTTAGAATATATCATACTGCGATACGTTTAGACATTGGTGAAATTCCAACCATATGCATGGCAACGTGTGTTTTGCATAATTTCTTGCAACGAAAATGCAGTGATTTCTCCTGCAATATTGGACAGTGAAATTTATGATAATGGAGAAATTTCTTTGGGTGCTCGCAGTGATGAGTCTCAGGAAACTTTTTAACGAGCACCTAAAGGCAGAAAAGACACCATCTTTCTCTCTTCTTAAATGCATCTGGTGATTGGAGCTAGTTTATTCAGTGGGAAAATGTAAAAAGGGTATTATATATTGCCACATTCTACAATATATATATATATATATATATATATGCATATAAAAATAAGTATATCACGAAAGGAACTCCTATTTAAGTAAAGGAGAAAACAGAAACCTTTCAGAGGATGTGGCGCTTAGCAGCTCAGCATCCAGAGTGGCATATAAGGATATAAACAAGAAGAAAAAATAAGCGAGAACAGGAGTGACCATATGATTTGCATAGAATGGCAGGGGTGGATTGCGACACCCCTTTCCCGCTTAAAGCAGCTTTTACGACCCGGGCAACGCTCACGGCACCAATGTAACTCAATGGTCAATCTCCCACATGTGCAAAGACAGAAGCACCCGAACGGATAAAAAGATACCTTTTCATATCATATGGTAAGAAGGGTTTGTTTTACAATATGGACTCCTTTGGATAACTAATGTAATTTTTCCATAATAAGGGTGAAACACCTAATAACTCCTCCCTTCCTTTTCCGTGTAAAAATGCAGTTTTTAAGGAGCGCCTTGGAAAAGTGTATTTTCAAAATTCGATGTTTAATGTATGATTTTTCGAAAAAGTCGAGTAAAAAATAATGCCCAAAATAACTGTATAGAAATTAAATAAGGTTGGATTGAAATGATATGCATTCCTTTTCAATTTATTTTTCATCTTAATCAATAGCTCATAAAATTATAAGTAATTTTTTTTTCAAAATTTCATTCGGAAATTGGGGGCGGGGGGAATTCAAAATTCAATTCGGTTATGTCCACGATACCACAAGTGTGCAAAGTTTCACTCTACTAGAATTACTTAAGAACTTTACATATTTTCGCAGCTGTTTATAGAAGCAAAAATATTTTAGCTAAATGAGTATTTTTTTAACCCAGACGAAAAAAGACGCCAAAGGATTCTGAAAGAAGAAAAGACGCCAAAGGAAAATAAGTCTATGCCAAACAGTCATTAAACATACAACTCTTCAACTGCAAGGTCCCCCGCAGACCATCCAAATATCAAGCAAATCGACGGAAAATGTTTCCCTGCCTTCACCACCAGATACAGGGAAACTTAAAGCTCGTCCTTTGATAAATCCAGCTGTCTGGTAACAATATTCCCGGTGTATGGCGGGCTTAAGGAAAGTATTACGACGGGGTCGAAAATTCGAATTCGAGTTTTCGACGGGAGAGCACGTTTCAAGCATCCCTGATCACGAATCGAACATTTTTGAGGTGATGTCTGTGTGTGTGTATGTGAAAGTGTGTGTCAGTGAGTCTGTGGAGACGATATTTCACGAAAAAATAGAGCGATTTGAATGAAATTTGGCAAACAAAATCACAATTCGTGAATACTGGAAGCCTATTGTTTTTAAACACAATGGAATGCTCAGAACTCCCCTAAAGTTTCGAATGAAATTTTGAAAAAATCATCAAAAATCAAAACTTTAATAAAGTTACGTAAATAGACATTCCTTATGTAATTCTTCCTTAGGAAACGATTGACATAAACTTTAGAACGCTAGCATGAACCCTACTCGAGATATTGAACATTTTTCAAATAAATTTATCAAAAAATCCCATAAATTAAAACTATTAACTGTTAAAAAAAAATGTTCACTTTTCATATGTAATATCATGCGATAAATTTGGTTATTCTCGTGGATCGAACTAGTTCTATTCACGAGAAAGTATACTTTGAGTAATACTTTTGTATTTGAACGCCAGTCAAATAGTCATTTATCTGCTGTAAGAATAACTTATTTCTCCATCCATAACGTTTGGCGAGATTTTGGCGACAAATTTAGAGGAATGTCGCCAACTTGTCGACATTTTTAAATGTTGCCGCATTAACGAAAATCTCGCCAAATGGGTAAAAAAGTCGCTAAATCAATGAAAATGACGACTGATTGAAAAAATTTAAGTTTTAAGAAAAAAATTTCCTAAATTTAAGAAAAAATTTAGGAAAGAATATAAGTATCTACTGTAAGAATAATATTTTTTTTAACTGTAAATGTAGTAAATTCATTGCATTATATAAGGAAAGTCATGTGCTGCCCACATCATATTTTTATTTTTATTTATTTATTTATTTATTTTGTAGAAAAGGTTATTTTTAAACAGAACTATAGATAATTCCAGCTTTTCATCTATTTAGGAGCTAAACCTTTGGTTAGATAAATTGTAAAATTTGAAAACTAGTTGTACAACTAGTTATTATGAAATACATGCACACACATGCAGCTAGTGCCCTAAACGATGGCAAAATGTTTTGATGAGTATTAAAAAAAAATGTAAATTTTGAAATTTTAGAACAGTTTTTCGATAGTGTATGAGAAAGCATAAAGGAGCACATACAAGATATTTAGTATTAAGTCGAATAACAAAGGTGCTATGTCCTGTGAATGTTCTCTGAAAAATATGTTACAACAGTTTGATTCATTTGATTTAAATATCAAGATATTGCTTCCCCATTTCTCGTTTTATTTTCAAGTAACATTTTGAGATGATAACCATACTTGTAGATTTAAAAAATCTGATGTGGGCAACACGCGACTTTCCATACAGACTCAAATACATTTTTTGAATTTTTATTACTTTCCTTATATACATAATGTATAAGGAAAGTATTGTGACGGGCTCGAAAATTCGAATTCGAGTTTTCGACGGGAGAGCACGTTTCAAACATCCCTCATCACGAATCAAGCATTTTTGAAGTGATGTCTGCGTGTGTGTCAGTGAGTCTGTTGAGACGATAACTGACGAACGAATGGACAGTTTCGAACGAAATTTGGTACAAAAATCACAATCCGTAAACACTGGAAGCCTATTGTTTTCACACGCAATCGAATGTTAAGAACCCCCCTAAATTTTCGAGTGAAATTTTGAAAAAATCGTCAAAAAATCAAACCCGCTAAAAGTTACGAAAATAGACATTTCTTATGTAATTTTTCATTAGAAAATGATTGACATAAATTTTAGAACGCTAACATGAACCGTTCTCGAGATATTGCACACTTTTAAAAGAAAATATCAGAAAGTCATACAAAAAAAAAAAATTTTCTATTGAGAAACATGCGCACTTTTCATATGTAATACCATGCGATAAATTTATTGACATCATTCTCGTAGATCTAGCTCGTTCCATTCATGAAAAAAGAAACTTTGAGTAATACTTTTGTATTTGAACGCCAATAGTCATTTATCTGCTGTAAGAATAACTTATTTCTTTGCCCATAACGCTTAGCGAGATTTTGGCGACGAATCTGGCGGATTGTCGTCAACTTGGCGACTTTTTGAAATATTACCAAATTAACGAAAATTTTGCCAAATGGATAAAAATGATTCTAAATCAATGAAAATGACGACTAATTGTGGAAAATTCAATATCTTGGAAATAATATTAGTATCTACTATAAGAAAAATCTATTTATTTTACTGTAAAAGTAGTAAATTCATTACATTATATAAGGAAAGTCATGTGCTGCCCACATCATATTCTTTCGAATGGTATCAAAATCTAACCAGCACCACGGTAATCTACAAGCGACGCACCAATCAAATTTTGTCAACTAGTTTCTCAATTAACTTTGATACACACGATCTTTGAGAGTCATTTCGCAAAAAAGGGCAAACTCTGTTTTACTGAACCATACCAAAATCTAATCAACACCAGGGTAATCCACAATTTATTTATCTAACAAATTTTGTGAAATTTACTCAATTAGTTTTCAGCTAAAGAGGATACAAACATTTAATTGATACAATATGCATTTATTTGATCGTTCATAGTATTACTTTCCTTATATACATATTGTATAAGGAAAGTATTGTGACTGGGTCGGAAATTCGAATTCCGAGTTTTCGACGGGAGAGCACGTTTCAAGCATCCGTGATTACGAATCAAACATTTTTGAGGTGATGTCTGTGTGTGTGTGAAAATATGTGTGTGGGTGTCAGTGAGTCTTTGGAGACGATATCTCACGAACGAATGGAACGATTCGAATGAAATTTGATACAAAAATCACAATCCGTGAATATTGTAAGCTTATTGTTTTTAAATGCAATCGAATGTTCAGAACCCCCCTAAATTTTGGAGTGAAATTTTGAAAAAAATCATGAAAAAATCAAAACCTTTAATAAAGTTGCGCAAATAGACATTTCTTATGTAATTTTTCTTTAGAAAACGATTGACTTAAACATTAGAACGCTGGCATGATCCGTTCTCGAGATATTGCACATTTTTCAAATAAATGTATAAAAAAAGTCCCATAAATTAAAAAAAATATATTAACTGTTGAGAAACATGTTCACTTTTCATATGTAGTACCATGCGATAAATTTGGTGGCATCATTCTCGTCTATCTAGCTCGTTCCATTCATGAGAAAAGATACTTTGAGTAATACTTTTGTATTTGAAAGCCAATAGTCATTTACCTAGTATAAGAATATCTTATTTGTCCTCCATAACGGTTGGAGAGATTTTAGCGACGAATTTGGCGGAATGTCGCCAACTTGGCGACTTTTTAAATGTTGCCAAATTAATAAAAATCTCGCCAAATAGATAAAAATGACGCTAAATCAATGAAAATGGCGACTAATTGAAGAAAATTCAATATCTTGGAAAGAATATAAGTATCTGCTATAAGAATAACATTTTTTTAACTGTATAAGTAGTAAATTCATTACATTATATACGGAAAGTCATGTGTTGCCCACATCAGATTTCTTTATTTTAGATTTTGAAAATTTTTGAATATCCATTTTATAAAAAAAGGTTAATTTTTCTCGAATTGTACCAAAATCTAATCAGCACCAGAGTGACCCACAAGTGACTTTCCTACTAAATTTTTTTTAATTTGGGCTATTGGTTTTAAGTTGCAATGTATACATACATTGTACATATAGACATTCAGCTAAAATAAGTTTTTTTTTTTTGCGTGTTCTAGTGTGCTTGGAACCTGTGATCAGTCGAACTTTCGATACATCACCATGTATGGTAGAATGTATGAATTCAATATACATCACCATGTATGGTAGGGAAAGTAATAATGGATATTTAAAATGTCCTCTGAAAATCTAAATGGAAGATATTATATTCAATATACTTGAAAATTTTCAAAAAGTTCTATTCGCAAATTACTTGTATAAAAATACAAATTACATGTTAATTTTTCTAAAAAGTGAAATTCAGACCATTGAATTTCTTTAATATTTCACTGCAAATACTGTTATCAAATAGTGTATGTATTGTGGCGTAAAACTGAATAATACTATTAAGAAAAATAAACCTGTAACTTTCTGATTAACTAACTGATTTTCGAATCATTTTCTGCTGGTTTGATTTTATGTTCTGAATTTTACGTGTAACTAAAAACTATTATATCTTATGTTATTACTTTCCCTGTAACTTTAACATGGTGTACACGGTAATGTTTGTGAAAAGTATTGGAATTGTGTCGAAAATCGCAACTCCAGTTTTCAACAAATTGATACTTTTCAAACACACTAGAAGACAGAAACACTATTTTTAGAGTAACATCTGTGTGTGTGTCTATCTGTCGCCAAGATAGACACAATTTATTTATTTTTTTACTCATTAGAAGATCTTCCAGAACATACTTTTAAACAATTGACTAAAATTCAAAATGACTTATATATTGTTTACCCAGAAGAAATAATTAAAGACTAATTCATTTTAGAAATAGTAATTCGTATAGCTACATTTTGTTTATATTTGCATGTTCATATTTTTTTTCATTTTTAACTCATTATATTTTATTAAAATTTGTCTTTTTAACACTGTTCATTCTGTTTGTCCGTTAGCACAATAATTTCCGTAAAATTTTATTATGATGTTCAGACGGTCTGTGGGACCTATGGGAATATAAATGAATAATATCACTCAATTAGTTTGG
Organism: Amaurobius ferox; assembly: GCA_951213105.1. Lineage (NCBI taxonomy): Eukaryota > Metazoa > Arthropoda > Arachnida > Araneae > Amaurobiidae > Amaurobius > Amaurobius ferox. The sequence continues at coordinate 53,108,912 of OX578151.1, forward strand.
GATTGAATCCGGATTCCAAAAATGAAATACATAACATTGAACCCTATGGGACCTAATTTTTCAAATATTTTTAAGCGGATTTCAAATTCACAAATTGCTTCGACAATTTTATGAAATATTCAAATTATCCCATAAAATATATAAAAAAAATTTCAGTAAAATATGTTAGGTAGTTTTTTAAATAAAAATTATTTAATATAGGGAGAAAAACAAATTCACTTAAATTCTGACTCTTGCTATATCCTTCAGAAAGAAAAAAGAGATATATTATATAATAAATATCTTTTCAAGAGTTTAATTATTTTATATATAAGAGAGGTTTCGCATTTTAAAATAAATATGGTAGATAACAATTTTTCAAATTTTTAAATAAAATACATTATTATAGTATTGTGATCAATGAAACGATTAGAAAAATGTTTATGAATGAAATGCTGCTTTTATATAGAGGCGATTTATATTTCGATGACGCCATTTGAATAAAGTTCATTTGTTATCGATGAAGTTTTCAAATATAATAAATTATTGTAGTGTTACGATAATTTAAAAAATATTACCGGGGAATGTATCGTATTTTAGAGATGTAATAATAATAATTGCACCCTTTATATGAAGAGATCAAATGACCATTATATGAAGAGATCATGTGACCCACTTCAAAATAAAATATGCCATCCGTCTTGTGTCAAAATCGTGATTTTTAAAGTTCTTTTTAATTGATAGTTAGTTTTGTATCCGTCTTAAAACAGCTTTATTTATGCTTACATTTTGTGCATATTTGTTTTCGATGAAGTTTTAAGTTTTCAAATATAATAAATTAATGTAGTATTGTGATCTGTAGTATTGTGTGTGTGTGTAGTATTGTAGTAGTGTTTCATAATCAATGCTTTATGTATGATTGATCTTTCTTGTTTTCTTTAAGGTTTTATTTTACAATTTACGAATTTTACGTCAAATGTATGAGCTCCTGTTATAATGAACTCTCGCTAATACGTACTGTAAACGTTGACCCTTGACTGTCATTTAAGAAGCCTGTCCGCGCGCAAATCGGCCTTGGCGTCGATCTCTTTCTTGGCGGGTTTGTTTTGCGCCTACCGCGCCAAGAATTAATCAGTTATGATTTTGATATTGATAAGAGAGGTCATACCATCTAGCACTGAAGCCTGGATAATATGATGAGACCTCAGATATCTTTAATTATTTGCATCAATTGTAAATAGTGTATATAGTCTGTATATAATCTAATAAATCATATTAAAAAGTTAATGCATACAGTCCATTACTGAGCTGCGAACGGCCAGAGTGTATACCGATTCAACAATTTCAGAAGTAATCTCTCATGCCAGATGCCACACGCCAAACGTCGCTTTATCGCCAGTTCTGGTTTATTTTCGCTACACGTGCAATTGGAGGGGAAAGACGAATTGTTTAATAAAGAATATTGTTCATAATTTGATTGCGTATGAGAATGTCGTTAGATACATTTGTATCAGATTACTTAGAAGATTATTATTTGTAACAGAATATCTAGAAGATTGTTTAGAAGATTATTTGTATCAGATTATTAGGGAAGATGTTAGGAAACTTATCAAAATATACAGTAGCATTTCAAAAACTGGTTTGATTATTTATAAATCAAATAACAATCCGACTAATGTGGTTTTCAAGTAATACTATTAAAATACATGCATTTAAAAACTTTGTGTACTGCATACGGATTGTTTGAAATTAGTTAAAGAAATGTTCGACACACATACATATAATTTATTATTTGAATGAAACGATTCTAATTTCGTAGAAAATATATGTGTAGAATCCGTATAATATTCAATTCTTATATAGTACAATAATCCGTAACGAAATTTGAAGATTATTTGAAAGGAGGAAATAATAAAATATTTGTCATTTTAAAATGCAAAATTTGTAACATTTTAAGGAAATTTGCTTGACATTTTTCAGTTTGTGGGAGCAATGTTGCTTTTTCGACACACGTAGGATAATGCAGCGTTTTTCAAGATGTGTTTGTTCTGCGGAACCCTTGGGGTTCTACGACATGATAGTTTCAAGTAAATTTTCTTAAAAATTTAAAAACGGGTAAAGTTTTAATGCTTTTATACTTTTAAATTATTTTAATTTTAAATATTTTATTATTAAATTGAAGAATTTTAAATGTTATTGGAAAATAAATAAAAATATTTCCTAATTTAAATATGGTAAACAAATATCAAAATTAATTGCACTTTTCATTTAAAAATTCCCTGGCCAATTACATTTCCAGCAACTTACGTACGTGTAATCGTTCATTCAAATTAGTAATATATTTTACAATTATTTTTACGTCTAAGTTTGGCAAAATTGAAATTTTTAATACAAAAAATTAAAAAAATATGAAAAAGGCTTTAAGCAATGGAAAGTGATGTGTACACTTCAATTTCGAAATAACTGTTAAGTATTTCTATACTTTTTAGCACACTTATTTCATGCAGTCATATGAATTATTGGACAAACCAGAAGTTACATATTCAGACCAGGAAATCCTTAGTGAACCCTACCAATCCCTCCGGAATTCAATATTTAATCTATATCAGTCTTCATCTAAGCTGTACCTAAAGCAAAGTCTGAAAAACAGATGTTGAAATGAAAATATAAATTTTTGAATAGGAAGTGACATCTCTCTCCCGAACAAGAAGTGGAAATCCTTCATGAACCCTACCTCCTCCGTAATTTTATGCTGCATCCATATTAGCCACTATATCTTTTTAAACATCTAAATCCTACGAAATAGATGTTTAAAAAAAATTCGTTAAAAACAATGGCAAATTGTAAAATTTTCCCACCAAAATCTGCATTTCAAAATTATTTAGAGTAAAATTATATTATTATTTTTTGTACACACATGAGATAAATTGTCTGTGACTTACAGTTTTAAGTGGGTTGCCAACAATATATATTTACACTCAGTTTTATCCGTCACAGAAATGGATCTAATATAACAATTATAGATCTGAAGGATTAAATAAACTTTAATTGTTGTATACCGATTTAAAGGTATATTTATGCCGTAGAATGTAAAATCTCACTAATTTGATATTTATGGATTTTTTTTTGTGAAATATAAAGATATATATATATAATATAAATAACATACATATATATATATATATATATATATATATATATATATTATATATATATATATATATATATATTATATCAAACTAGAAAAGTATAAAAATGAAAGAAAGCAATATATCAAAGAATGGCCGGGGGGGGGGGGTGACCCCCACTCCCCGGTTAAGCTTGCTTTGCGTCTAGACAACACTCCCGGTAGCCGATATATTGCACAAAAATGAATACCGAAGTATCAAAAATTTAAAAAGGATTTAAAAAGGATTTTTAAGATGGAGGTTGCAGAACATAAAAATGTGTGGAGTACTCAGAAGACTCGTATACTAAACTGTACTATTATTTAAATATTTATATACTAAACTGTACTATTGACTTTCGTCAAGATGGTGCAATTGGGTTATGGTACGGTATCTGCTTCGATAATTAAAATCTATATGTTTGGATTCTTATTGCCATATGTTTTGTGAGGGTTAGATAATAGTACTGTTTAGTATACGAGTCTTCTGAGTACTCCACACATTTTTATGTTCTGCAACCTCCATCTTAAAAATCCTCTTTAAATCCTTTTTAAATTTTTGATACTTCGGTATTCATTTTTGTGCAATATATCGGGAGTGTTGTCTAAACGCAAAGCAAGCTTAACCGGGGAGTGGGGGTCACAACCCCCCCCCCGGCCATTCTTTGATATATTGCTTTCTTTCATTTTTATACTTTTCTAGTTTGATATTAAAATCCACATTGTAGTGCAGCATAGCGCCTTAATATTATATATATATATATATATATATATATATATATTATATATATATATATATATATATATATATATATTATATATATATATATATATATATATATTATATATATATATATATATATATTATATATATATATATATATATATATTATATATATATATATTGACAAGTCAGGAAGTCTTCATAATTGCAAACTATAAATTGTTATTTTTTCCTTGAAGGAGATAGATGCAAGTTCCGAATAAAGGTTTAAACTAAGTTAGTTTTATTTAGCATTTTGCTAAAAGAAATCTCATTTTGCTTATATATATATTCTAACATTAAGCAACAGGTTTCCGGTTTTCCCTAATTGTAATTTTGTACCAAATTTCGTTCGAATCGCTTCATTCGTTCGTGAGATATCATCTCCACAGATTTACTGACACATTCACGCCCTTACACATGCACACTCGGGGCGCGGTAGCCCATTTGTTAGCGCGCTGGAGTTGCACTCGGTAGGCCCGGGTTCGATTCCAGCCACTGCCAAAACTGCCGCCGTGTTCATGCGGAGTACGATCACGTTAAACATGTGGGTCCGAAAGTCCTTCCGAGAGGTTGGTGGTAGGGGAAGGAGGGTACGGTCCCTGTGGATGCCTCCCCCACTGGGTTCCGGTCTAAATTGAGTAGCACTTCCCGACCGTCCAAACAGTTACCTTACACCTTTCTGGTAGGTCGGACGGTCTGGGTTTCAACAACAACACATGCACACTCACGCACTCGCACACACATCAAACACATACATTCATGACTTTAAAAACGTCTGATTCGTGGTCAAGGTTGCTTGAAACATGCTCTCCCGACAAAAACCGGAATTCAAATTTTCGCCTATATATTTGAAAGTAAAAATCAATCCATTGCCTTAGAGCTATAACTTTAACAAATTATTGAGTTATGACTTGAACGTAAATGCGAGTAAATGCGAAAGCGAACGGCCAGAGTGTATCCCGATTCAACATTTTCAGAAGTACTGCACAGAAGAGGAGAAATATCATGTGTTTCGCTCCGAAATAACCTTGAGAAGGAAAGTCTCTCTGCGGGTCACGTGATACATTTGGCGATCGCTTCGAAAGGCAGCCAATATCCGCGTGTAATGTGAGCGGAGGATGCTGGCTTCGTATACACTCTGGCCGATCGCTACTGAGCTATCGTCGAACAAAGCCTTAACGAGAGATATCTGTATATAAATATATATAAATTATATATACACATGATAATTGCTTTATATATATTGATAATTGTTAATTTAGAATTGAATGAAATATAAGTTAATTGGGTACTTTGAAATAGTATTGCTTGTTGTCTATCGGAAAAGCACCAAATGTACAATAAAAACACTGTACTGCAGATATTTTCATCATTTTTTCACTGTGAAAGAAATAAATTCATTGTATTATAAGGAAAGTTATGGGGTGGTCACATCAGATTTTTTTAATATAGAGAGATATTTTATTTCATTCAGCCATTATCCTGCAAATGGAAGCCTAAATGCCTAGTTTTGGATTTCACACGATATTGCGTCAATATTTTATATTTATAAAAATAATGAATAAGATGACAGTCAGGCACGTTATAACAATAACAAAATTACAGAACATATTACTTTCCTTATATACATAATGTATAAGGAAAGTATTGTGACGGGATCGAAAATTCGAATTCGAGTTTTCGACGGGAGAGCACGTTTCAAGCATCCCTGATCACGAATCAAACATTTCTGAAGTGATGTCTGTGTGTGTGTGTGAAAGTATGTGTGTGTGTGTGTGTGTGTCAGTGAGTCTATGGAGACGATAACTGACGAACAAATGGACCGATTCGAACGAAATTTGGTATCAATATCATGTTCACTTTTCATATGTAATACCACGCGATAAATTTGGTGACATCATTCTCGTGGATCTACCTCGTTCCATTCATAAAAAACGGTACTTTGGGTAATACTTTTGTATTTGCGCGCCAATAGTCATTTATCTGCTGAAAGAATAACTTATTTCTCCGTCCATAACGCTTGGCGAGATTTTGGCGACGAATTTGGCGGAATGTCGCCAACTTGGCGATTTTTAATTGTTGCCAAATTAACGAAAATCTCGCCATATTGATAAAAATGACGCTAAATCAATGAAAATGATGACTAATTGAAGAAAATTCAATATCTTGAAAAGAAAGTAAATTCATTGCATTATATAAGGAAAGTCATGTGTTGCCCACATCAGATTTTTTTTTTATTTGGTCGACTTCATCAGCCTAAGCTCATCACATACAGCAAGTACGCTTCCAACTGCAAAACTTATACTGATTAATCGAATGAGATTTTGCTTAGACCACTCTTTTGAGAGATCTTTATATATATCATCTATGAAATAATTCCATGAATACTCTACCAACTGTCGAGCTTGTATATTAGAGAAAGGCAAATTCATTAGATAATTCTGAGATATGTCCTCAAAAGCAATAAAGACTTCTTCATCTGTAAATCCCCATTTAAAAAAATTCGCAACTTTTTGAAACCGCTCAAGTGCAAAATCTGGTAATACTATATCATTTTCATGGGCAAGCAGAGGGTCAAATATGGTCCTTAAAGAATTAGAACTGAACAAAACTTCTTTTTTAAACTTTTTTATGGCTTCTGGATTCAGTCCAAACCACTGCATAAGACTGTCGAGGTCCTGCGAATTATGTGACAGGAGAACCCATGGAAGTTTTAAGCCAGAAGAGAGAAATAATTCTTGCCTAAACTGCTCGATGGCTTCTTTCGTTGAAAAGCACCAAATGAGAAATTGCTCAGCATCCTGCAAATTTAAGCGAACTAGGTGATGTTCATATACATACCCTGCGTATTCTCTGACAAACCATTTTTTAAATTGTGTCCTAGTATTTTCTGATGGAAAGCCCCAAGCGAGATATTGGTCAACTTCCTTCCATTTCGAGTGGAATAAAAAATTAATACACATATCCTCGGAATACATTTTGACGAATCGCGATTTAAATTTTTTTTTAGCGTCTTCTGATGGAGCATACATTTTTATTACATTATCCAAACAGTCTCTTATTGTGATCCATTCGAAATTCGAAACCGTTTCAAAATCAAGTCTCTGATCTTTAAAAAATAATTTTAGAAGAAATTGAGAATTTTCCTGCTGTGATGAAAGTCCCCAGGTTAACCATGATATCAAGCCATCTCCGTTTACCTGCGTTAGCATCTGAAAACAGATTTCTTTTCCTGGTGTTGACATCAAAATTTTCTTTTTAAACTTTGCTATATCATCTTCAAAAAAACATTCCCTTAACAATGAGTTAAGTAGTTCCCAGTGTCCTTGCGAAGCCAAATGGCAAAAAGATGTTTCTCCGTACCTCGATCTCAAAAATACTCGTTTCTCTTCAAGAGTAACATGCTGCCAAATATGTTGAAATATTCTTATATTTCGAATATCAAATGGCTTCCTATTGATTACAGCAAAAAGTAATCCGCCTGCTTTAACGCGATTTGTATCTTTGTGATACTTATCGCTAAATACATACCTCTTGAAGTGCTCCGGTGTTACTTTCAACAGCTCTACTATTAAACTTCCATATTCATAATCCATGTATTCACTTCTTCTATTATAACCATTTTCATTTGAATAATGATTTGCTAGTGTTAATAAAAGATCTTCGTAATTTGCTTCAGGTAAAATGCCAAACACCTCTTTAATAAATGGAATCAAAAGATCCAGGTAAGGCCATTTTAAAAAGAGCACAGGCGCATTAATTTTGATGTCATAAAAAATTAGTTTATACTGCTCTTTAGACATCTGTGTTAAAAAAAAACATAAAATATCGGTGTAAGTTATTGGTGATACGATCGGGTCAAAATACATTAAAAAATCCCCGGTCATTTCTGTCTTCAGTTTTAACACGCAGATCATTCCCCCTGTATGTAAAACAACTTCCTTAAGAACATCCTGTCTTAAATTCGTATGCATTTTTTCCCAGCAATGAAGCACAGTTGATCTTGATCCTTTAAACATTCCGTATACCAATAAAATAAACCAAAATTGATACTCCCTCGTAATTGGTTCTTCTAACCTTGCATTTAATGAATCTATTACCATGGATATTTCTTGAATTAGTAAAAGTTCCTCTGTTCTTCCAGCTAATTGGTAAGACCATAGATCAACTAATAAACTTTCATCAAGAACAGAAAGATCTTTTCGACTTTTGCGTGAAATTTCATTCCATAAGGAATATATAAAGAACTCTAAACAATAAAAGCATGCAATTCTATAACGTTGGTAAACTGGTATTCTTTTGTCTCAAACTAAACGTTTGGCAATTTCCCTTTCGTCCAATCTCATTTCTACTGTCCAATCGGAAGAAATCAAAAAACTGTCTGCAAAAAGGGGAGAAAGTTTAAACATGACCTGTTGCCTGTTCCAATGGAACAACTGAAGAGCTATTGACCGAATGCGAACAATCAACAGTTTCCTTAAGTTGGATTGAAGACGTAATCTCATGCACATGTTAGTTGATCGTTTTTCAATTAAATTGTCCCATTGGATGTTAGAAGTAGTATATTTATTCTGGCGTAGTGGTTCTGATTCAAATATTATGTCTTTCTTCAGTTCAACATTCTGACATAATTGAATAGCTAATTTCGTAATCGCCTGCTCTTTGAGTGACGGCGGAGCCTTCACGTAACCTTCTATCAGTTTCTCAGAAAGATTTTGCTTATTTTCACTCATTTTGGGTTCATCCACCTTTTAGCAGAACCATAAATATTCAAATATTTATCAAGCTGTTCTCAGTTATGACTACCTGAAAAAGAAATAACGAAAAATTAGGCATTTACGTGATACAAAAAGATTCTTCAACATTTGTACAGAAACAAAATAATATAATTTCACTTTACAAGAATAAATTATGCTGTCAAACCACTATTTGTACTTTGGAAAATATATTAATTTTACCTTAGCATTTATAAAGATCAACTTGCCGAAAAATATAATATCACATGACCAATGCAGGGGATTACCCTGGTCTTCTGGATTGTGTTCAAATATGCTAATTACTGCACTACTCTAGCCATGTAAAGAATTACTAGCATTATTTTACATACTCCTCATTCGGAATCTTTAGTCAAGTAAAACTGAGTCTAACATTTTTGTCTGTGAATATATTTTAATATCTGAACTTCGTTATAGAAATCAACTGTTTGAAAAAAAAAATTGAAAGAAGGAAATTTGAAATGTTATTTTTAGCATTACTCAAGATAAAAAAAATCTATATTTACTATATATGGTAATCCCGGGAAAAAATAAATCCCGAAATTCTAGGATTAGAAGCATCAAAATCTCGGGATTTTAGGCTTTATCTGAATTTAGAAATATTTTCTCAGTTCTGAAATAATGTCAAAATCACCAAAGGGAGTGACGTCTTATATTTAACTAGGGCTCCTCTCTAAGGTAGTAGAGGAGCTCTATATTTAACTATCTCCAGAATATAGTATATATGTTATAATAAACGAATTAAATCCGGTGATTATGCATAATCACCAATCATCTTGGTAAGTTCTATAAATGCATTTCATATACTGCGAATTAATCCAATTTACCGGTATGCATATTCGTCAGTTCGTTGTGATAAATCGTATTTAATTAAACATATTTACCGGACTTTATGCATAACAGCCAGTCTAGGATGATAAAATTGATAAATAACTCATTCTCGTGGAGCAACCTTTATTTTAGCGTAAAAATTTCAAATTATTCTCCAGTAGATGGCTGTACCACGATTACTTTGCGCTATAAGTACCTTCTCTTTAGCGGGGAGCAAGTGATACATCATGAAATATGGTTTGATTGTGTAATAGTTGATAAGTGGCAATTCGAACATGGTCTTTCCCCCACTACACGGGCATTACAGAAACCGGTCCCGCTGGCCCTCGAATGTAACACGTTACAACAAGTGCTTCGTGGCACGTAGAACACAAGCTTACGCACGCTGTGTCGACGTCAGTTTACTTTTCATTTTTTATTTAATTCATTGTACTTAGAGCATAGACTCACGTCCGTGCAAGCGTTTTTCCCAGGACTGGAAAGGGAAAATTTCACGACAAATTGGCAAAAATAGAGAAATCTTATTTATTTTCAAATAATATAAAAACAGAATTTTGTTGCAAAGCATATGCTGTTCTGATAAATAAGGTATTTAACGTTAAATGGCCATAAATAACATAATGAAATCTCGCTGGAATCTCGTTTGAAAACCAGAGGGAGAAAACACCCTACCCGAACGAGCAACATTTCCTATGACAGGCATCTGCTGTTGAATATATGTGCTGAAGTGCCGTATGTTCCAAAGGATAAATTGTAACAAGTTCTGTTTCTCCGTCGCTTTTCTAGTCACTGCCATATGCGCTTGTAAAGTTTATCCAAACCCCACTCCTAATAAATTTATTACGAAGTATCCTCTGAAATACTGGGTGTACGCTCAGATTACAAAATGGGTCCAAATTTCTGGATTACTAACATGTTACTTGCACACAAGCACGGCGTAAACAGGAGTAATATACAGTAAAACAACTCACTACTTATCTCACAATCACAAGACCACTAAACAACTGTCAAGTACACTAAAACAGCAATTAAATGTTCCACTCATTTCACAAAATAGCCTATAATATTCTCAAAACACTAACGTATGTCGCAGTTCAATGTAGCTCGCATCGCGTTAATTCCGCTTTGATAATTCCTTTTATAGCGTAATCCGCCATTTTTTGGCGATCAAAAATGTCGCTAAAGAAGATGGTATGTGAAAAGTGATTACGAACACTGTGTTAGGCTTAATACTTAAATAATTGAAAAATATATAAGTGAAATAAAAAGTTCATGAAAACGTAAACATTATACAAAAACGAAATTTAGCACATGCCAGGATTGTAAAAAATCTGATGTGGGCAGCACATGCCTTTCCTTATATAATGCAATGAATGTACTACTTTTACAGTTAAAAAAAAATGTTATTCTCATAGTAGATACTTATATTCTTTCCAAGATATTGAATTTCCTTCAATTAGTTTTCATTTTCATTGATTTAGCGTCATTTTTATCCATTTGGCGAGATTTTTGTTAATTTGGCAACAATTAAAAATGTCGCCAAGTTAGCGACATTCCGCCAAATTCGTCACCAAAATCTCGCCAAGCGTTACGGATGGAGAAATAAGTTATTATTACAGCAGATAAATGACTATTGGCATTCAAATACAAATGTATTACTCAAAGTATCTTTTTTCATGAATGGAACGAGCTAGATCCACGAGAATGATGTCACCCAATTTATCGCATGGTATTACATACGAAAAGTGAGCATGTTTCTCAATAGGAAATATTTTTTTTTTTTTATATAACTTTTTGATAATTTTTTTGAAAAATGTGCAATTTCTCAAGAACGGTTCATGTTAGCGTTCTAAAATATATGTCAATCGTTTTCTAATGAAAAATTACATAAGAAATGTCTATTTGCGTAACTTAATTAGCGGTTTTGATTTTTTGACGATTTTTTCAAAATTTCACTCGAAAATTTAGGGGGGTTCTGAACATTCAATTGCGTATAAAAACAATAGGCTTCCAATGTTCATGGATTGTGGTTTTTGTACCAAATTTCGTTCGATTCGGTCCATTCGTTCGTCAGTTATCGTCTCCACAGCCTCACTGACACACACACACACACACACATACTTTCACACGCACACACACACACAGACATCACTTCAAAAATGTTTAATTCGTGATCAGGGATGCTTGAAACGTGCTCTCCCGTCGAAAACTCGAATTCGAATTTTTGACCCCGTCACAATCCTTATACATTATGTATATAAGGAAAGTAAAAATCTGATGTGGGCAGCACATGACTTTCCTTATATAATGCAATGAATTTACTACTTTTACAGCAAAAAAAATCTGATGTGGACAACACATGACTTTCCTTATATAATGCAATGAATTTACTACTTTTACAGTTAAAAAAATGTTATTCTTATAGTAGATACTTATATTCTTTCCAAGATATTGAATTTTCTTCAATTAGTTGTAATTTTGATTGATATAGCATCATTTTTATCCATTTGGCGAGATTTTTGTTAATTTGGCAACAATTAAAAAGTTGCCAAGTTGGCGACATCTCGCCAAATTCGTCGCCAAAATCTTGCCAAGCATTATGGACGAAGAAATAAGTTATTCTTACAGCAGATAAATAACTATTGGCGTTCAAATACAAAAGTTACTCAAAGTATCTTTTTTCATGACTGGAACGAGCTAGATCCACGAGAATGTTGTCACCCAATTTATCGCATGGTGTTACACATGAAAAGTAAACATGGTTCTCAATAGGAAATATTTTTTTTATTTTATGACTTTTTGATAATTTTGTTGAAAAATGTGCAATGTCTCGAGAACGGTTCATGTTAGCGTTCTAAAATTTATGTCAATCGTTTTCTAATGAAAAATTACATAAGAAATGTCTATTTGCGTAACTTTATTAGCGGTTTTGATTTTTTGACGAATTTTTCAAAATTTCACTCAAAAATTAAGGGGGGTTCTGAACATTCGATTGCGTATAAAAACAATAGGCTTCCAGTGTTTACGGATTGTGATTTTTGTACCAAATTTCGTCCGAATCGGCCCATTCGTTCGTCAGTTATCGTCTCCACAGACTCACTGACACACACACACACACACACATTCACACACACACACATACACACACACAGACATCACTTCAAAAAAGCTTGATTCGTGATCAGGGATGCTTGAAACGTGCTCTCCCGTCGAAAACTCGAATACGAATTTTCGACCCCGTCACAATACTTTCCTTATACATTATGTATATAAGGAAATTAAAAATTGGTTTTTCTTATAGTAGATACTTATATTATTTCCTAGATATTAAATTTTCGTTAATTAATCGTCATTTTCATCGATTTAGCGTTATTTTATCCATTTGGCGAGATTTTCGTTAATTTGGCAACATTTAAAAAAGTCGCCAAGTTGGCGACATTACACCAAATTTGTCGCCAAAATCTCGCCAAGCGTTATGGACGGAGAAATAAGTTATTCTTATAGTAGATAAATGAATATTTGCGTTCAAATACAAATGCATTCCTCAAAGTATCTTTTCTTATGAATGGAACGAGCTAGATCCACGACAATGATGTCACCAAATTTATCGTATGATATTACATATGAAAAGTGAACATGTTTCTCAACAGTTAATATATTTTTTTTAATTTACGGGATTTTTTTTATATATATTTTTTTAAATGTGCAATATCTCGAGAACGGTTCATGCTAGCGTTTAAAAGTTTATGTCAATCGTTTTCTAAGGAAACATTACATACGAAATGTCTATTTGAGTAACTTTATTAAAGGTTTTGATTTTTTCAAAATTTCACTCGAAAATTTAGGGAGTTCTGAACATTCGATTGCGTCTAAAAACAATAGGCTTCCAGTATTTATGAATTATGATTTTTGTACCAAATTTCATTCGCATCGCTCCATTCGTTCATGAGATATCGTCTCCACAGACTCACACACACACACACAGGTGGGCAAGACCTGTAAAACGAGGACGCTGTGTGTGTCCTATCAAATCGAGAACCCTATTAAATAATATATTACTTTCCTTATATACATAATGTATAAGGAAAGTATTGTGACGGGGTCGAAAATTCGAATTCGAGTTTTCGACGGGAGAGCACGTTTCAAGCATCCCTGATCACGAATCAAACATTTTTGAAGTGATGTCTGTGTGTGTGTGTGAAAGTATGTGTGTGTGTGTGTGTGTCAGTGAGTCTGTGGAGACGATAACTAACGAACGAATGGACCGATTCGAACCAAATTTGGTACAAAAATCACAATCCATAAACACTGGAAGCCTATTGCTTTTATATGCAATCGAATGTTAAGAATCCCCCTAAATTTTCGAATGAAATTTTGAAAAAATCGTCAAAAAATCAAAACCACTAATAAAGTTACGCAAATAGACATTTCTTATGTAATTTTTCATTAGAAAACGATTGACATAAATTTTAGAACGCTAACATGAACCGTTCTCGAGATATTGTTCATTTAAAAAAAAATTATCAAAAAGTCATATAAAAAAAAATTCCTATTGAGAAACATGTTCACTTTTAATATGTAATACCATGCGATAAATTGGGTTACATCATTCTCGTGGAACTAGCTCATTCCATTCATGAAAAAATATACTTTTAGTAATACTTTTGTGTTTGAACGCCAATAGTCATTTATCTGCTGTAAGAAGAACTTATTTCTTAGTGCATAACGCTTGGCGAGATTTTGGCGGAATGTCGCCAACTTGGCGACTTTTTGAAATGTTGCCAAATTAACAAAAATCTCGCCAAATGGATAAAAATGACGACTAATTGTCGAAAATTTAATATCTTGGAAAGAATATTAGTATCTACTATAAGAAAAACCTACTTTTTTTACTGTAAAAGTAGTAAATTAATTACATATTATATAAGGAAAGTCATGTGTTGCCCACATCAGATTTTTTTGATGAAAACGTTAATGATTTCCCAGTTAAAATACAGTATACTTTTCATTTCTACTTCGTAATTTAAAAAAATTTAATTATTTCAAAGCTTGTTTTTTCAACCAAAATGGGGACCTGGTGTTAACACTTCTAATATATACACACAGTAAATTGCGGACCCGTTTTACACCCAGCAAACTGCGGACCCGTTTTACATCCCGCAAACCGCGGACCCGTGTCACACACCGTAAATTGAGGATCCGTGTCACACACCGTAAATCGCGGACCCGTGTCACAAACCGTAGATAGAGGATCTATTTCACACACAGTAAATCGCGGACCTGTTTCATACATCTACAAACAGGGGACCCGTCTCATAGATACATCCAGAGACGTATATACGAAAATAGTTTTTCGGCGACAAACCTGCGGCAACCTCCGGCTTAGTTTGATTTCTGTTTAACATTGATCCGAAGCGTCGCTAGGCTTGTTTTGGGAGAACTCAAGCCCCTCCCACCTAATGTGTGTGAGGAAGCGTCCCCCCCCCCAAAAAAAAAAATCAAAATAGTATGAATATATTTTTCTTTACTATTTCGAATAATTTTTATATTTTCGCATTTAAAGTTTGAAATTTTCAACGTATTGCATTCTCGCTTTTCTGCAATGAAATTTCACTAGTTCTAAATATTAGCCACTTGAGACCGGATATCTTATTAAGCTTAAGAAACAAGTAAAACGGTAGTCAACAGCCATCTGACACTTATCCAGCCTTGGTCTGAACCATTGACATTATAGGTGTTTGAAGGATTTTTTCCAGGAGGCAAAAGATCACACACATACATGTATAAAATATACTATGAAATCTGTGTAAAATCCACAGGATAGGAGGCGGCAAATGTCCGTCTCCGGACCCCAATCTCCCGCGCCTAAGATTAACAAGTGGCAGTCTATAAGGGGTAATTAAGTGTCGTCGAAAACGATAGGCTTTAGATTTAAGAAGCTTTTAAACAGTCTGAAAAATTGAAATTGCTCTTTATTAGACGAAAATTAAAAACCACATTTTCTTATTTTTGTCCTCCTGTAAATCAATTGTTATTTTGTAAAATAAATTAACCTAAATTGACAAAATTGTATAACTGTTTATGAACATTGATAGAGAAAGTTTTTATTATTTGATTTTGAAATTAATATAAAACACATATTTTCCTAAATTTTCGAGCATGATGAATATTAGACTCACAAATAAATTAAAATTGCATTGATATATTATTCATTATTATCTGAAAACCTCATTTTGCAATGGTCACTCAGTTCAATATCAAAGTTATCACTTATATTTTATTATGATTTTACAGGTTTCGAATACATTTAACAAGTTGTATTGTTTAATTTCATATTTCTTATGCATGTACGTTTTGAAAACAAAACTGCTTTCCCTTTTTCGGGTAAAACTTTAATAGGATTTTTTATTAAACTAACATAATAGTATTAATAATGGTAATACATTTACATGTTATTGCAACGGGAAAGGTACAATACTTTATACTGTGTAACTATCTATATACTTATAATTTTTTGTAGGGATTTAAAAAGCTTCAAATACTTAACAAAAGGAAAAATATTTGAAAATTTTCAAGCATATCATGAATTAAAAATCCACGACCAAAAATTGGCATAAAAGGAGGATTTTTAAATAAGAATTTTGTAAATACTGATTTAAAATAATAAATTTTTGCATGTTGACATGGAAAATTATTAAAGAAGAGCTGTTATTCATGTTTATACAAGCAAAGACGGGTAACAGCATGGGAGAGCCATGCCCACCCCACTTCAATTTTCGATTTTCTATATAATAATTTTTTTTTTTAAATTCAACATTTTTTTATCTTTGAGAGAGTTATATTTCCTGATACGGTTTCAAACTGTCATATGAAATAGACTTGCAATTGAAAATGAAACTGCAGTTCCCCAAAGTTTTCACGACATTATTAGAAGAAAAAAAAATAAATGCGAACGATCCGTATTAAAGCGACCCCCCCCCCCCCTCCTCCTCAAAGCGCTAACGTACTTGGTGAACGACTCCATATATCCAGAAGCCTATCTGCGAGAATTGAGAGTTAAATCTAAAATAAGTATTGATTGAATGCCAAATGGGGTGGGAGGAAGACGCTTTTCGCTCTCTTAAAATATGGAAATTCATAATAATTGGTCTATATAAATTCAAATTATTTCGTTAGAATCGTTATGCTGAACATACGTTGCACAGTCAGACCTCGATACAAGGTATAAGGTCACCCTTACGTACGAGAATTTGAAAAAAATGACCCTATAAGCGGGGTGATCTTATATGTGGATATGGAACCTTTCAGCTTGAAGCGATGGTAATTTAACTGCATATTGATCATTAGTCTAAACATGAAATAAAGATAAAATTACATTACATTTTAATTTAATTCATTTTATTTATAAACCCTGTACTATGATAAATACTACAAAAAACTGGCTAAGTTTTGTTAAAGAAACAAAAAACGCGCACCCGGTGAAGCTCCCCCTCCTCCCCATTTCGTTCAAGTAAACAGAAAAGCAAATCTCTATTGTCTATTTCTAGATAGTGCATCCCTGAAAGGGTAGCAATAATTGACAATTTTAGCGGCATTTTCACTTTAAGCATTGTTACAAGAATGTCAAACTCTATAACTCTTTATTTTTCAAGTTGACAAAATCGTCTTTTTGCGTAGCCACAAAGGCCGGACGACAAAAGGAGCAATATGGCGGCAGGTACTAGGTAAAAAGATGTGGAGGTCCTGAATTGCCTTGGGTGGGTTGTAATTTGCTGCTGAGGAGAGTAGAACCCTTTACATTTCCCCCCGTTGTAGAGTAAAAGGTTGGGTGTGATGTAAACAAGATCCTGGTCACGTTTGGATAATGCCCAGTTTCGGATCGAAAGAGATTGCTTTAACTGCAGACACTACTTCATTGTATTATTTAAAGGTTTACAGTATAGTCTGAATAACTTAGAGCTTTATGGGTATGCACATGTGTTACAACCATGGGCGGATACAGACTTTGCAGAAAGGTGGAAGGGGGGGGGGGGTAACCATTCAAAAGAAGGGCCCAACATTCAATTTCAACTTCGTTCCCATAGGCATAGAACTAATGTTAGTTTTCATAATAAATGGGGGGCACTAGGTCCCCCGGCTCCCCTCTAAATCCCCGCCTGGTTCCAACCAGTTTCATAACTATAAGCTTAGGGGTCCTTAGCACAGTTTCAAAGGAATCTAAGAAAAAATAGCCGTGGAAAAAATGGCAGAGGAAAAAAATGGCCGCTGAAAAAATTAATTATAAATGATTAATTAATTATAGTTAAAATTAATTATAATTAATTATAAATATTTTTAGCTTTGCCCCAAATAGAGGTAAAGTCATTTTTGTAAATTTGTTTACACCCTGGATCAGGATATTTTATTCTTCCGATCTCCCTCTAAAGATAATTTTATATAGCAGAAACAGAGATTCTGATACTTAATATAGGAGAATTAAATGGTTTAATAGAATGCTTTGAATAACAATATCATTTAGAATACAAGGACTTTGCATATAATTGTGAATTTAAAGTTTTTATATTATATATTCCGTACGAATAACTGATATATCTGTTAGTAATTCCATATATTTAATCAATGATTGAATCTATTGGCAATATTTTAGCGTATTCCAATTTATAATGAAATATTAGTTTTACAAAATATATAGTCACCACTTCTATTGTATGAGATGAAAGTGTGTGTTACATTCTTATTGCATAAATAAAGGTCTAGATCTTATAAAAACTAAAATAAAGGTGTTGATCCTATAAAATGTGTTTTTGTTTGCTTGTTTTCTACTTCTTTAGACACATTAAGTTCAAAATCCAGGGAATGAAAATATGATACAAAAGGCAAATATATGACAAATATGAGATTTCTAACTTCCGCGGTATTCAAGTTATTATTCTAAAAATACCCGTGTACATTCATTCTACCTATTGCGCGGCCCCAGGATGAACTGGTTTGATAATTTTCAAAATTCAATAATACTGAATCCATATCAGTCGTTATCTAAGCTATCTATATCTATTACAGATTCCGATAAATAAATGTTTCATGTAAAATTTTTGAAACAAAATTAGAAAAGATAGCGTAAGTGAAAATCTTTAGTGAACTACTACCTTATACCTCTTCTTAAATTGGATGCTGAATCCCTATCATTTATCATCAAAGATTTTAAAAGAGATCGAACCTTTTACAAAAGATCGGATTTTTTATATAAAAAATATTTAAAATTTAATTTTGCTGGAATTGATACAAAAATAACCGTATTATATGAAGAACGTGGATATAATGGCACATGATATCGTTCCAAAAATTATGTCATTAGTTTTTAAATAATAAATTACATATAAAAACTATTTAGGCAATATGTTTTAAAGCATATTTATCTTTTATAATGATTTTTTGATTAAAAAAATGCTAACATTTTATTAGCTTCCGTACGTAATTTATCGTACTATATTTCATTCGATTTATTTAATATATTCAGAGATATCATGCTCCATAGCAAAAAGTAAAATTCCCAATATCTTGAAAACCGCTCCTGATAATATAGGGTCTACCAATGTTCTGTTAAAGTAACTTGCAAAGCCTTCACCACATTTGTCAATAATGAATGTATTTCAAATTTCTTACTGTTTACTTTAAATGAAAACATATTGAGAATGATGCATTTTGCAAATCGCATTTAATTCACTTATAAATATAAAAAAAATGTATATTAAAAATAATCTGACGTGGGCAGCACATGACTTTTCCTACAGACTCAAATATATTTTCTTATTTTGTATTTCATGCTGCGTTAAATTGAGTTTAATTGCAGAAAATAACATGGATACTTTTCTGATATTATATCGAATTTGCATTTTTAATGTACCTTAGTTTCATTCAGCAACTGCACTTTAAAGTCTTCATCAGCTCCTCAATATTCTTTATTCGAATCGCACTAACATCTAATCAGTACGAGGGTAACCCACAAGTGATTTATCTACCAAATTTTGTAAATTTGCTCAATTAGTTTTTTAGCTAGAGTGAATACAAGAGATTTTTGAGGTTCATTTCGCAAGTAAAGGCGGTTTTTTTTATTCTGAATCATACCGAAAACTAATTAGCACCAGGATCACACACAAGTGACTTACCAACCAAATTTTATGAAATTTGGCCCATTAGTTTTTGAGATTCAGTGGATACATACATCGCACAGACAGACCACACACACACAGACGTCATGCTAAAAATAGTTTTTTCGTGTTCTACATGCCCCGAAAAGTGTAGATCCGTAGAGAACTCCAGAAGTGATTCTCGGCATGATTCCTATACTTTATCCATACATTACCATGTATTGCAACGAAAGTAAAAATATATCACAAGAAGAAAGATCAGTCATATATAAATCATTAGTTATGAAACACTTTCCAACTGCAATGTAATTTTATTTAAACATCTCTAAAATGCGATACATTCAGCAGTGATATTTTTGAAATTATCACAATTCTACAATAATTTATTATATTTAAAAACTTCATCGAAAACAAATTAACTGTATTCAAATAACGTAATCAAAATACAAATCGCCTGGTCCTCTACATAAAAGCAGTGAATATTTCATTCACTAACATTTTTCCATTCCTTTTCTTCAGAGGCGATATTTCTAAAATTATCAAAATTCTACAATAATTTATTTTACTTAAAAACCTAAAACCATGGAGGTAAAAGTACTTTATAATTCCATGCTTAAAACTTCATCGATAAATCAATACTATAGAATCGTCTGCTTCTCAATGTAAAATTAGTGAATGTTTCATCCCTATCAACTATATTGCAGACTCTTAAATAATTTTACGTTAAAGAAATTCAGCAATTCTTATACAACTTATCTTACAGCTTTATGTATTTACATTCTCCATGCGTGACCATTAGGCTTCCTTGTGGACATTGTTCATACAAAGTTTGATGATCATTTAAAGTCAAAAATATTGTAATTGAGTTGGCGCAGTGTATAGATAAACAGAAAAAGATAAAAAATAAAGGCGTTTTAAAATGGATACAGCACTAAATATAAATTAAAAAGAACTTTAAAAATCACGATTTTTACACTGGGAGAAAAGTGGATGGCATATTTTATTTTGAAGTGTGTCACGTGATCTCTTCATATAATATGGATGCAATTATTATTTTAATTTTCATTTCAAAATCTTCCGAACATATTTTGCTGAATTTTTTTTATATACTTTATGGGATAATTCAACTATTTCCTAAAATTTTCGAACCTATTTCTGAATTTTAATTTCGCTTAAAAAATGTTTTAATAATTAGGTTCCTTAGAGTTAGTTCATTGTATTTAACTATTTCAACCCGGGTTCAATCCAAAACTAATTAGGTGATATTATTTGTTTACATTCCTGTATGTCCCACAGCCCGTCTCAACAACATACTAAAATTTCGTTTTGATAAAGTCATTTTTACGGCAGTTATCGTGCGAACGGACACACAGACAGACACAATGAGCAAAGTCATAAACACTTTTCATCTATGCTGTAAAGTGTTAAAAAGCAACGATATGCTAAATTTGAACGTGTAGGGTTCTCGAGCTATAACGTGTACTTTCCTATTGCTGGTTTAAAAAATATAATACGAATTTAAATTTTGTGCTTTTTAACACGTTCCAACTTTGGTGTAAAGTGTTTATGACTTGTTTTGTTGCGTTTTGAAAGATAATATTATTGCAATGATTTTCTGTAGCGCTTGTCTCTTAATCCAGCTATCCCACATTCCGACAAATTTGACTACTTTTTAACATGAGTTCAAATTACTGAAAATGCTGCCGAATTGATAACATGATACTAAATTGATGAAAATTTTACACCTAATTAATGAAAATTCAATCTTTTGAAAAATGAAGTTCAATTTCCTTGAAAATCCCTGTCGCTCTGTGGTAATTTGATAATAGTTTTTGTAAATTTGTTTACAAACGGGACCAGAATGTTTTTACCTTCAGATCTGCCTGTGAAGATAATTTGGTATAGCGAGAATAAATATTCTTATACATCCATTAAGGATAATTTAATTAAAAACAAGCCGAATACCTATTGAAAATATATTGTATCGCAATAAGCAACTGTCGATTAATGTAAATGTTTGATTAATTCGTGTTTCAAATTTATTCGGCAAATCGAATATTTCGGTGAGCAGAACCTCCCTAAAGAAGAAACTATTTGAAAATTTAAATTGCACACTTCTTCCTTTTAAACAATCTACCCGTACACCAAATTAAAGTCTCAATGTCTTCCCGAAGCATGCTATTTTATCATTTCACATTTCGAACGTTTTTCTGCAGAGCACACCCATAAATGAACATTTTTGAAAAAATTCGTCTTTGATTTTTTATCAGATGATTGGCTCATATACCAAATATCAAGCCTCTATCACATTTAAATTGAAGCGTGTCTCATTTATTTGGAAAGTCGAACGTTTTGGTGTGCGGCAACCCCTAAAGTAACAAATATTGGAAATCTGATATTGTACACTTTCTTTTTTTCAAACTATCGACCCATATACTCTATCGATCCCTATTTTCATTGACGAAACAGTCTTTCACATCCACATGGTATGGAAAAATGGCATAAGTCAAATTTCTTCCTTTATCATAATTCAGTTGATTTTAGAGATACAGATATGCGGTTTTTTTACTATGATCTTCTTGCATTAAAAATAAAAATTTTCTGACTGACCCAATTTGTCTAAGGGGGTCGTATAAAAATTTAAAAAGCGTAACTTTTTGAAATGAATGGGAGGACTATTTCATTAACGTAGTCTTGTGTCCTACCTTACTTTCAACATTTTTGCAATTTACATCGCCCATTTATTTCCAACAGGTAAAGGATTAAAGTGCGTTTCAAACTTTTGGGGACACCGTGTATACCGGGTGTCCCATAAATTTGTAAATAATTTAAAAATTCATAAATAGGTTATACGCTTAAATATCAGTAAGCATAGAAACACTAGGCTGAATCCAATTCATTAAATTTTACTGGTCACGAATCAAATTTACTAGTTTAGGAATCAAATGCAAATAGGAAGGATTAGTTATGCACGTGCGGAAAATATACGAATCCTTAGATAACGATCTATCGCATATGTGGGCAACGCCCGGCCCGCCCCGGCTTTTGATCCGACCCGCAGAACATTTTAAAATCGCGCTCGAAAAAAAGTAAATATTCTCGGTTCTCGCCAACAAGAGAGTGAGAGGGGGGGGGGGGGGGGGAGCCTGAACTACGCGGGTGTTTCTATTGTCCGTCCGATTTCACCATCTTTCAAATCGTTTTGAAAATCGGCGAAAATGGGATAGCGAACTTTTAGTTTTGATTTGTAGTTACGAGCCACCAGTCAGTGATCAGAAATGGTTATGTGATTTAACATTTCTACTTGACATCACGGGTCACTTAAACGAGTTGAATTTGAAGCTTCAAAAACAAGGTCAGTTGGTAAACGAATTGTACAGCCATCTGAAATCGTTCCAGAACAAAATTCGCTTGTAGGAAACACAAATGCGATCTGGAAGCTGTTATCATTTTTCAACACTATCCAGTCACGAAAATATTGATTACACTCAATATGCTGAAGAACTAAAATTACAGTCGGAGCAATTTTGAATAGATTTTCCGACTTCGAAAACATGGATAGCTGCTTTAACCGCTTTGCTACCCCAATGAAAAGTGACGTAGAGAAGATTCCGACACATCTGCAAATGGAGTTGATCGAGTTTCAGGAAGACACGCATTTGAAGTCAAAATTTGAAGACGTGGAGCTAAGTGATTTCTACAGGACATACCTTGCCGAAGAAAAGTACCCACAGCTGAGAGCATTTGCAAGAAAAATTATTTGCGCATTTGGAAGCACTTATAAATGTGAACAGTTCTTTTCCATGATGAAAACTAATAAATGGAAGTATCGAACCAGGCTTACACATGAAAATTTGGAAAACACTCTGTCTCATTAGTGGGATTGATGCCAACAATTATTATCTTGTTTCTCATGTTCAAGCTCAAGCTTCTCATTAATTTCTGCTGATTGTAAGTAAATACTTAATCAATTCGATATTATTCTGATTCATTTAACTTTAGCATTATACTTTATAAATATAAAATAAAATAAACCGTATCATTATTATTTTTTCACAACTACCTATTATCTACGGTCCGCGACTTTATTAATATCCTAAACTTCAGCCCCCAACTTTCCAAAGGTTGCCCATACCTGATCTATCGAATCATATATATAATAATCATCAAGAACTTCAAATTAAGGGAAATAATGCTCATTAAAACTTACCACGTGCTAAATATGGGAAGGAATAGTTATGCACGTGCTAAATATCCGAATCAAAGGAAAATAGACAGGAATAGTTATGCACGTGCTAAATATACGAATCAAATGCAAATAAAAGATATACGAATCAAATGCAAATAAAGGATATACGAATCAAATGCAAATAAAAAATATACGAATCAAATGCAAATAAGATATACGAATCCTCCGATCGATTAAAGAAAAATTAAAGGAAATAATTATCATTAAAACTTACCACACGCTCAGATTTTATAGATATATAGATATAATAACCTTGGATTTTTTTAACACACCAATACTACACAATATAGTATTCTGTGCAAAACACAATACTGAATATTTCCCCTCAAGATTTCCCTATTCCTCAAAGTCCCTACCACAGACTAGTATAGTATTCTGTATTCTGTGTGTGGTCCCTACAGCACCAACGCCACCTAGTGGTTTCGGAATTTAACATTACGGAGCCTTCCTGTCCGTAGCTGCTTTAATTACGGAGCCACAGACTAATATAGTATTCCGTGTAAGGAGCCTTCCTGCCCGTAGCTGCTTTGGAGGACTGTTTGACTAACAGTCTTATTTCCTACCTTACTTTCAACATTTTTGCAATTTACATTGCGCACTTATCTCCAACAGGTAAAGAATTAAAGCGCGTTTCAAGCCTTTTAAGACACCCTGTATATTGCCATGTATTGCAGGGAAAGTAATAACATTGTGCCTTGGACATTATACATACTTTATGCACTGCGAAAGAAGTAATTCCATTATATAATGAATGCATTATACATATTATGAAAACTAATGTGCTGCGCACACCAGACATTTTACTTTCACTGCAATACATGGTAATTAGTGTATAGTAAGGTGACCAATCGTCCTCCTTTAGGGAGGACAGTCCATCTTTTGTAGGTTCTGTCCTTCCTCGAAAAGTGTCCTCCTACCTGTCCTCCCTTTCGATATTTTAAAACTTAAGGCTCCTATATAGACAGGCTGGCGCAACCGCCATTGAAGCTCCTGCCGTAACTGTCTGTTACCGTCTGCCTATGCTAGTTCAATGGCTAGCGCACGTTACTTGTCTGATGTTTGATACGTATTTTATCTGTAAAATGGATGATTGTGGTATAATAAATGGCACTAATCAGTGGAGGAAGAAGTTGGAGACGTTTAAATTTCCTCAAGATCCCGAAAAAAGGGAAATATGGCTTTATAAACTGCCGAAGAAATGGATAGATTCCTGGGCATTCACCTGAATTGCTCAGTGTAAGTAGTTTCATGTTTTATGCTTCCTTTTGTCTTTTTAAAAGTAAATGTATGTTAAGATCTCGAAAAGAAGGTTTGAAAATTGGTTTCTTAAAGCTGACCTTTCAATAAATTAATTTTTTATAATAGTTAAATAGGATTTTTTCTTGCAATGCAATCGTAGGGTTGCTATCGCATTTTGGCGTGGGTTTTTCGATGACTTATCGCCAAGATAGCAAGATTTGACTTTGAAATTTGTATTTTTATATAATTATTGTACTTTAAAGACTGTTTTGTATTTCAATTATAAAATATGTGCATTGATATAAAATTTTAACAATTGTTTGTAGAAATATGTGAAAGCTGCATTTAAAAAAAAAAAAAAAAAGCATGCTATTTTGATCGTCTCCAAAGCATTTATAAAATTAATAATTTTTTTTTTTATGATTAAATATTCAGTGTACATACAAGAACGTTACAAGCAAATATATTTTTGATTGCCTATTTCTCATTTTAAATCAGCATAGACTTATGCTGCCAGAGATTTTTAACAGAGAGTTCCCCGCTGCCAGGGTTTTTTTGTTGAATGTCTATAAAAAGTATGTAGTTGAAATTATATGTATTCTAGGAATTTATAGTTATTTAAATGCACGATGAAAAGAGGAAAAAATTTAATGGTTAATTCTCTACTACTGCTTATAAAATTACAGAAGTGGTGTATTATAATTATCAGCTTTCAAGTTCAATGCAATTATTAGTTATATTTTTGAATAATAAATAGCAACATGTGTTAACAGAATTTTGACTCATGGTTCTTTATTGCTATATGTAAGTTACTATTTTAGAAACAATGTCCTCCATGAAAGATGCTATCCTTTGACAGTATGGCCATATGATCTTGATAAATTAAATCTTCAGTAGCATCACAAGAAAAAATTTTCAGTGAGAGGGGGTTTGGTAACAAAATATTTTTCTTTCTATTTCTCCATATATTGTTTCTTCGAAATTTAATGGATTCGGGGGGGGGGGGGGGGGGGGGGGGGGTCATGTACTCCGAATTCTCTTCCTTGGCGACACCACTGAATCTCTTCAAATATATGTTTAAATTATCCAGTAAAAAGAAAGCATTGGTGTTTAAGTGTAATTTTGTTGTGTTCTGTTAAACAAAAATATTTGAAAAATAATAGCGGAGATGGAATTTTATATCCTATCACTAGTTGAGTGTGCACTTTTGCATTACTACATCTGAGTTAGGGATGGATATAAGACATGAAGTAAGGAACAATAGATCATCAATTAGAAAAATTTAGGCAATAAGCAAGTATTGTAAGAAAACGTACTTAATATTTGTTAAACTTTTACCATTTAAAGCAGAGACTCAGCTATTTTTCCTTAGCTACGGTATTACGGTATTCGGTTTCAACTTCATCATTATCGCAGGGCTTTTGGCGTCCATGTCAAAATGACCCCCCCCCCCCCCCATTTTTTTTTCAGAATCAGAAATGTAATTTTAATGATAAAGTAGGGTTTATCAAAGAAAGTCTCCCACCACCATATCATAAAAAAAAATTACGCAAAACACCGTTGGAATATAGCGTTGGAAGTTTCCAGTTTTTATTAAATTTAGACAAATACCCCCCCACACACACACACACACACACTTCACCCCAAATACATGAAGTGAAATAAATCATAATAATAAATAAATCATGTCTGTTTAAAAACGCTATCGAGTATTATCAATATAGGTATAAATATGTTAACAGTCAAAGACGTTTTTATATAGTTTAAAAATTCTTTTAGAATTGTTACTATTTTTAAACACATTAATTCTTGTGAAATTGTTACAAAAACACTCAAAATAGAAACGTATGCATGCAAAATTTGATTAATAACACTTTTCATTCTAATAAAAATAAGAAGTATTATATTTTATGTAAAATATTACATTTAAAATGCGCGTTTTAAAAGCATAAAATTTTTCGAGACTCTCGGATAAAATCAGAGTTTGACAGTCGATAGCTTAAAAAAAAGACGCATAGAAATGCGCCATTATAGTGATAAACGGCAAGAGAAAGTAACCCCGCTCTTCGCCAAGCACAGCCGTCGCTCCCACAGGAGCTTCAATGGCCGCTCTTGCGCCAGCCTGTATATATAGGAGCCTTATTAAAACTAATCTGTTAATCTCTGTATTCAGAGATGCCGCGCCGTACTGTTACGCGTCATATGACGGTACAGTTCGGAAAGACGCGATTATGAAACGCATGCGCAGTGTATAGGAGAACTTCACGTGTCTCGCACCATTGCGCACTTCACTTTGTTTACTTTATATTATACTTCGTGTTTACTTCTAACGGAAATACGAAATTATTTCAATTCTTTTTCAATTGGTAACGATTTTTGGACAAGTGAGAAATCAAGATTGAATGTTGATACTCTAGCTGCAGCACTTACGGCAAAATTCAATATGAAGGATATTTCTTGCTCCGAAATTTCCAATATATTGTTACTGTTAGAAAATGATATATTGATAAAAAATATTCATTCAATGGAAAAATATTCGTTTAAGTAAATAATTAAAAAGGATGTAAGCATAATTAGTGTATTTTTGTTTGAATTAATAAAATGTTTCATTTATTTACGTTGTACGTTTTTCTTAAATTTTTTCGTCCTCCTTTCATTGTAAAAAAATTGGTCACCTTATGTATAGGGAAAATATTGGAATCATGTTGAAAATCGCAACTCGAGTTTTCAATGGATCTACGCGTTTTCAGATCTCCAGAACACGAAAAAACTATTTTTAGCATGACGTATGTGTGTGTATGTATATCTGTGCAGATATTACATCCACTCTAACTCAAAAACTTATTGATCGTATTGCATAAAATTTTATAGGTAAGTCACATGTGCTCATTAGATTTTGGTACAATTAGGGAAAAAAAGAACCCGCCTTTCTTTACGAAATGGCCCGCAAAAAGGGTCTGTATCCACTATAACTAAAGAACTTATAGGCCAAATTCCCAAATTACCCTAGTGCTGATAAGATTTTAGAACAATTCGGAAAAAAGGGAACCCGCCATGTTTGTGCAAAATGGCCCGCAAAAATCGTTAAAATCTAAAATTAAAGATTACGTATGCTCAAATATATCAATTAAATGCTTGTTTTATATGTAATTTTTGACGAAGGGAAGAATACGACCAACCTAGGACTAATCGTTCTCTAGATATTTTAGTTTTATCGCATTTTCTCTACGCCACTTTTGAAAATAAGTCCAGTTACCAAATGAAAACGAACATGGAATGTGCAAATTCGGTGTAATTTACAATAATCATGGCTATTATTTTGTGCAATTAAACTCAATTTAATGAATTCTTGAAGAAATAAAGAGAATGTGAATATGAGTCTGTAGAGAAAGTCATGTGCTGCTTGCTCACATCAGATATTTTATTTTTTCTGCAATACATAGGGAAAGTATTGGAATCGTGTCGAAAATTGCAAATGGAGTTTTCGACAGATCTACACGTTTTTAGACCTCTATAACTCGAAAACTCTATTTTTAGAGCGACATCTGTGCGTGTAAATTATGTATCTGTGCAATTTATATCCACTCTATCTCAAAAACTAATCGACCGAATTTCATAAAATTTTATAGGTAAGTCAATTGTAAGTGACCCATGTGCTGATTAGATTTTGGTACACTTCGTTATGAAAGAGCCTGCGTTTCTTTGCGAAATGCCCTCAAAAATTTTCTGTATCTACTCTAACTGAAAAACTAATTGATTAAAGTTCACAAAAATTTTTAGATAAGTTACTTGTAAGTCGTCCTGGTCTTCATTAGATTTTGGTATGATTCTTAAAATAAGAACCTGCTTTCTTATGCAAAATGGCCAGCAAAATTCGTCAAAATCTAAAATAAAAGACTAGGTATACGCAAATGCATTAATTAAAAAATCTGATGTGGGCAGCACATGACTTTCCCTGAGGACTTATGTCCACGTTCTCTTTATTTTAATTAAATTTATTTCATTTTTAATTCAATTTCCGTTCTCATTCGATAATCAGACTTATTTTCAAAGGTGGCTTAGAGAAAATACGAAAAACTAAAATATCTCGACAACGGCGTCCAAATGTAATGGGGTTGGTCTTATTCTTTTCTTCGCTAAAAATTACGTATTAAACAAGCATTTAATGGATATATTTGAGCATACGTAGTTCTTTAGTTTAAATTTTGAAGATTTTTGCGGGCCATTTTGCAAAAAAAGGCAGGTTATTTTCTTCCCAATCATACCAAAATCTAATCAGTACTAGGGTGACCCACAAATAACTCATCTGCCGAATTTTGTGAAATTCGGTCCAATAGTTTTTTAGTTAGAGTGGATACAAACTTTTGCGGGCCATTTCGCAAAAATAGGCGGGTTCTTTTATCCCGAATCGTACCCAAAACTAATCAGCGCCAGACTCGCCCACAAGTGACTAACGTACCACATTTTGCGAAATTCGGTCCATTAGATTTTTAGTTACAGTGGATATAAAATCTGCACAGACAGACAGACACATACACAGACGTCACGCTAAAAATGGTTTTTTCGTATTCTAGAGGTCTTGAAACGTGTGGATCCGTCGAAAACTCGAGTTGTGATTTTCGACATGACTCCAATACTTTCCCTATACATTACAATCTATTGCAGGGAAAGTAAAAATCTGATGTGGGCAGCACATAACTTTCCCTGCAGACTTATATTCACGTTCTCTTTATTTTAATTACATTTAATTCACCTTTAATTTAATTTTCGTTCTCATTTGATAACTGGACTCATTTTCAAAGGTGGCGTGGAGAAAATACGATAAAAACTAATATATCTCGAGAACGGCTAATCCGCTAATCCTAATGTAATGGGGTTCGTCTTATTCTTTTCTTCGTTAAAAATTACGTATTAATCGAGCATTTAATGGTTATATTTGAGCATACGTAACTTTTTAGCTTAGATTTTGACAATTTTTGCGGGCCATTTTGCAAAAACAGGCAGGTTATTTTTTTCTGAATCCTACTAAAATCTAATTAGCACCAGGGTGACCCATAAGTGACTCATCTACCGAATTTTGTGAAATTCCGTTTGTTAGTTTTTCAGCTAGAGTGGATACAAACTTTTGCGGACCATTTTGCAGAAAAAGGCGGGTTCTTTTATCCCGAATCGTACTTAAAACTAATCAGCACCAGACTCGCCCACAAATGACTTACCCACCAAATTTTGTAAAATTCGGTCGAATAGATTTTTAGTTAGAGTGGATACAAAATGCACAGACAGACAGACCGACACACAGACGTCACGCCAAAGATGGTTTTTTCGTATTCTAGAGGTCTCGAAACGTGTAGATCCATCGAAAACTCGAGTTGCGATTTTCGGCATGATTCCAATACTTTCCCTATACATTACCATGTATTGCAGGGAAAGTAAAAATCTGATGTGGGCAGTACATGACTTTCCCTGCAGACTCAAATTCATTTTTTCTTTATTTCTTTAAGAACTCATTAAATTGAGTTTAATAGCACAAAATAATACTAAATTTGCATTTTCAATTCAATTTCTGCTTTTACTTGATACGAAAAAACTAAAATATCTCGAGAACGGCTAGTCTTAGTGTAATGGGGTTGATCTTATTCTTTTCTGCGTTAAAAATTACGTATTAAACAAGCATTTTATGGATATATTTGAGCATACGTAGTTTTTTATTTAAGATTTTGGTGATTTTTGCGGGCCATTTTGCAAAAAAAGGCAGGTTGTTTTTTTCCGAATCATACCAAAATCTAATCAGCACCAGTGTCCCACACGTGATTTATTTACTGAATTTTGTAGAATTCGGTCTATTAGTTTTTTAGCTAGAGTGGATACGAACTTTTGCGGGCCATTTCGCAAAAAAGGCGGGTTCTTTTATCCTGAATCGTACCCAAAACTAATCAGCACCAGATTCGCCCACAAGTGACTTACCTATCAAATTTTATGAAATTCGGTTAATTAGTTATTTAGTTAGAGTGGATACAAAATCTGCACAGACAGACACACACAGAGACGTCACACTAAAAATGGTTTTTTTCGTATTCTAGAGGTCTCGGAACGTGTAGATCCGTCGAAAACTTGTGTTGCAATTTTCGACATGATTGCAATACTTTCCCTATACATTACCATGTATTGCAGGGAAAGTAAAAATCTGACGTGGGCAGCACATGACTTTCCCTGCAGACTTATATTCACGTTCTCTTCATTTTAATTACATTTAATTCACTTTTAATTCAATTTCCGTTCTCATTGGATAACTGGACTTCTTTTTCAAAGGTGGCGTAGAGAAAATACGAAAAACTAAAATATCTCAAATATCTCGAGAACGGTTAGTCCTAGTGTAATGGGGTTGGTCTTATTCTTTTCTTCGTCAAAAATTACGTATTAAACAAGTATTTAATGGATATATTTGAGCATATGTAGTGTTTTATTTTAGATCTTTGCGGTCCATTTTTTAAAGAAAGGCAGGTTATTTTTTTTCGAATCATACCAAAATCTAATCAGCACCGGATTGTCCCACAGGTAACTTATCTACCGAATTTTGTGAAATTCGGCCATTTAGTTTTTCCGCTAGAGTGGATACAAGCTTTTGCGGGCCATTTCGCAAAAAAAGGTTGGTTCTTTTATCCCGAATTATACCGAAAATTAATCAGCACCAGACTCGCCCACAAGTGACCTACGTACCAAATTTTATGAAATTCGGTCCATTAGTTTTTTAGTTAGAGTGGATACAAAATTAGCACAGACAGACACACAGACAGACACATAGACACACACACAGACGTCAATCTAAAAATAGTTTTTTCGTATTCTAGAGGTCTCGACACGTGCAGATCCGTCGAACACTCGAGTTGTGATTTTCGGCATGATTCCAATACTTTCCCTATACATTACCATGTATTGCAGGGAAAGTAAAAATTGCTTGTTTGCATTGCTTGTTTTATATATCATTTTCGACGATGAAAAGAATAATTCCCACCCCATTACTCAAAATCTAACCGTTCTCGAGATACTGTAGTTTTTCGCATTTATGCTACGCCGGTTTTGAGAATATGTCCAGTTACCACATGAAATCGAAAGATGAATTAAAAATTAAAATCGTAGATTCAATGCAATTGTAACTAATTGTGCGCGTTATTTAGTACAATCAAACTCAATTTAATGAATTATTAATGAAATAAAGAGAAAACGAATCTGAGTCTGCAGGAAAAGTCATGTGCTGCTCACATCAGATTTTTGTTATAGTAATGAGTTTAGTGCCCATAAATAAAACAGCAATTGATTGATACTAAAATAATAAGTATTAAAAATGTATACCTTTAATATTTTTCGGATGAATGGAAGTTTTTTAATTTTTTTTATCCGATTTCAAATAGTCATACAATTATAGACACTTCATCTTATCTTTTTGTATTAATGCAAGCTTCCAGAGTTTCCAAAAATTATTTATGGTTTAAAATATTCTCTAAGTTATTGTGATGAATCCTGAATGAAAAAAATCTGATGTGAGCAACACATGACTTTCCTTATATAATGTAATGAATTTACTACTTTTACAGTAAAAAAAATAGGTTTGTCATATAGTAGATACTAATATCCTTCCCAAGTAATTGAATTTTCGACAATTAGTCGTCATTTTCATTGATTTACCGTCATTTTTATCCATTTTGCGAGATTTTCGTTAATTTGGCAACATTTCAAAAAGGCGCCAAGTTGGCGATATTCCGCCAAATTAGTCGCCAAAATCTCGCCAAGCGTTATGGACGAAGAAATTAGTTATTCTTACAGTAGATAAATGACTATTGACGTTCAAATACAAAAGTATTACTTAAAGTATCTTTTTTCATGAATGGAACGAGCTAGATCCACGAGAATGATGTCACACAATTTATCGCATAGTATTACATATGAAAAGTGAACATGTTTCTCAATAGGAAATATTTTTATTTTATTTTATATGACTTTTTGATAATTTTTATGAAAAATGTACAATATCTCGAGAACGGTTCATGTTAGCGTTCTAAAATTTATGTCAATCGTTTTCTAATGAAAAATTACATAAGAAATGTCTATTTGCGTAACTTTATTAGCGGTTTTGATTTTTTGAAGATTTTTTCAAAATTTCATTCGAAAATTTAGGGGGGTTCTGAACATTCGATAGCGTATAAAAGCTATAGGCTTCCAGTGTTTACGGATTGTGATTTTTGTACCAAATTTTGTTCGAATCGGTCCATTCATTCGTCAGTTATCGTCTCCACAGACTCACTGACACACAGACATCACTTCAAAAATATTTGATTCGTGATCAGGGATGCTTGAAACGTCTCCCGTCGAAAACTCGAATTCGAATTTTCGACCTCGTCACAATACTTTCCCTTATACATTATGTATATAAGGAAAGTAATAAGTTTCACATTCTCATTAGTAATGGGAAAAATCTAAAATTTTGGAATTTAAAAAGAAAAAAAAAATTGCAATTCGCGGATGTTTTCCTTTTAATTTCTATGTAAAACAGTTGTGTGAGGCTGAAGGCTCAGATGAATTGCACAGTCAAAATTGTTAAAGGCAGAAACTTGAAACTTTGCATATACGTAGGATTTAACTTATAAGTAATGAAAAAAATCTAAATTCTTTGAATTTTGTTTGATAATTTTATAAATCGTGCAATTATTTATTTCAACTTTCTAGACAAGTCATTTTTATTCCATCATGCACAGACCCCCTCCTAAATTTTCTTATGAGGACATCTGATCAATCCTGAATGAAAATAAAGGACACATTAAAGTTATTAATTTAATCTAAAGGACAGCAACTTAAAAAAAGACTGTCTTTCAAAGCAAAATATGTATCGTCACCGTACTCATTGGTAATGAAAAAATTTTTTAATTTTCACAAAAAAATTATAAATTGCGGATGTTTTCCTTTTTTTTTCTATGTAAAATAGTTGTGTGAAGCTGAAGGCTGAGATGAATTACACAGTCAAAATTGCTGAAGGCCGAAACTTGAAACTTTGCATATACGTGAGTCTTAACTTATTAATGAGAAAAATATAAAATCTTTGAATTTTGTTCGATAATTTTATAAATCGCGTCATTCTTTATTTCAACTTTCTGAACAAGTCATTTTTATTCCATCATGCACAGAAAAAAATCCCACAAATTTTCTTACGTTATCCCACAAATTTTCTTACTATTAGTGTACAGTCGTCAACCGTTCTTGAGTCATTTTAATTTATATTCACAGCAGATTGTTTTTATATTTTATTAATTAATTTATTTAGAGATTTTCATTTCATTGGGTTCCATAATTTTGGAAAAAGTGTTACGTTTTGAATATCGAAATCGTTTATTGGCTATTCCTTAAAATAAGAATTTAAAAATGATGCAATAACTTATAGATTTATCTGAAAACGTTGAAAAAATAAGCAG
The DNA here is from genome assembly GCA_951213105.1 of Amaurobius ferox. NCBI lineage: Eukaryota > Metazoa > Arthropoda > Arachnida > Araneae > Amaurobiidae > Amaurobius > Amaurobius ferox. Next base: position 53,143,526 of record OX578151.1, read on the forward strand.
CATACATTGATCGGAAATAAAATATAGTTTCACATTTCGCAATTTTCATGTTAACCGAAATGTAGAGTGTTTGAATGTTGTTGAGACCCAGACCGTCCGACCTACCAGAAAGGAAGTGTTTGAATGTGAAAAAGTTTAATTCTTAGATTTGAATTTATGCTTACATTTCTTCTAATTTTGTTTAAATTTGTTCATACTTGAATTGTATGCTTATTTTATGTTTAAATTTGTTTATATTGAACTTTTATATTAACATTTTATGTTTAAATTTGTTTATGTTAAACTTTTATATTCACACTTTATGTTTAAATTTGTTATATGCTTGAATTTGCGATTTTCGCCATTCCGAAGATACATTAAGTGTGCAGGTGTCACATTTAGTGGCCGCTAGCAATTAAGAACGTAGGAAACGCGAGTGGAAATGGCTAGTATACATAGGCGCCGACTGCGGGGGGGCACAGGGGCACGAGCCCCCGCTGAACTTTTTCAGAGGGGGCTTTGCCCCTCTGGGAAATTTCAAGATTTTTTTCTAATTTCATATTTTACTAAATACCAGAAAATGAAATTTTTTAAACATAAAAATAATTGATAAGAAAATCTTATCAACATAAATGTCACATTTCAGTTCAGTTTTCTTCTCTACTTCCTTACCATAGAGCCGTAAACTATATCACACACAAACCAAGCTCCTCTTTTCTCCCAGGAGACATGTTTTTACTAATGATAAAAACATCTGGTTACCATAACTTTTACGACTGACCACCTAATTCAAAGAGAAACAGAATATTTACAGTCATGGGATTGTCATTTCCAAAAAATAGTTGTCTCCCTCCAGTAACAACTATAAATGATAACCACGAAGTAAAGATGACTTATTTGGTCTACCTAAAGAGATCTTATCTGTAATTACTCGACGATTCTATATACCAGTACAGTGCCGTCTTTACAGGTGGCATCCATTCCGTTTGAAGCTGCAAACCCCGCGGGTATTTTTATTCTTGGTGAGCGCCGGACGTTTAGCAGCCAACCGCCCAAAGTCATTTGAAACCAACCAGAAAGCTAGAACTATAAATTATGAGTAAATGGAAAATATCGGGCTCTTAGGAAAAAATGGTTGCTTTTTGTAGCAGGACTTGGCATATGTTCAACTGGTGTGATCTCAAATGAGTGATGTTTGTGATTGTGGTGTTGAAGGCAGTGTGATGCTTTGGTTCTTTTAATAAAGGTTTCATTTTGGTCTATGATGAAAAAAGAAAGCTTTTCATTTACACGTTTATGTTTTCTTAATAAAACTTATTTTTACACATCTTGTTCACATGATGGAATGGGCATCCAGATTCATATAAGTTTATATGTAACGAAATCTTAAAGTTTACATACCATAACTACTGTTTTTGATTTTATTGCTTTGAAACTTTATAATTTTTACTCCCAGTGGGTGTGGTGCAGGCCTGGATACTAGCTCCGAGATTGGCCCAAGAAAAACAGGGCATGATCGCCCCTTTAGGCCCATCATACGCATTATGGAAAAAATTAAATGCAAAGGCCCCGGCCCATCGGGAAATCTCTATAGATATCCCACCGACCATATCTGGGTCTGGTGTGGGTAATCAACAATATGTTGAAAAGTATAATGTGACGGATTCTTGCTAGGGGGACTACAAACGTTACCTCTATCGGTAGCAATGCTACAAGCACTAGTAGCCCCCCCCCCTTCACTTTCAACACTTAATTGCTCCTCGAAGGGAGAAAATGCAATCAGTTGACGATGTCATCTGGTACGTCAAAAAGGGAGTGAGTTCAGGAGTCAAAAAGCTCATGTTTTATAAATGGTAAATTAGAGTGGGGTATGCCTAAAAAGATTAAAAATATTTATCGTACAATAAATAAAACTGCTGATTTCGTTCTTTTGACCCAGGCCGTCCGACCTACCCGAAGGTGTAAGATATCTGTTTAAACCGCTTAAACTGGAACCCAGTGAGGGCGACATCCACAGGGACCGACCCTCTTTTCTTTACTGCCAACCGCTCGAAAGGACTTTCAAACCCATAAATTTAACGTGTTCGTACACGGGGACAGTTTAGACAATACCGGAAATCGAACTCGGGTCCTCTGAGTACAATCCCCGTGATTTAATCTATTATCTCACTCCAAAACTCCTGCTTGTAAGACAATAACTTACAAAACTTCCTCGAGAAACGCATATATATGTCAGTTAGGTGACTACAGTTACTTAGATGGCATTATTAGCCCCCTTTTTCAGACCTAAATAACAGTATGCGCGCTTAACAACCACTACTGTGATTCGTTGGGCAGTTCGTTCTTGGCGGTTGTTAAGAGCGTATATTTTGGTCTCAAGTAGGGCTTATAATGCCCTAGCAACAATTGTAGCCATCTAACAGACATTTGCTTGCTTTTTTCAAGAAGGTCTTGTAAGTTGTTATAGCTTTATCGACTTTGTAAATCTGTTGCATAACTTTATCGGATTGTGCCCCCCCTGAGATTTTGAAAACTCGGCGCCTATGCTAGTATATGCATAAGAGCAACAAGAAAATGCGGTTTGACTATGGTTGACGGATTACTAAAACCTGTATAAAAGACATTGCAAATAAGTATTTTTATGGACTACCCCCGGTTCTAATTCAAAATGACAACACATCAACAGCAAATCGGAAACGCTTGAAAAACTTACCCAGAAGGACTTGAAGAAATATATCAGTGAAGAAGATGAATTTAAAAATAATTAGGAAGCATCTTTGGAAGCACGAGGATATGTGGCTAGGATCGTCACCTCCAAAAGAAACTACTTTCGGAGGTGACGCTAGGATCCAGGGCACTGACTATAACACAGGTGGACTATAATAACCTCGGCACTGACTATAATGACCTTGGCACTGACCTATCATAGTGAGTGAATGAGCATAGCTTCGAGGACCAATCTCAGATTAAGATCTTTCAGCATAACCGGTTGTGAGGGGCGGGTTTTTTTCCCGGAAATTGAATGGGGAAAATTTTTTCACGTGTTCCCAAAAGAAGGTAGGTGTAGGTCAGAAACAGAGAGACGGGGGTTGCTTTTCGACCGGGAGAGCAACTTGAAGCCTGACGTCACTGACTTACAAGTCAAGAATAGGGGACATAGGGATACGTGTATAAATTTTAAAAAGTTCGCGTTTATAATTCGAAAAGGAGATACGATTATTCGTAATAAAATTTTAGAAGAATGAAATTAAATGATTCTACTCATACATGCATAGGGATATCATTAAAATATTATAATACATATATTATTTATAATAAAAGCTGAAATATATCGTGAAAAGTGTAGTAAATATAAAAATTACATTTCAAGTGTTTTAATACAGATACAAATAAATATCTAATCATCGGATTTTTAAAAATATAGTATCCATTATCTTAAACATTGATAATACTTTCTACATGTAATATAAATATGTATTCCAAAATATCTAATTGCGTAAAAAATCCCACATACATATAACATATATTGATGGCTATGAAATATCATCAATCTAGTAGTTACATAACTATATATTATATTAAAAAGCGTAGATCGGATCTTGGGAAAAGGGGGGAGTTGACGGTCGAATGGATGGTCAATGGCAGTAGATTTATTTTATTTACACAACAAAAAGACGATGCATTTTGTGAGCTAGTAAAATATTATAACTGTTGGCTAAGCCACTGGATATGTCAGTTTTCACAAAGATATTTTAAGCCTGCAAAATGGATGTTATTAAACTTTATAGAGTTTTAAATATATAAACTATGTACAGTTTTAAAATTTTAAAGCAATGTTCACATGGATCATAAACAATAAATCAATACATACCATTTTTATGCTATGATACTGCTTTTACACCATTAGAGGCTTTTCTTTGCTTTTTTCTCTCTACTAATAGTTGCATAATGCGAATGAATGTTCTGGTTCGTGAAAACAAAGTTATGGCTTTTAGTGATATAAAAGGTGAAATGTTTGCTAACTTTGACTGCAAGTTCTTAATGACGTATTTCTCTTTTGATATATATGCGCCATGCATTTCTAAGAAAGCATTCTCCCACTTTTTTATTTCTTCTGAAAAATGTGCCGTTGGCTTTTAGTTTTATTGTAAATAAATTTTTTATGCATTATATTTTAACTTTGATGATTTTAGTTTTGCATTCTAAGCTTTTTACATATCAAAACGAAATGTCCCATAACTTGAGATGATGTGAATATAATGTCAATATTATGATTAGTAAAGAATTACGTTTTATAATTATGCATATTAATAACAAAGTAAAATGCTTAAGGCATTTACAATAACCTTTACATACATTTTGCAATAAGCTAAACTGTGTAAATTAGCTTACAAAATGCTAATATCTCAACCCCCCTCCTCTCCTCCAAAAAAAGAAAGAAAACTCCATAATTGTTAGTGTCAGAAATATAAATTATTTTTATATATTTTAGACACTGCATATGAAGTCGATTTTATTTAATTAATTTTGTTTTTTGGATTATTTAGAGGACCACCTATTTTACATATCAATGAAACATGTCAATCATCAGTATTTTTTATACTGTTATATTAAAAACATTATTTTTAACTGCGGTATTAATGTTATGTGAGATTTTTGTGCCGTTGGCTCCTTGTTTTAATCGTTTAACCGGCTTCAAATTAAAAAATTTAGCCCAAAAATCTTCTTCAAAATCTTCATCAGAAAAGTAACTCGAACAGACAGTTGCGTTAGCAATGGTTATTTTATCTTTTCTTTTGCACTTCACGATCCATAATTTTTGGAGTGTAGGATCTTTTGGAAATCTATGAAAAATGATAGATCCCATTGACTTCTTATAATAATTTAAATACAAAGCAACCGCGCAGCAACCAGGCATTTTTGCTCTCACAAAACACAATTTATATACAACAATTAATCAAAATTATACTTTATATACGTGAAAATACTAATATATATACATCTATAATACACAAATTTACACTTAAACTTCACTTTTACGATAGAATTACAAATTATATTAAAACAACGACTGACACAGTTCATGTTTTCCCATAGAACTGAATACAACTCGGAGAAACTGGCACTTCTCCTTCTAAGCCAGTGACATCACGAACGGCGATAACGTCCACGTTCTAGAATACTGTCAACAGCGGCATTCTGGTCTTTTGATCTCTGACCCTCCCTGGGGCAGAACCACCCACACAAATTGTGGGCAATCTCCTACAAACATCTATCCCGGACCCTCCATATTTCATTTTGTCTTTTTATTAACACTTTACAACAAAGTTGAAAAGTGTTTATGACTTTGTTCATTCTGTCTGTCTGTCTGTCTGTCTGTCTGTCTGTCTGTCTGTCCGTTAGCACGATAACTGCCGTAAAAATGAGTTTATCAAAATGAAATTTTAGTATGTTGTTCAGACGGTCTGTAGGACCTATGGGAATATAAATAAATAATATCACCCAATTAGTTTTTTATTGAACCCGGGTTGAAAAAATGAAATACATTGAACCCTATGGGACCTAATTATTCAAACATTTTTTAAGTAAATTTAAAATTCACGAATTGCTTCGAAATTTTTAGGAAATATTCACATTATCCCATAGAATATATAAAAAAAAATTCAGTAAAATATGTTAAGTAGTTTTTTAATTAAAAAATTTTATTTAATATAGGGAAAAAAACAAATTCAATTAAATTCTGACTTTGGGATATCTTCCAGAAAGAAAAGAGAGAGATATTATATAATAAATATCTCTCCAATTGTTTAAACGTTTTGCATATGGGAGTGGCTTCATATTTTAAAACAAATTTGGTAGATAACAATTTTTCATTTTTTTTAAATTTTATATAACTCTTCATGATAAATTTAATTGATGGCATTTTAAATGCACTTTCCTACGTCCTAGAGAGTTAAAATTTGGTACACAGCTTAAATTTGTTGAACATTTTATTCGACAAAAATTTGATGGATCTTTAAATATAGATCATACATTTTTTTCGAAATGGCCTGAAAATAATCCCCGTTCACTTCTATAAATCATTGTTGTAATATTGTTAAAAATTCTGATGTGGACAGCACATGTCTTTCTCTGCAGACTCATATTCGTTCTCTTTATTTATGCAATGATAATTTGAGTTTATCTGCACAACATAAGTATTTTAAATGACATTGAATTTACACGTTAAACTTAAATTTGGTTCTCATTTGATAGCTAGACTTATTGTCAAAGGTGGCGTAGCGAAAACGCGAAAAAACTAGAATATCTCAAGAACGGCTAGTCCTAGAGTAATGGGGTTAGTCTTATTCTTTTTGTTGTCAAAAATCACATATAAAATAGGAATTTAATTGATATAATTGAGCACACGTAGTCTTTTATTTTTATATATAACGATTTTTGCTGGCCATTTCGCAAAAATAGCCCGTTCCTTTTTCCCGAATCGTAGTAGAATAACCTACAAATGATTTATATACAAAATTTTGTTAAATTTGGTATATAAATCACTTGTAGGTTATTGAAATATTATACTCCAAATTTTGTTAAATTTGGTTCATTAGTTTTTAGCTAGAGTGGATAAAGGCAATTTCTGCGGCCATTTCGCAAAGAAGGCAGATTCTTTTATTACGAATCGTACTATAATCTAATGAACATCAGGATTTCCCACCAAAAACATACCTACCAAATTGTATGAAATTCGGTCCATTAGTTTTTCAATTAGAGTGGATGTAATATCCACACAGACACACAGAAACATACACAGATACACCCTTACACACACAGACGTCTTCCTAAAAGTAGTTTTTTCGTGTTCTAGAAGTCCCAAAACGTGTAGATACTTTGAAAATTCGAGTTCCGATCTTCGGCACGATTCCAATACTTTGAGTACGTACACATACACATATATATTATCTGTGTATTATCTGTGTATCTAAATTCCGTGCCTATGCAATTACAATAGTTGTGATTTTAAATGATCCCTAAACTTTTATAATTTCTTCAAGAAAGCCTAATTTTAACATATGCAGAATGCAAATATCTCAAGCGATTGTAAGATGAATTGCATAAGAATTGCTGAATTTTTTTCACACAAAATTATTTAGCTCTGGAGTCTGGAATACAAGTTATATGAATGAAATATTCATTGATTTTGCATAAAGAATCAGATGATTTATATTTCGATACAGTTTTAAATATTTAAGTATAATAAATTACTGTAGTACTGTGATAATGTAAAATATATTACCACTGAATGAATCACATTTTAGAAATTTTTAAATGAAATTACATTTCAGTTGGAAAGTGTTTCATAATCAATGCTTATGAATGATTGATCTTTCTTGTTTTCATGTCTTCTACAGATCCCCAAAAAAATATTGGCCGTTCGGGCCCCTCCACTCCAGTGGTATTGGTCCTTCTTATGGGCGGCATAATTACACGTATAGTTTAGGCAATAAATAGTGCGTACATGGAAAAAGAATGGAAATATTGAACCAAATGAATGGGTTACATCCCACCCCTACCCATTATATATAAAATGAAAATCTGATGTGGGCAACACATGACTTTCCTTATATAATGTAATGAATTTACTAATTTTACAGTAAAAAAAGGAGGTTTTTCTTATAGTAGATACTAATATTATTTCCAAGATATTGAATTTTCGACAATTAGTCGTCATTTTCATTGATTTAGCGTCATTTTTATCCATTTGGCGAGATTTTCTTTAATTTGGCAACATTTCAAAAAGTCGCCAAGTTGGCGACATTCCGCCAAATTTGTCGCCAAAATTTCGCCAAGCGTTATGGACGAAGAAATAAGTTATTCTTACTGCAGACAAATGACTATTGGCGTTCAAATACAAAAGTATTACTTAAAGTATCTTTTTTCATGAATGGAACGAACTAGATTCAAGAGAATGATGTCACCGAATTTATCGCATGGTATTACATATGAAAAGTGAACATGTTTCGCAATAGAAAATATTTTTTTTTTATTTTATATGATTTTTTGATAATTTTTTTGAGAAATGTACTACATCTCGAGAACGGTTCATGTTAGCGTTCTAAAATTTATGTCAATCATTTTCTAATGAAAAATTACATAAGGAATGTCTATTTGCGTAACTTTATTAGCCGTTTTGATTTTTTGACGATATGTTTTCAAAATTTCATTCGAAAATTTAGGGGGGGGGGTCTGATGAACATTCGATTGCGTATAAAAACAGTAGGCTTCCAGTGTTTACGGATTGTGATTTTTGTACCAAATTTTGTTCGAATCGGTCCATTCGTTCGTCAGTTATCGTCTCCACAGACTCACTGACACACACACACACACAGACATCACTTCAAAAATATTTGATTCGTGATCAGGGATGCTTGAAACGTGCTCTCCCGTCGAGAACTCGAATTCTCGACCCCGTCACAATACTTTCCTTATACATTATGTATATAAGGAAAGTAATAACAACTTTATTTTGAATGATTGTCCTATTTTAAAAGCACTTATTGCTGGAGTTAAGTGAAACTCCCGGTTTGAAATTCATTAGTTCTTTTTACTTTCCTTATATACATAATGTATAAGGAAAGCATTGTGACGGGGTCGAGAATTCGAATTCGAGTTTTCGACGGAAGAGCACGTTTCAATCATCCCTGATCACGAATCATACATTTTTGAGGTGATGTCTGTGTGTGTGTGAAAGTATGTGTGTGTGTATGTGTCAGTGAGTCTTTGGAGACGATAACAGACGAACGAATGGACCGATTCGAACAAAATTTGGTACAAAAATCACAATCCGTGAACACTGGAAGCCTATTGTTTTTATACGCAATCAAATGTTCAGAAACCCCATAAATTTTCGAATGAAATTTTGAAAAAATCGTCAAAAAAATAAACCCGCTAATAAAGTTACGCAAATAGACATTTCTTATGTAATTTTTCATTAGGAAACGATTGGTATAAATTTTAGAACGCTAACAAGAACCGTTCTCGAGATATTGCACATTTTCCAAAAAAATTATGAAAAAGTTATATAAAATAAAAAATAAAAATATTTCCTATTGAGAAAATTGTGCGATTCAAACAAAATTTAGTACAAAAATTACAATCCATGAATACTGGAAGCCAATTGTTTCTGTACGCAATGGGATGTCCAGAACCCATCCTAAATTTTCGAGTGAAATTAAACCTTCGAGTGAAATTAAACCGAAAAATTGAAACCTTTAATAAAGTTACGTACATAGCACATATTTCGCCGAAATTCTGCTCAAACAGTTGCGAAATATGTTCTTATAGATAAAATGCTATGCTTAGATTATATTAAAACTAAATTTGATACTCAATAAAACATAAAATATATTTTTTATTTTAATTTAAAATATTTTTGGTGCTGCCATCTGTTGTCGTAATTTAATTCATACCGAATATTTTTATTTTTTAATGAACATTTTTAAATGTCTATTCCTTCTAATATGCTATTAAATACAACAACAGATCATATATAATGCCATAATCACGGAAACGTAATTGAACTTGGACTTGAAGACAAAAGTGCAGTCTTCAGTGATGTACATTCAGATCTTTTATCAAATTTATAGAATGATAAATTACCTTTCCGTGATTGTGGCATTATTATATATGATCTGTTGTTGTATTTAACACTGTATTAGAAGAAATAGATATTTAAAAATGTTTAAAAAAATAAAAATAATCGGTATGAATAATCGGTACGACAACAGATGGCAGCACCAAAAATATTTTGGATTAAAATAAAAAATATATTCTATGTTTTTTGGGCCATTAAATTTAGTTTTAATATAATCTAAGCATTGCATTTTATCTTTCAGAAGATATTTCGCAACTGTTTGAGCAGAATTTCGGCGAAATATGTGTGCTGCGAAAGTTAACAAAGCGCGGATAGGGCAGAAAATTTACTGTTCTGATTTTTCTGAATGTGAAAAATTTTCTGATTTTTCTGTGGTTGAAAAAATTTGATTTTTCAACCACATTTTCTCCGGCTGCGCGCGCAGCCGGGGACGTCACGCCGTTTCCATGGAGATTATGAATCGGATCGGGCAATTTTAAATGATGGAATTAAGAGCTCAGCATATGGTCATTAAAAAATTTAAATGATTGAAATATGGTGGATTGAATTGCGGTGATGTATTGTATACCTCGGGTGAAATTATTATATTTATATTTTAAATGATGGAACGATATGGATTTTTTAATTTATGTATATTTTAAATGCTGTGGAGGCCTCTCCCACTAGGTTCCTGTCTAAATTGTGTGAATAAAAATAAAGTTATGGAGATTGTCGCAGAGGGCGCGGTAGCCAGTGATTAGCGCGCGAGAAATGCACTTGGTGGGCCCGGGTTCGATTCCCGCCACTGCCAAAACTGCCGCCGTGTTCACGCGAAGTACGATCACGTTAAACATGTGGGTTCGCAAGTCCTTCCGAGAGGTTGGTGGAAGGGGAAGGAGGGTACGGTCCCTGTGGATGCCTCTCCCATTGGGTTCCGGTCTAACTTGGGTGAATAAAAAGAAAGTTATGGAGATTGTCGGGGAGAGCGCGATAGCCCAGTGGTTAGCGAGCGGGAATTGGAATCGGTAGGCCCGGGTTCGATTCCCGCCACTGCTAAAAGTGCCGCCGTGTTCACTCGGAGTACGATCATGTTAAACATGTGGGTCCGTAAGTCCTTCCGAGAGGTTGGTGGTAGGGGATGGAGAGTACGGTCCCTGTGGATGCCTCCCCCACTGGGTTTCGGTCTAAATTGAGTGGCACTTCCTGGCCTTCCAAATAGTTACCTTACACCTTTCTGGTAGGTCGCGCCAGAGAGTTTGCTACGGTCAGAATTTTCAAGGGTCGCCGAAGACGGCTAGTATATAATGAAGTTTATTATGTCTTGTAGGGTATGTGAAAATGAGTTACATATTGTTAAGTAAATAACATCTTCATGAAAACAGGCAAATCAATTGAGATCATTCTTTTACAGATTTCAAACTATAACATATTTTTAATAATGCAACATATCTGCATCATAAAATCTGCTTTTCTATTTTGTGCTCAATATTTTATTGGTTCTATAGCTGTTTCATTAGAAACTGTAGCTAAATTATTATGAATATGCTAAATAGAGAAATAACTTGATCTGCAATCTTATGCAATATATTTTATGTACGTATTTTGTACGATTTAATCAATTATGTACTTGTATATCTATATAATTGTATTTGTAATCTTTTTTATAGGGGATCTAAGATATCATCTAATATTCGATGCAAAAATATAAATCAAATATCACATGGCAGGCCACAGACTATAGATTGATGATTTTTTCTTTAATTTGACCCTGACTTGTTCATTTATAAGGTTAGTTCTAGAAACTTTTTTCAACAGTTTGTCTCAATTGACATCATTTGTCGAGGTATCAAGGAAACCAATTATCATTAAAAATGTTGCCATATGTAGTGTTATGTTTGTATTCGAATCATTTTTATGAAAGTCATATCATACTTCATTTGAAGATCTTTCATTTCTAAATTTGGAGTTTAGAAAACATGCATAAATTAGTCAAATTGTTGCTCATAATTTGAGTAACAAAATTTTCTTATATATCCAAATATAAACAAAACATACATTCATTGCAATAGCATGGATAGATACTATATACGTATATGTGTAACAGTCGTAGCACTGAAAATGATGAATTATGTTAAGTTTGCTCAAAATATGCACATGTAAATAAACCAAAAATTTTATTTTGAAAATTCTAGCTTATTACAATACTTTTTATATGTATACTATAGTACACATTTTTAATATGCAACATATCTGCATCGCAAAATCTTCTTTCTGTTTTATTATATTTGGTGCTCCATATTTTATCTTTGTTTCTATGGCTATCTCATTTGAAACTTGCTAATTTATTATGCATATGCTAAACAGAGAAATAACTTGATCTTTAATCTTTTGCGTTATATTTTATGTAAGTATTTTGTACGCTTTACTCAATTATGTAGTTGTATATCTATATAATTATATCTGTAATCTTTACTATTGGGGATCTAAGATATCATCTAATATTCGATGCAAAAATATAAAACAAATATAACATGGCAGGCCATAAACTATAGATATGCTTGATACATTTGATCCTGACTTGTTTATGTATAAAGTTTTTGTAACGTTTTGCAGCATTTTATCTCAGTTGGCATCATTTGTCAAGGTATCAAGAAAACAAACATTTTTGAAAGTAGTCCCATATGCAATAGCATTTATGTTTATATTTGGATCATTTTTATAAAAGTCATATGATACTTAAGTTATCAGTAACAAAATGATTAAATTTGGAGATTAGAATACATGCATAAATTAGTTAAACTGTTGCTTATAATTTTAGTAATAAAAAATGTCTTATATGCCCAAATATAAACATAACATAGATTCTTTATAATAATGCATGGATAAATACCATATATGCATATGCAACAGTCATAGCTCTGAAAATTATGAATCATGCTCTAGTTTGCTTAAAATATGTATCTAATTAAACCAAAAATTTTGTTTTGCATATTCTGGCTTAATACTTTTTTAATATATAATATATTATTATGTTTTGTAGGGTATGTAAACATGAGTTGCATATTGTTAAGTAAATAACATCTTCATGAAAACAGGCAAATCATGAGATCATTCTTCTACAGCTAGCTCTCACACTATAACACATTTTTAATAATGCAACGTATCTGCATCATAAAACCTGCTTTTCCATTTTGTGCTCAATATTTTATCTTTGCCTCTAGAGCTGTTTAATTTGAAACTGTTGTTACATTATTATGCAAATGTTAAACAGAGAAATAATTTGATAATTAATCTTATGCATTATATTTCATTTATTTTGCACGCTTTACTGAATTATGTAGCTACATACCTACATATGATATTTGTAATTTTTTTTACTGTGAATCTAAGATCTGGTCTAATATTCCATACAAAATACTAACCAAATATCACATGGTTGGTCAAGGACTATAGATGGGCTCAATACATTTTATTTTTAATTCGAGCATGACTTGTTTATATGTAAAGTGTCTGTAACTTTTTGCATCATTCTGTCTCTAATTGATATCATTTGTCAAGAAACGGATTAGAATTTTACGAAAAAGACCAGAACATTTTTTTTTTCTGAAATAGAGCATAGGGATATATTGCACCATTTGGTACTTTCAACATATTTTATCGTTTTGCAGCAAAGGAGAGCCTAAAAATCACTGGAAAGCTATGGCTATTTTACACAAGTGAATAATTTATTCATTTAAAAGTAAGGTCATACAGTAGCCAGGGGGCTTAATCTAACATTTTTACTAGGAGTTAAAAAAAATAAAAAGCATGATTTACATAATGATGGATCTAAGCACTGTTTCAATTGAACATTCAACGTTTAAATTGAATGTTAAATTGTGAAGTAAATAAAATCAGTTATGAAGCCGCAAATTCCCATTAAGGGGGAGGGGTGTGAGTAGGATCATTACGTAGTGTTATATGATTATTTTCAAAGGTTTAGTTTTGACTAACACTATAATTCGGTGTTGATGAATTATTTCTAGTTTAATCTCTGAATCATCAAATATCTTTCATTTTTTTTGCAAAACTTTGAGTTCTGATGAACAAGTTGACTTTACAGACGGGATTCTATAAAATGAAAATTGCTTATCCCTTCAGTACGATGAAAACAACCGAAAATAGTACAAAACACCATGTTGAAAGCATAGCCGCAGGACTCCAGATCGAAAGAGCAGACGACGCGGTTGAGCTGTGACGTTACATGCTACCCATTTATAAGATTATTATCACAATAGATGAGTTGTACAGACGTCCATTCTCCCTAGCAATGGTTGCTACCACCATACTCTTTGTAGACGTCGTCCGCCATTGCCATTCCTGTCAATGTATAAGCTAGCGATTTTTTTTATCTTGACACTGTCAAGATTTCACTGTGAAATTATACCTCACACCACAACGTTGCTTCTAGAAAGCCAATAAAGGTACCTAGAAAAATTACTTTATACGGATTTGTCTGACTATCCGTATATTATCCGTCACTTCTGGATCGCGTGTACTGATACAACAAAACCAATTAATACGATCGGTATGTATTGCTTCTACTCAAAGTCCAGATGCAATACAAGAAGTCAAGGAACTTTTCATATCTATTTATTTGTTTTATTTTAATGCAATAATTTGTTTTAAAAGAAATTTGGGAAATATAAGTACCTCTGACAAAGAGAAATTATGTGATTTCACTCGAACTACTAAATTGATTTAAATTTCATTTCATTTGCCAGATCAAAATGGTATCTTACATAGACAGACATGATATTTAATATGCTGCCTATGTTTTGATATTATTTAGAGTTGCACGAACAAAAAATAGATTATTTTTTAAGCTTTTGTTTGTTTTCTTTGCAATATATAGAATACTATAAATATATATTTATATATATGTTACATACAGGGGCGGCATTTCAGGAGTTCATTTGGGGGTACGAGATTTGTATGAAAATTCACAATATGAAATAAATAAAATGTTTGTTAACAGGGGGGGGGGGGGGGGGGAGGGATCACAAAATTGAATTGATGCTGAGAAAAATAATTGTTGTTAACATAAATTTTGTACATAATTGTATTAACATAATTTTTCCAAATACAAATATCTATATTTATTTACCTTTTAAATGCCGGTTCTTAGGATGAAAAAAAAAATTTTGTTACAATATCATCATAATCCAGTGGTATATCTTATTCTATAGCTAAAGATGAAAGTCTTTCTTGTGCCATTGTACTGCGAAAATAATTTTTCAACCTCCTGAGATACGAAAAAGACCTTTCACAACTGGCTGAGCTGATTGGCACAGTCAAAAACAACTTAATGTTATGACAGGAAACACATTTTTTAAATTCCACTCTTTAAAATAATTCAGGCGACTTTTAAAATTGGGATGGTCTATGTTTACATTTTTCACCATTGAATAAAACAGTCGCAATTCATATAGCAATTACTCTTTCTGGAAGTTATATACTTTGCATATGGTTGAAACTTCTTTTTTTTTTTCAGACATCTGAGCCGGATAGTACTGAACTAAGGGCAAACAAAACAGATATATTGGTTTCATTAAATCTTATCTCAATTTCATTAGATACTGAATCTATAATGTCATATTAAATATTGATTCTGTGATATGATTTAACATCATCATGGGGATTTTTTCCACCGAATTCGCTAGGAATTTTTTTACGCCTTTTCAGTTTTGGTTCAGAATAAGAAAAATTTGAGGGCGCGACCGCGCCCCCTATTTGCCGCTCCTGGTTACATACATACTGTGTTTGTTTGATGCTGTTTTCCATTAATCTTCCTACGAAATGTTGAAATAAATCATTTGTGACTAACACTTTGCTGGCAGGTTGTGAGTATACTCATGTTTACATGGCCACATGTTGCTGACCAGTCACCGTGTTTTTGTGTCACTATATTTAAAATATATTGTTACTTGAAGGGGGGAATCCCAGAGTATGTGGCATATACTTTTCCAAAGGAAAGTGCAGCAAAACTTGATATGTTTGCAAAACTGTGCATCATTACACATAGTTGCAATATTAGGTTTGGTGATGCCACGCTCAAGGCAAAATTTTGTTCTCTACACCCTCCACACTAGATAAGTGTTTGAGGTTTCACCACCAAACACAGATTTGAACAAATTCAGAATTGAGCTTTAGCAAATACATAGAAATAACAACAATAAAATGAAATTTACAGACAAATTAAAAGAAGCCTTCTTCAGGGCAAGCAAGTTTGGCATCTGCAGAACAGCACACACAGCTGAAAGTATGAGAAAAGTTGCCATCACCACAAGGAGAAATAAAAAAAAAAGGTAAGGCTGCCCTGCCTCCTTGGTTTTACCTGTTTTCACTTCTTGTGGCAATGGCAACTGTCCTAAATTCATCCATGTGTGCTATTCTACCACTGATGCTGAACTTGTGCTATCCCGAAGAAAACTTTTTTTTTGCCTTTGAAGCTGTGTGACATTTATATTTGTGTGGTATGCTGTAGTTATGCAAGTATTTTATATTAATTTATTTTCTTCATTGCTTTGATTTTCAAACAATGACTAATAATTATTTTTTCATTTTATATATGATTCTAACTATACTGTCTGCAAGATAGCATTCAATATATTGTGTCCATAATATTGCCATTTCATGTTATTTTTTTTATTTCTTTTTATTTATTATTATTATATATATGTGTTGTAATGCAATTATCTTACTTGTTATAAAATTTGTCATCCATTAAAATATGCCATCCCAATGGCATCCTAAGCCTAGTGTTGGCCCAATTGTGAGTTTTGTTACTGGTTGTATTCACATTTATTTGAACAAATATATTTATTCCTTTAAAACTGTGTTTAACATTTTCCTCACAAATCTTTGTTTACATATGAGGTTTTCTTTTTAATTTTTAGGAATTTTTGGTCTCTTTGTTTGCTTCTGGTTACACTTGAACATGTTCTCAACATTAACTTATCTAGTAGTATTGGGAGTCTTCACCTTTTTAACTGGACACAGATTATTAAATAAACTAGCATCTGCAAAATGATTCTTAGGTGTGTCAAAATTATTTCAAATTTTTTAGTAAAGTTATTTTAAAAGTAAATTACATGAAAATATCTTGAATTTTGAATAAAATAAATGCTGTTGTTTTCTAAATAAATATATCATTATCTGTTATGCAATTAAATTGTTATAAAGTATTAAAACAAGCAAGCAATAAATCAATTTTTTGGATCCCAAATTTATCTTGAAATGCACTAAAAAGAAAAAAAATCTGAAATCAATGATTCTATATATTTCATGGTGATATTTTGAAGTATACCATTTTATAATGAAATATTAGTTTAAGAAATTTCTAACCACCTACTTTTATTGTATAAAATGAAATTGTGAATTTTTTAAATTTTTTTTTTATTTAAATGCACTATAAAATAAAAATTTGCACAGATCCAGTATTGTTCAAAATACAAAGAATGAGAATATACCACTAAAGACAATGATATGCAAAATTTGAGTTTTTTTAGCTGCTCTGGTTCTTTCTTGAGTTATTCCCTAAAAATGTGTTTCTCGCTGTGGCAGATTGAACCAGTAAAATTCAAAATCTAAAGGCTTTGGTGTATCATGAAAAGCAAAGATAGGCCAAATTTGACCCTTTTGGCTGCTCTAATTCTGAGTTATTTCCCAAATAACTTAAAACATCCCTATGGCAATTCCAGGATAGCATAGGTTGACAAATTTCAACATCCAAAAAAAAATTAAAATTACTGCAAATGACAATGACATGCCAAATTTTATGACACTATAATTAGTATAATAAGGTGCCCAAATTCAATATTTTCTTCTATAATTTTTTTTTTTTTTTTTAAATAATTAGTTGACAACAGTACTATTTAAACATTTTAATAAAAGACAAACTATGAAAATTTAGCAGATTGCATATTTATTATTATTGTATAAAGCCTTGTTTAAACTGTGTTAAGAAATGGTATATTACTATTATTTTATATTACTTGTAAAGAAGTGGAACCCTGTTTTAATAATGTTTATTTTTTTTATGAAATAATTTAATTTATTTATAGTGTTTAATAAGTGAATAATTTTGTAGGTCATTCCATAAAAAAATCCCATCAATCTCACAGATATTTTCAGGGGAATCAAAAAGAATGCCATCAGTTATGGACTTATTTTACTTATGAGTTTTACATATGAAGTGTTTTGAAGGAAATTTGTACAAAAAGATCAAATAAACATTTTTTTACTAATGTAATATTGCAAATTCTTCATGAGAGAAAATTGCACCAGAACCTATCTTTTGGTATGTTAACTTTGCAAGCAATTCTCGATTTACAAAATTCCTTTTTTAGAGGTCATTCATTGTACATTTTATTATGTGCTCAACACCAAAGCATGCATCCATATGCTTGTAAGGTATGAATTGTATATCTAAGAAAAAATTTTATTGCATGAAAATTATATAAAAATGTATATGGAAGTCATGTTTTGCAAAAAAATAAATATATAAAAAAACTGGTTTCATCAACATTAGCAACTTTAAGGAAGAACTCAATCAACATAATTAAACACACATTGATAAACAAAGCAGCATATTGCTGTTTCGAGGATATATTGGATTTAATGTACCTCACAACTATGCTGCTTTGTTTTATTAATGTGTGCTTTGTTATAGCTTGAGTTCTTTATCCTTGGTACAAAGTGTTTTTACTTATTAAATTGACCACCTTGTAATCGTACTATTATTTTACTTTAAATCCATGGTGGCTTAAATTTTTTTAAGCCACCAAAATCAGTCACATTTGTTCCATACGCATGTTCACAGCTCTGCTGGGTCCATTGATTTCTTTGACATGATGAAACTTAAGCAACACGAAAACCATTGTTTTTTACTAGCTATATTTGTTTTATTACCCTAAAACAGTTCAATTTATTTTTAGTGTAAGACACATTTATCTTCCTTATGTGTTTGCTACTTCATTTTACAAGTAATGCATTGGCAACTTTATGAAATTGTATGAATTGTGGCATTTTTATATCATAAGTGAATGTTCTTAAATCGAGAACTACCTGTATTTGAATAAAATACATTGTGTATCATTGGTTCTAAAACATATTTAAATCTGAAATTAAAATACTCTGTTGGTAACACTAAAAACAGTATATTTAAAGTAGCAACTGGTTTTGATTGTAAAAAAACAAAAAAAAAACAGCCTTCTTCTCAAGGATAAAAAGGCAAAGAAACCACACTAGCAACAACAAGATGTCTGTAAATTAACTGTTCATGGTATTACTAGCAAAGTATTTGAATTTCAAATTATTTTACACATCAGTTTGAGTGAATTTTTATACATTTGAGGGCTCGTGCATTTTATTGTTGCTAAAATCATAATGCAAGATTTGTCTTACAATCACCATTGAGAAAATTTTGGAAGAAATTGAGGATGCATCTTAGAAAATGGATATAATCATATGTTTTTAAAACTATACATTTAAAAACAGTTCAGGGCTGCCACAAGCACCTATTTTAAGCCAAAATGTGCCAATAAGTGATATAAATTTTTAAAAAATAGCATTCATAAAAAATTTAGTGAGTAATAATTATTATAGATAGATGTGAAACATATTTTTCATATATTTTGAATGGGAAAAGGTTGATGCGTTGTGTGTGACAACAGTATAAACTATCTAGAGAAAAGTTTCAATATTTTTACATTTTATGTACACAATGGGTTGATGAAAATAGTAAGGATGGAGTAAAACCCTTGTTATGTAAATATTTTAATTTACATGGATCAAATTTTAAATCCATCTCAAATACTCAAGAAATATATTTTCATACATAGCAATTATCCTTGTTCAGTTTTTAATAAATTTAAAGCTACCCTATATTATTTAAATTTATTTAAGGAAAATAATATATCCAATCAGTTGTCCTTGAGAATTAACTGCTAGTACATTATTTTAATATCATTCTTATATTTAATATTTCAATAATGAATAGAAAATATAACATTAAAAGAAGTTCAAAATTTATTCATCCTTTGCACTTGCGCATTTGTTTATAAAGTATAAAATAACGCATTTTAAAAACAAAGTATCACATTCCATGGTTCAAAAATATACATAAATTGCTTTCACAGTGAATTCAGTTCAAGCTTGAACAATGCCATTACTCAGTAAATAAATAAAATCTTGAACCCTAAACCTTTCCTTAGATATCTACAATCACGAATAATTCACATTTATCTGCATTTTCATGAACTTGCATATTGGAGTATGTGATTGCTTTGACCTCGCTTCCCTAAAAAAAACCATGAATATTTTTTATTACAAAAGCATAAAAAACAAGAAAGATCAACATGCATAAAGCATTGACTATGAAATACTTTCCAACTTCAATGCAATTTTATATAAACATCTCTAAAATGCAATACATCCCTCAGTAATGTTTTAAAAATTATCACAATACTACATTAATTTATTATATTTGAAAACTTAAAACTTTATCGAAAAAAATAAACTTCATTCAAATGACGGAATTGAAATATAAATTGCCTGGTTTAAACATCTCTAAAATGCAATAATTTTGATAAAGTCATTTTTACGACAGTTATCGTGCTAATGGACAGACAGACAGACAGACAGAATGAACAAAGTCATAAACACTTTTTAACTATGTTGTAAAGTGTTAAAAAGCATATGAACATATGAAATCCAGTAATATGTATATTTACCAATGATAAAATGTTGAAATAAGTGTATGTACTTAGATTTTAAAGTTGCAGTTTTTTAAAAAAAATTTGAATTTAGCATTCGATTTGAAAGCAATTACCCCCCCTCTCCTGGGAAGCTGCAGAAAAACATTTTCAGGCCCTCCAGAAGCCCCTCGCATGACCTAGAAGGCTAATCCTTTGCACAACTACAGTATCGACCATCAAACAGAAACAGTCATATTTTTTACCCCCCCTCCCAGGGTTGAGAATATGGAGTTTCATAAATGTCTATCCACACTCTTAAGGAGTCCTCTGGTGTCTTAGAAATCTGAATCTTTGCATACATAGTATCAATCACTGGACCAAATCTAACAGAGTTGAATTTTCAATTTTTCTTCCAGTGGACAAATGTTGGTAGTATGTGTGTGAGGGGAAGGGGGGGGGGATAAAGTTTCTTGAAGCTCTCTATCAGAGACATAAAGTTTGAAACTCAACTATGGATCCTCCATAGTTGAGTTTCAGCCACATTTTCACTCCAGGCACCAAATGTGTAATCATGCCATCAGAGTTTTGGTTAATTATCTGTCCTCTGAGTTTAAATGTCACACTTAAATTAAACAAGTTGTTCCAATTATTTTAACTGAAACAACTTAACAATTAATTTAAATGTTATAACCAGCAAAACAATAAGATTTTCTTTAGAAGATTTTTGTTTTAATCAAGTGTGCAAATTAGAATTAGTTTTGTCTAAAGAAAGCACACTGTTTCACCCCATAATAATTTTCACAATTAAAATGGAATTAAAAGGAATGTCCTATGAAAGTTCACTATAATAAGCAAAACTCATTTGAAGATTTTCTTGCTGAAATGGTGATAACAGATTAGATAACATAGACAAGATAATATATCAACTTAATTTTTCTGGAATTAAAAAATTCATATGGCTAAGATCTTAAATGAATGATTTAGCTCATTTTTTAACATAAATTTACTTATATTATTGTGTAACAAATGCATGCTTTAAAAAAAAAAAATGTATCACATAAACATGAATTAATCATACCTGAGGATGTTTATCCAAGTCAAACACTTCACCATACCTAAAATTGAAATATTTTATAAAGAGAAATATATATATCAAATAGAACAAAAAATCAGTTAATAAATAAAACAAAATATAAGTTTTCAAGAATCTTAAGGACTAAGAATAAATTTTAGAACTTCATTATGTAATCTCTCAACATTTAGCATTCAAAGCATGAAATTTAAGTTTTAAAAATACAAAATTTGTTTTAGAGTAAATGAATATATGGAATTTACAAAACCATTGTTGAAAATGGTAATTTTTAAGGGACTTTAAATTAAAAAAAAAAATAGAATTTCAGAGGACTATAGGAAGGAACCCTTTGAACTGAAAAATGTTGCAATGTAAAATTTGAAAGTCATTATTCATTTAAGAAACAATTATCATTAAAAGCCCGACAGTTTCACTTTTGCAAATACAAAATTTGTTTTTAAGTAAATGGATATAAAGAGTTTACGGGACTATTGAAGAAAGCAGTAATTTTAAGAGCATTTGAAAATGAGAACATTCAGAGAACTGTGGGAACACTTACATTAAAAAAACATTACAAACAATGCAAAAACTAAAAGTCATTATTCATTCAGGCATAAGTTACAATTGTCTTCAAATTGTGTATAAAAGCATTTTCTTACATAGTTTGAAAAGTAATTGTTCTTCAGTATCAGATAATTTTCTAAGCAAGGGGGACATGTGTACCTTATAACTGAAGACCAAGACTAATATATAAAATTTAGCAATAAGCAGCTACGAAAAGAAAATTAGGAATGTCATGAAAAATCAAATGATTTAATCTACATAATTAAAGTGGTATCATGTCTACTTCAATATTTAAGCATAAATTAAAGACACAAATCATAGATAAAAAGGTTATTTAATCAAATAAAACCATTCTATAAGATGTACAAATATTAAAAGGCTAGAGTGCTTTCAGGCATCACCATACTCTTCGTCAGTGACTATATAAAAAATTACCATGGAAACAAGCTTATATATAAACCAAATTTAAAAAAAAAAAGACAAAACCTCGTTCTAGAACTCTTGCAAAACAGCTTCAGCAAAAATGCCAGATAAAGGGCTACCCATAAGGGCGACTCATTCTCGACTCTATGTGTCGAAAGCCCTGACTCTATGTGTTGAAGACCCAGACCGTCCGACTCATCTGACTCTATGTGTTGTTGTTGTTGAAACCCAGACCGTCCGACCTACCAGAAAGGTGTAAGGTAACTGTTCTGACTCTATGTGTGAAAGCCCCAGGCCGTCCGGCTCGTCCAGAGGACTTAGAGCATCAAGATGGACGACCGGGAAGGAGAATTTAAGAATCGCTTGGATTCGAACCAGAACCCACTTGTTTGCGGACCTGATTCTCTACCAACCAAGCCAAAACTTCACCTGACTCTATGTGTGTCAAACCTCTACACAGTTATCTGTGACGTTTCAATTTACTGTAATTTTTGCTTGGCTGAAATTTGGGCATGTTTCATTGTCTTTTCTTTTGTGTTTGCATTTAATATTTGTTTAAATTTTAAATCTCCCATTTATAACACTTTTTATTGTAATTTTGTAATTGTTTAATCTGAAATAGCTTGTTTATAATACCATTTAATTGTCATTACTCCGTAGCTGATTTATGCAAATTTTGTCTACCGATTTGGTCTATATATAAGCTTGTTTCCATGGTAATTTTTCATATAGTCACTGATGAAGGCTATGGTGATGTTCAAAAGCACTCTAGCCTTTTAATATTTGTACATCTTATAGGATGATTTTATTTGACTAAATGATCTTTTTATCTATGATTTATGTCTTTAATTTATGCTTAAATAGATTTAATCCACTTTTTATTTGTTCACTCTGGTGACACAAAGGAAAAATTAAAGAAACAGATGTTTTAATTATTAAACACTTAAAAAAGGGGACAAAAAGGAGCTAATAAATTAAAATTATTCTTAAATTCTTTAACAAAATTTAAATACACTACCAAGTTTATGTTTAATATGAAATTCAAAAATAAATGTTGACACAATCATTTCTGAACTAATTATTCACAAAAACTTGGAAGTATTTAAATTTATTTTACAAAGATTAATTTATACAAAATATTTATATAGAAATTTCAATATAATACATACCCGCGGGCTTTTACTTTAAAGTTCTGTCTGTCAAAATGCAGGATCTTCACTTTCTGAAAAATTCCATTAATTAGTAACTGAACTTAGAAATATTAACACTCAGTTGCTGTAGGAGTTAGTCATAGCATTGTTTATGAGTATCGTAGCAATCAATGTGTTAAATAATAAAAAGTGCAAATTACATTCATTTGTACAAAAGTTGAATACTTGTGTATTAACTGTCCACATGAAGCAATGACAAAATGGGTGGTAACTTGCAATTCTGTTGCATAGTGATTTCATTTAACATATTACACTAGGTTTGCAATTTGTGCCTCGTGTTTATTTCACAAACAACTTGTAACATACTGGAATGTGCAAGGGTAAAGTGTCAGGAAATGGACTTGAAAAGTAGGAATGTTAAAGTATGAGAAAAATGTAAACAAGCATGTTGCTTTTCATTGGTTGCACATATATATATCTATATAAACAAAATTTCCTATAGCCTTAACATTTCATAACTTTTTTATAGGTTTAAATCTGGACCTTGTCATAACCTCGTCCTCAATAAGATATAATTATGAGTAAAAATTGTCAAACTTAGTCAAAGTGTTTCTATGTAATGTATGTTCGGACATTTCATAATTTGAGTTCAAATAAGTCATAATTTGAGTTTGTCAAGGCAGTTCTGCTCCAATAAAAGTAGATAAGCTGAGATTCAGTTCAAGAACTTTTACATACTTTTGCATATATATCAATTACCATTTATGAGGCCATATAAAAGCAAATGTATTTTAACTTAACATGTTACATTTATTTAAAACTAAACAGAACAACTTAAAATTTAAATGTTTAACTTTTTATGAAAATGAACAATTTTAAAATATAAATTTATTTTAAAATATTTAAATATAGGAATGTAAAAAAAAAAAAAAAATTAAACTTTAAACATTTAAAAGTAAACACATATTTAAAAATTAAAAAACAATAACATTTTAAATTGTTGTAAATAAATTTTTCTTTCACATACTACCTTCACCATATTTAACTAATCAGTAAAATTTTTAAATAAACATACCACCCTGTAGTTTTGGACTGAGAGATAAAGGAACTCTCAAATCAGGTTACCAATTTGTAAAGATGCAGATGTGCCAACTTTCCAAATAAAAAAAGGAGACTATTTTGCCCAAAATATATTGTTTACTTATGATGATACTTAATATTTGTTTAAAATTATATATGTTTCTTATAAACAAAACATTAAAATACTGTACCATTTAAGTACATTATGCTTTAAACTTTTTTCTAATTCATAGTTCTGAAAAAAAATTCATGAACTATCTTTTGAATTAAAATAAGGTTAGTAAAAAATTATAAAAAAAAATAACTTGATAACATTAATTCTTGATTTATTTATTAAATCTTAATACCCCCCTCCCTCCCCAAGAAAAAAAATACTGCATTAAAAATCAGGGGTAGTACTGGTAGAATATGAAAATTCAGGACACCAATTTTATAAAATTTCAGAACAATAAATTATAAAACGAAAAATATATAAAGGTTTTATCTGGTGAAAATTATTTCATAATGAAAGTAAAACACAGGTTTTCACTAAAGAGAGTAACAAATATTGATCTTTAATAAAAACAAAAACTAAATATAGCACTGAATTATATTCCTGCCAAAATGGTTTCCTTTTTATGTGCTTTAATCATTGCTTTAATACCATTTTTTGGAAAATATCCCTTCACAGAGTTCATACCCATTTTTCAAAATAAAAAGATTTGTATTATGCAAATATAATTAAAAAATTAACCTTAATAATTAGCCATAATATGAAAATAAACTAGTTTAGTCGATCTAATATGCAACATTTAAATGATGGAGATGGATGGAAAAAGATACTAACATACTCTCGGCAATTCACGCGAAGTAACTAAATTGCGCAATCGCACTGTTTATGCGAAAATAATTAAGAAATTAACCGTAATAATTAATCAGAATATGAAAATAAGCTTGTTAAGTCAATCAAAAATACAATATTTAGAAGATTGAGATGGATGGAAAATGATACAATTGTACTCTCGGCGATTCATGAGAACAAATTGAATTGCGCAATTGCACTGTTTATGCGAAATTAATAAAGAAAATAACATTTTAGTGATTTATGTTGAATTAGACAACCTTTGAAAAAATATATTTATTACTTTCATAAAATAAGCGAACGCAATCTTAATTTACATTACACGTGGCCGTAAATCTCCGTTAATTTGATTGGCATTACCGTGCATTTTATTATGTATTTGCTACGATCCAGGAAATGGTAGAAATCAGTGCTAAAAAAGTGGAAAATGGGTGTTTCCGAGGAATTATATCATGTCTGGGTAATTGATAAATTTCAAACAAAAAAGCCGGAGAATTTCGTTAATAATCCGGAGGCTGGAGAATTAATGAAAAATCCGGAGTCTCCGGCCCAAATCCGGAGAGTTGGTACGTCTGAACATGCTAATGCTTGGGTTAATACATAAGTACCTAATATTGACTTTTAAAGTAATAATGGACACCCATTAAATTAGAGATATTTATTCCTTTACATACTACTTACCCTGGCAATAAAATAAGGCTCTGCACTGAAAACATACAGGAATTCATCAAGGAAATGGAAAAGAAGCGATAACATGTCATGACCTAATAAGAATACATAAGCAATAAATTATAATCCAATTTTGTCGAAAATCACATTAAAATCAAGATAGAATCATTACTACTGGAAAAGTTAAAAATACTTAACATTTTTGCAACACTGATATAAAAATTTAAAATTAATTTTTCTCATATTATGAAAATTGTTGATATCTTTAGGACCATACAGGAAAAAATTTGCTTGAAAAATCCAAATATATCTATACTGTTAAGGAAGGATTATTTCCTGAATGAATTTCTAAGGGAAATTCAGCATTATTTACATCTATGTTTCTTTTATTTTCACACAAAAAAATTAAGAAACTACATATATTTTTGATGATATTATTTTATTAATTTTTATAAAAATTTCACAATTGCATATATATATATATATATATATATATATATATATATATATATATATATATATATATATATATATATATATATACAGGGATATATCTAGAGAAATGTGAGTGGTGGTTGATGTTCCAGAACGATTATAATTGAGAATATAAAATTTCGAAACAAGCTTCACGTTAATTCGCACACATAAACAGTATTAGTATTGTATACTTTTATATTAAAAAAAACCATTTGATAAAATTGAATATAACTTTTTTAAATGTAATTATAATATGTATATTTTCTTGGATGCGTAGTGGTCGGAAATTCTGAGTGGTGGAAACCCCGACCACTGTAGATACATCCCTGTATATATATATATATATAACTACCTCACACAGAAAATGCAACACTATGAAAAATCAAATAGAGTGTGATGATAAAGGACATATAGACAGAGGTAGCATATATAAATTAGTGACGCTAATTCCAGAAGAATAATGCAATACAGTAATGGAATAGACAGGGTGATCAGTAAGCAGTAGGACCACCTCTTGCGGTGATACAAGCAGCAACCCTCGGAGGAACAGATGCAATGAGCGTGCAAATAGTTTCCTGGGGGACCATATGCTTTCAACCATCTTCCACGGGTCATTCTCTGTTTGAGGCGGCGACAGGGCAGTTAAATGATGGCCAATCACATCCCATACATGCTTGATAGGTGAGAGATCTGGAGACAGCAGAGGCCAAGGAAGGATGGACCTGGATACCTTGTAACGCTTGTCTGCGGTTGTGTGTTATCTTGCTAGAAAACAGCATTTTGCGACAGCTGAAGGTAGGGCAGAACAACCAGAAGCAGCACTTCATCCACATATTGTCGTGCTGTCATTGTGCCTTTGATACGTACCACAGGTGACCGGTTATCGAAGCCGATGGCATCCCAAACCACAATGGTGAGCTGTCGAGCGGTATGGCAACAATTGCAGCAGGATTGGATCTGCTTCCACATTGCTTCCAGACTCTCACAAGGTGACTGTCATTTGACAAACAGAACCGAAACTCATCGCTGAGCACTACCCTGTCCCATTCAGTTGTCCAAGAGGCTCAGGCCCGAAACAATTGCAATCTCTCACATCCGTGTCTTGTTGTCAATGGCAGTCTTCATAAAGGACAGGTTGAGCGCAAGCCACTTTCGGCTAATCATCGAGAAACTGTTCTCGTTGATATTTGAACATCCAATGTACCCTGCAAATTCTGCAGAATACTAACAGCCATCATTTGTGGGGCCGCCACATGTCTTCGAATGCATCGATCAACGTATGCTGATGTACGTTTGGATAGACCTGTACAACTGCAATGATTCACATGCCCTTCTTTGATCCATCTTCTCCAAATCCTTTAACACAGTGGACGCATCTACACGTGTTTTAGCGGCAATTTGCCAATATCACCACCCAGCCGTACATATGCTTAAAATGAATCTCCTCGCACAATCATCTAAATGCTAAAATGGACTTCGGTGGTGGAGGCCAGCCATTTCTTCAATGGCATGTGTCTTTTGAAACAGAAAACAGCTCGGAAAATGGGTTTCCGTACGCGACACACAGTAACAATTGTTGGCTCATCTGCTATTTCTATCCCCTTTATCCCACACTCTAATTATGTGCCCTACTTGCATTTCAGATCAT
Organism: Amaurobius ferox; assembly: GCA_951213105.1. Taxonomy (NCBI): domain Eukaryota; kingdom Metazoa; phylum Arthropoda; class Arachnida; order Araneae; family Amaurobiidae; genus Amaurobius; species Amaurobius ferox. Next base: position 53,171,791 of record OX578151.1, read on the forward strand.
TTGCACACATCGGCCAGGTACATTTGTTTCACAATTTTCATAATTATATGGCCAAAGCTTCATGGTGTTGCACTTTCTATGTCGGGTGGTTTATATATATATTTTTATAATAGCCAAGGACTTTGAATTTTGATATTCACCTATAGAGGCCAAAGTGTGAACCATTTTGTTGTTATGCATGCATTACCCCAGTGTACCACGGGACACATCATATTGCACCTTTGAGCTACCTAATTTAGATCTAAACCTAGCGGGGATGACATCCACAACTACGGTATTTTCTTTCTCCTGCCACCTATCTCTTGCAAGGATTGTTGGAACCATAGATTTAGTATTTCCATACTTCACATAGACAAAGGACAATTGTAAATACAAATAGTTATACTTTTTTCATACTACCCCACCTAGAAGAAATTGGCAAACCTACTAAAATATCACAACAACAACAATAGAATACCAGGTGAACATTGCACGAATTTATTTAAATTGTATATATCCAAACAAAAAGTAACTTGATATCCAGTGTAGTTTCCATGGTTCACAAAGAAGTCGGAAACATGACTCAGTATGGAGTCATATAGTCTAACAGATGATAACCAATATCAGAATACATTGTGGATATTCTGGTAGAGGATGACATCAGGAACCGCCCTTTGGCTATGTCCCTTCCATACAGATTTGATGATCCAGTTCAGTGTTTCCTAAATTGTGGTGCATGTATTCCTGGAGATACATGAAAAAAAATTCAAGGGGTACTTGAACCTTGGCAAATTATTTAATTTATTATATTATGGCAAAAATATTCATAATTACATAAATTTAATAATTTTATCTGATCAAATAAATATAAGTCAACTAGCAGGAATATCCAGCATTGTATGAGATTCAAGATACAAACATCTGAAAAAGCACCATACGTACATAATACTTTTGTCTGCATTTGCAGTCATTTATTTTTCCATATTTAAAAATATACATAAAATTACCTTTCAAACTATGCCTTTTAAATCTAAACCACAACAACAGCTTGCACGTGGGTTTGTTTATACAATCACCTAACTTAGTCTGCATTCTAATGTAAAACAAAATACGAAGCTAAAAGTGAAAGGCAATGATTCAAGTAACTAGTTTTGCAAAAACTATAGGATTCTATCACCATCTAATATTATTAAAAATATTAATGAAACATCCCAATTCTACATTGTGCATTGGCATCACTGGGCTTTAGCAACCATCTGCATTGTGTAGCGAATATGCATCAGTGGGCCGGAGAAGGGAGAATATCTCTGTTGCGTATACACTACAGTGGTCCTGAATGGGTTGATAGTTTATTAATTGCACATACGCAGAGTAATATAAGTATGTAAGTAACTTCAGAAAATTTCATTTTATTGCAGGGTATCAGCTTTTTATAAAGAAAAGACAACAGATATAGCAAAAATTATAAAAATAAAATTTGTGGCTACAAATATTAAAAAGTGCCTAATTTGTGGCTAAAGAAGAAAAAAAGGCCAAAATCAGTATAAAATTCTAGATGTGTACGAACATTTATGCACACTCAGAGCTTCCCTATTTGTCAGGAAATGCATAATCAGAGTAGACTGAGAAAACACTTGGAAAATTACCAGCTACGGATTAGTACTTCAAATTGTCAGTCTAATTGCATTTTGTAGCTCATAAATTTTCCCCTGCATTTCCATAAAATTTTAATGACCTAATATGTTGCTGCTCTAATGCTCTAAACCCATGTGGCAAGAAGTGTCTGGACTGCGGATCTAATATCCTTCCTGCAGATAGGAAGATAACGCTTTTGTTTGAATTTACCTTTGACAAATTTGTATAAATTGTATGAGCATGTAAATTCAAACCCTAACACAGTTGTTTTCAAATAAAAATAATTTGCATATCTAAAATATATATATGCACATACAAGACAATTTTCATAGCTGCGGGAAATGCTTTTTAGATCGTACAAAAAGAATTGACACGCTATGTTTATAAAAACTAACAATTTAAAATTATGTATTACCTTCAGCTTCTATATCCTGAGTCATGAGAATATCAACTTTATCAATTTCAGTCATATATCCAAACATAGCAACTGCTACCTAAAATATTATATATATATATATAACAATAATAATAAAGTGAATAAATAAAATAAGAAATATTGTATAATTAAATAAATAAAATAAGAAAGTTGTTAATTATTAAATTTTTTTTAGGGAGACATTTAAGTAAAAAGTTTGAAACAACTTCTGTTTAACAATTTCATATCCAAATATAAGCAAGAAAGTGCTAAGAAGTGACCCATTCACTATCTTTGGATCATGGTTTTATGATGCTCATTAGAAGGCATGCAATGAGATGACAAGAGTAGCCGTGCCTACACATTGACAAATTTCTTAAGAGGATATTCTCCCTCCAACTGCTTGTTTCATTTTCTCAATAGTTCCTAATCTCTAGTTTGTTTAGTTTTTAGGACTGTTTTTTGCTCTCAGATGAAAAGACAGAGAAAGGTTTATGAATTTTCTAAAAATTAGTAAAATAGAAGTATTTTTAATAGGTATCAAATAGGTAAAATTAGAAGTATTTTATAGGTATTTTTAATAGGTAAAAGTAATGCATTAATTTTATAAATATATTAGAAACATTTAAAATTATTTTAGTGACTTTTTAAAAAATACAAACATTCCTATTCTTTGAAAAAAAAAAAAAAATAAATAAATAAAAAGCAAGAAAAAATTCTAAAAATTAAACAAACAAGATGTTAATACAGTAGCCCCTTGTTATATCGCGCTTGCCGGGAGACATGACAAAAAGCGCGATATATCCGAATGTGCGATATATCGGGCGATATGCTAAAAATTTTACTTTTATGAACATATGTAATAAAAATATAGGAGTGAAAGTGCAATAATAAAAACGACAATAATAGAACCCTCATTTACTCCCTCCTACAGATGACTCATGTTGTGACACTCCAGTCTTGGGAAAAGCAAAAAAAAAAAAAAAAAAAAACATAGCAGAGAAGAGAAAAAAAAAAAAAAAAAAAAAGGGTGCGATATAACGAGGAGTTACTGTATCCATATTTCCAAAGGTTAAGATGGGAAAAATGAAACAAGCAGCTGGAGGAAAAATATCATCTTAGGTGCTCTGGATAACATAGAAGGATTTTTCTCTCAGCCCAGGGTGCTGCAGATAAGAAAGTGTTTACTTGGTCAACTCGTCCTTTCACAATCCTTGGACCAGTTTCACAGTTTTTGGCCACTCGTTAGGAAAGAATAGATAATGAAATGACCAAACTATAAAGCTTCTTTAAAGCAATTAATTGATTATTTAAAATAATGTGCATTGTTGAGTTTATCAGCAAGAAATCTTTTAACTTACTAACAAACTCATAAGAATTTTTTACAGTGTGATAATTATTAGCTGATACGGGAGAAAATGTGTTAGCTGAAAACTATGCAAGAGGATAAGAATCAGTGCCAATGTTAAACACAATGAGCCAAAATGGAATATTCTTCAAATTCCATCAGTAAAATTATAAAATCTGATTTAAAAGTATTTTTAAACATTTATCTAGTGTTTAAAATGAAAGACAACCAAAAATATGTTTAAAAGTTCTTTAATACAATCTCCTTTCCTTGAAGAACAAAAATTACATGGCCAAAGCGCTTTCGGGCATCATCATGCCCTTCACCAGTGACAAAGTGAGAATACAGTGCAAGCAAGTGCTTACATATAGACCATAACCACCAGGCAAAATTTACATACCATCATTTACGATTTTACATTTGTTACATTTTTTAAAAACAATTAATTTAAAATTAAATAATTATAAAATACAAATTACAATAAAGTTGAAGGTTCATAACCAAAATGATTGTCGTCGAAAAAAAATTATATCAATTGCTAAATTTTCAGAAAATCATATAAAGGTTTGACACATAGGAAGTCGAGGGGGCGCGGTAGCCCATTGGTTAGCGCGCTGGAGTTGCACTCGGTAGGCCCGGGTTCGATTCCAGCCACTGCCAAAAACTGCCGCCGTGTTCATGCGGAGTACGATCACGTTAAACATGTGGGTCCGAAAGTCCTTCCGAGAGGTTGGTGGTAGGGGAAGGAGGGTACGGTCCCTGTGGATGCCTCCCCCACTGGGTTCCGGTCTAAATTGGGTGGCACTTCCCGACCGTCCAAGAAGTTACCTTACACCTTTCTGGTAGGTCGGACGGTCTGGGTTTCAACATCAACAACATAGGAAGTCGAGAACGAGTCGCCAAGCATAACTCAGGATCTGAACTGGATCAAACTCATGGTAAAGATAAATAAAAAGGGATTCATAAAGCAAAATATTACGGGGGTTATTTCAACTGATTAAAAGGAAAGTTTTATCCAACATAGGTTGAAAATTATCATTAATAACATACTGGGCAAGAGCTGTAGATAGTTTACCATTTCTAACATCTCGAGCATGTTCAACTAAACGAATATCAACAGTACATTTAGTATTGTCAATATAGAATGTAAATTATTATCAGAAGGTAAAAGTGGGACAACATACACTCCAGCTTGGCACTTAAAGTTATTTTTATCTTTATATTTATCCGAACCGAACAGATATGATTAAATAACGTAGTACCTGTTGAATGAATTGGCTTAAACTTAAATTCATGGTAAAAATGAATAAGAGGATGAAAAATTGCTGGGTGATATGGAAGACTAGATTTATATGGCATAAGTTCAGAAATGGGAACAAGGTTAGTATTTGGATGAATAAAATTATGGTGAATATGGGGAAAGATTTTATAAATAAACCTGAAAGAATAAGCAGCTTTTCAAGTTTATTTATAAAATCTTTTCTCATATTCGCCATAATTTTATTTATCCAAATACTAACCTAGTTTCCATTTCTGAAATACCATATAAATCTAGTCTTCCATATCACCCAGCGATTTTTCGTCCTCTTATTTATTTTTGCCATGAATTTAGTTTAAGCCAGCTCATTCGACAGGTACTAAGTTATTTAATCGGATCCATTCGAATAAATATAAGGATAAACATAACTTTAAGTGCCAAGTTTGGGCGTTCGTTGTCCCCCTTTTACCTCCTGATAACTTTAAATTCTATATTGGCAGTACTAAATGCACTATCGGTATTCATTTAGCTGAACATGCTCAAGATGTTAAAAATGGTAAACTGTCTACAACTCTTGCCCAGTATATTATTAATGATAATTTTCATCCTATGTTTGATAAAACTTTCCTTTTAATAAATTGCAATAGCCCCATAATATTTTACTTTTTGATCCAGTTCAGACCCTAAGTTATGCTTGGCGACTTGTTCTTGACTCCCTACGTGTCAAACCTTTACATGCTTTTCTGAAAATTTAACAATTGATGTAATTTGTGTTTCAATGATTTTCATTTTGGTTATGACCTTCAACTTTATTGTAATTTGTATTTTATAATTATTTAAATTTTAAATGCATTGTTTTTAAAAAATGTAACAAATGTAAAATCGTAAATTGATGATATGTAAATCTTGCCTGGCAGTTATGGCCTATATGTAAGCACTTGTTTGCACCGTATTTCCAATTCGCCACTGATGAAGGGCATAGTGATGCCCAAAAGGGTTTTGGCCATGTAATTTTTGTACGTCGAGGAAAGGAGATTTTATTAAAGGACTTTTAAACCTATTTTTGGTTGTCTTTAATTTTATAGCTTAATTAAAGTTTGTATCCATACTAATTATTTCATGTCTTTTAGATTTGGAAGATAAGCAGCATTAACCAAAAAACAATGGTTTAATGTGATGTTATAACCACATGAGCATTTCTTCCTTATATGCAACACCCTATTACAAATCAGAAGTAGCTCTATAAACATTCAGATTTAAAATATTTAAGCAGTATTTATTGTAAGTTATAAGGTCAATAAATTGTGTCTTATTTATTCTTAATATAGCAAGTGAATGTCTTACCTGTTCAAAAGCCTCTTCTAAAGTATCACCCCCTAATAACCTTTGCTAAGGAAATTGTGCATAAATAAGATGCTTAGTTCATCATAGTTATACATACATACTACAGAAATTAAATTAACTTACATGATTGTAATAACCTTAACCACATTTGACTGTGTAAGATAAATTAAGGTTTAAATTATGATAGGTTTTTTTTTAGTATTATGCTAAAGGAAACTTCTTTTTACTAAAACATTTTCTGCAATTTTTTAAAAAGCAAAAGCTGTCATTAGTCTGGCATTACCTCACAATTATATAGATATTTTCTCAGAGGCAAAATTAATTAACTGGCTATGGACATAAATGGTTAAGGTGTGATTTCCAAGATTTTTTCAGTTTTTAGTGTCACAATACTTATTGCAATAATATATTTAAATTTATTTTTTGTAGTTTTAAAACAACTTCATATGGATATAAAAAGAAAACTTCATACTTGACGTCGTCTAAAAAAAATCTTTGAAAATGCTTATTAGATTATTTTAAAGGCAAAATGAGACTTTGAGATAAGAGAGACTGAATAGTTAACCAAGAAAAGTGGGAAAATATTTTAAGACAAATATTTTTTTAACATTGTTTTTGAAAATAAGCATTCTAGTGTTTTCAAAATTATACGAAAATGATTAAAATATTACACCTTATTTTTTTTTTAAATCTACTCATTACTTTGGGAAATTACTCCTCAAATTTTAGGAAAGAAGCAAAAAATACCCCTCAAAAATCTAATTGGGAGGTAATTCAGTGTACTACAGTAAAAATGTTCTAGATATTTTTTTTTTTAATAGTTACAACATTTGGTACTTACAGTTAGGCTTGGGCGATGTTGGAATTTCAACATCGTGATATATCGGCAGTCTAACATCGCGATATTGCGATATATCGTGATGTTAATCATGTGATCAACTCACGTGACTAAAAACTAAACGCGCTGCGACGCAGGTGAACAAACGTACTATTTATGCGAGAAATAATTTGGTTTAGTAAAATATTTGCTTATTTTTAGTCGCACTATAAAAATAAAGATATATTACTCTGATATGGGATATTTATTTAGAAAATGAAAATAGATGCAAACTCTATACAATTTATCTGCATATACAGTAGTACAACCTCAAAAATCTGGACTTTGCTAATTATGGATTTTAGAATTTTTTGGATTATAGAGTTTGCATAAAATTCAAACTTAAGCACTATAAAACTTAATACACTCTTCAAACTAAATGCACTATAAAATATTGTTTTTAGAAAAATAATGACAAAAGGTTAAGTTAACTCATTAAAAATATAATTTAATACAAAAAAAAATAATGGAACAGAAGAAATTAAAAAAAAAATATACACATACAAGAAATAAAAAGAAAACGTTTACATGTTATCATTTTGTTTAAACATTTGAACTAATGTTTGTTGTTTCATTAATTTTGGTTTGTGGAAAAAGCAAATTTTCTTTTATCTTTTATCCTACAGGTAGATGGGCATTATTTCTTATTTGGTTATGAAGCTCCTTTCTTCAAGACCATTAATTACATGATCGACTGTTTGTACATGATTATAAATGGGTATTTTCTCTGTCGACTCCCCTCCCCACACACACCTCAATTCACTGGTGAAATGTCTCCATAATTTTAGTTTCTCATACTATAGAATAGAGGAAGTATTGTTTTTCCGAATATTTTCTATTTTGAACTTTTGGGGGCAATACATGTTTTAGGACCTGCTGAACACATTTTGACTATTTTAGAGTAATGTCAATATGTTATAAATTGCTAGTGTACACGATAGATGCCATAAATACTAATGGATTTTCACGAAACTTTATATATCCGGCTTTATTATCAAAAAATCAAGAACTAGATAGAATTTTTTGGAATTCGAGTGAAATTTCATATTTCCTATGGCAGCATGAAACAAAAGTTTGCATAATAATGCATAAAATGGATCATTTATGACTCCATGATCACGAAACATAACAGCTTCATTATAGTGATGCTACTCAACTGATGAAGATGTCAATAGTGAGAAAAAGAAAATATCAGCAGTTTTAAGACTTTTTTATTAATCAGGTTAGGAAATTAAATATATATCTTCATTGTTCACATAATACAAAAATGCATATACAAAAAATATTTAAGCATAAATATATATATAAATATGCATTAATATATATATTTATAAGTTTTTATCCAGTTAAACACAATAAATAATTATAAAATTAACGTTCAGCGATTTATGCAAAAATTAATTTTAAGAAGTACATTTATTACTTACATGAAAAAAAAAACTTATCTTTTACATTCCACGCAACGGTAAATCATCATACTCACGGTGATTTGATTGGCATTACTGTGCACGCGGCCGTAAATATCCGTTATCACGCTAATTTGATTAGCATTACCGCGCACGCTGCAGTATACCCCGTTGTCATATTAATTTGATTGACATTAACGCCCATGCCTCCGTAAATCCCCGTTGTTACGTTGATTTGGTTGGCATTACGGTGCACGCGGCCGTAAACTTACATTGGCCTTCACAGAAGACAATTTCCCATAGGAAACTATGCAAATTCCGTAATCGCAGGTTGTTTCCCGTAGAAACTACGAAGAATACGCAGTAATCGGCACTTCTGTGAGCAGGTCGCCAAGTTGAAAATTCCCTGATTTTTCCAGAATTTTGAACGAAAAATCGATTTTCGCTGCAATTTCCCTGACATTATAGTCCACTTTCAAATTCCCGATTTCCAGAGTGCGCACGAACCCTGTTTATTAATAACTAAAAAAATCAATATAAAACTTACGAGGGGGGGGGGGGAATCAGTATAAAGCTTACCGAATAAAAAATCTAGATACGACAAGATATTTCCCACGTAGCCACCGTAATCTTATGTTTACATCATTACGCATTCAGAAACTATGTTCCATTCCCTGGTCCACCCCCTCACTCCTTTTCCTATAAACAATCATTAAAGTTAACTAATGTCATTACCGGGCAGAGAGATCTGCGGCATCTATTAAAAACATTCTAGTCAATAATTTACATCCTTTCGCAATCAAAATAAAAGTAAAACATGAAAGAGCTTGGAATGCAGACTATTAAAGTTGAAAGCCGCTAAAGAGAGTTTCTTGGGTAATCAAGACGGACTTGATTGTTGCAGTTTGTGAATAAATTGTAAAAATAGAACATTAAGTTATTTTTACATTAAAACATAGCGAATGCGATAAAAATCGTTAGATGATTCGCACTTCCTTAATTACAAAATTTCAAGAGATAATCCACAGATTATATGCATTATCCATATCCCGAGAAAATATCAATGTGAAAATCAACAGGCGACGTATCTTAAAAGATTCAATGATTATTAATTAGTATAAGATTCTTTGATGCCACGGCATTGAAAAGCAAAGTCAGTGCTGTAATACCGGGAAATCACGATATACTGGTGGTAACAACGCCGGGAATTTGTGCGTGTGCGGTGAAAAACCGCGCAAAAACATCAGAATCGTAAAACTCGGCGATGGCGGTTTTCACCGGGATATCGCGCATGCGCTATGAAAATCCCAAAACCGGAATTATTGTTCTCAAGATCGGCGCTGGCGATGTTTGTTGGTTTGTTATCGAGAAATCGCGCATGCGCTATGAAAATCCCAAAACCGGAATCGTCGGTCCTAAGATCGGCGATGTCTGGGATATCGGAATATCACGATTTACAGGCGATGACAACGCCGCGAATTTGCGCATGCGCTAAGAAAATCCCAAAACCGGTATCGTCGATTCCAAAATCGGCGGTTAACGCTGGTTATGAATATCGTGATATCACGATATAGAGAGCTATATCGCGGTATATCGTCGACTTGTAATTTACGAAACCGGTATGGCGATGTTGACTTCATACCGGTATTTCACGATGTATCGATACATCGCCCAGGCCTACTTACAGTTACATGTGAAAGCAAAATTGTGTAGAGAAACATTGCCACATTAACTGAAAATTAAATTTCCTAATTTACAATTGTAAACTTTAAATTTTAATAAAAGGCTATTAAAGGATACATGAGTGCAACCTAAAAAGAAAATCAAAACATTTTTTTAAACATAATAAACATTTCAATATAAAAATAATATAAAAAAGAAAGTTTAACTTACTGGATATCGGCTGGATGATCTAAATCTGAAAGTAAATTTTAGAAAATTAAATACAATTATAAACAAAGACAAAAAAAAAAAAATTGGAAGAATTATAAATACATCCCACTTGATATATTAAAATAAAAATATTTCAAATTTAGTACACATAGTGATGACTCGAGTACAATGGAAACTGGAAATTGCTACTGGCTGAAAATTTTAGTATTAATTGTTGTTAATTACTATGAACTGAACTACTGAATTGATAATTTAATAATGGTAATTATATTACAAGGTTATTTGTACTTAGGACATAATTATTCTTTATGTAGCAGGTTCCATTTTTAAAGACGCATCTGATTCTTATACTCATAGGTATATTTACCTATGAGTTAGCATGGGTTTTTGTGAGAAATTATTTTTTGACCATCTATTACATTAGCAAACTATAGTATATATATTAGCAAAACAACTTTGAAAATATCTGACAAACATATTTTTTGCTTTGCTCAAGAAACTTCTAACATGCAACTCTGGATCAGTGTTATGAAAAAATTTGATAGGATGGATAGAGAAGGATTTTTCTGTGGTGTATAGTACTGTATGAGTAAACAATGTGATGCATTATAGCCCTTTAAAAAAATTGTTAATACTTAGTAAAGTATTCATTTGAAAAAACAAAAACTATAGTTTCTTAAATTAAAATAATTGAAACAGAACATGCAAGGAAATGGATGATTTTGTGGTGCATACATAGTGCAGATGCAATGTAAATATAAAATCATACTTTAAAAGTAATTAATATTTTAATAACATATATATTTATTGATCAACAATAATTATGTTATTTTATGTTATTCTAAATTTAAATAATTTAAAAGTGAGGTACAGATGCTGTATTATCTCTTTTTCATTCTTGGCAATATTTAGGTGAGATTCTGGCAATCCTTACTTGGATTTGGAGAAGATTCCATTCTGGCAACCCTTTTCGCATTGTAATACTGCATATTTGGCTTTGATTTGAAACAATTCATTTCAAGCGTGCTTTTCATACAGTGTCAGTCATTGTTACTGAAGTTAATCAGGTTGTATCGTTTACTTTTGTTTTGATTTTATTTCATTGTTAATTTCCTTATATACATAGTATAATGTATAAGGAAAGTATTGCGATGGGGTCGAGAATTTGAATTCAAGTTTTCAATGGGAGAGCACATTTCAAACATCTATGAACACGAACCAAACATTTTTGAGATGATGTCTGTGTGTGTGTTTGTCAGTGAGTCTGTAGAGACGATATCTCATAAAAAAAATGGAGCAATTCGAACAAAATTTGGTACAAAGATTAAAATCCGAGAATACTGGAAACCTATTGTTTTTAAATGCAATCCAATGTTCAGAACTCCCTAAATTTCCATGTGAAATTTTGAAAAAATCATCAAAAAATCAAAACCTTTAATAAAGTTACGCAAATAGTCATTTCTTATGCAATTTTCATTAGAAAACAATTGACATACACTCAAAATGCTAGCATGAACCGTTCTTGAGATATTGCACACTTTAAAAATAAGTATAAAAAAATCACATAAAAAAAAAAAATTATTAACTATTGTGAAATATGTTCACTTTTCATATGTAATATCATGCGATAAATTTGGTGACACCACTCTCATGGATCTAGCTCGTTCCATTCATGAATAAGGTACTCTGAGTAATACTTTTGTATTTGAACGCCAATAGACATTTTTCTGCTATAAGAATAACTTATTTCTCCGTCCATAATGCTTGGCAAGATTTTGGTGGAATGTCGCCAACTTGGCGACTTTTGAAACGTTGACAAATTCACAAAAATGTCACCAAATTGATAAATATGACTATAATGAAAATGATGACTGATGAAAATTCAATATCTCAGAAAGAATACAAGAATCTACTATAAGAATTCATATATACATTTTTCTGTCCGTAACGTTTTTTTCAAAATTTTGGTGATGAATCTATTCTATCACAATATGTTCAACTTGCTGACTTTTTAAATGTTGCCAAATTGACGAAAATGTTACCCAATTGATAAAAATTCGCCAAAGCGATGAAACCTACCCTAAATCAACGAAATGACAACTAATTAATGAAAGTTCAATATCTGGGAAAGAACATAAGAATCGATTATAAGAATAACCCATTTTTCTGTCCATAATGCTTGGTGAGAAATTTAGAGGAACGTCGCCAACTTGGTGACTATTTAAAATGTTGCCAAAGTAGCAAAAATGTCTCCAAATTGATAAAAATGATGCCTAATGGTGTTTTGCAAATTCTAATTTCTGTCATATGATGGAAGTAACTCCTAGTATATAAGAGATGTTCTGAAATATCGCCAACTTGGCAATATTTAACTATATTGATGAAAATATCGTCAAAATAGCAAAATTCATGCTAAATGAATGAAAATGATGCCAAATTGATGAATTAATTGCTAAAATAATTTAAAGCATGGACTATATCACTTGAGGATGCTATCAATATTGATAATTTTTTATTTAGAGTTGGGTGAAACATAAGTTAATTGGGTACTTAACTTTGAAATAGTTTTACATGTTGTCATGCGTAAAATTGCCAAATGTACAATTCAACATTAAAAACACAGTACCATGGATCTTATACATTATTTTTTGATTGTAATAGGAGTAGGTAATTTCATTGAATTATATAAGGAAAGTCGTGTGCTGTCCACATAATTTTCTGTTTTTTGCATTTACTGTAAAAATGCCTTCCGTGTTCAGTGTTGATGAAAAGTACCTGGGAATTCTTTCAAGTAAATTGGGATTTAGTTTTTGAGCAGTAGGCCAATGGGCAGAGTGAGGGTGGTTAATAGGATATTTATTTTTCAATTGTGCAGTTAATTTTTTATTTTTACGTATTGTGATGGATGTAAAATGGGATGAATTCAACATTTTAGTTTAATAAGATTACAATGTATTTAGTTGCTAACATTTCCTTTCTTTCGTATTTATCTCATTTTAATAGTTTTTAAAATTTTCTGATTTTCATATTACGTCTGCTGAGCCTGACCTCTATATGGTACAGACCATCTGTTGCACAAACAGTTACTGCTATATGCAGCCCCTGAGACCAGATTTTATGATGTTGACATAGGTCCATGTTCAAACTGCATCAGATCAACTGTTGCCACATTGTGGCCTTTGACAAAGAACGACCATTCCTATATATATAATTGCTAATATTGCAGGTCTTTTGTTATTTAATCAAAATTACTATTATTGCATTCAATCAAGATTAATTTTATAATTTTTATGCATTTCTGACCATTTTTGTCAAAGCAAGCATGCCATTTAACAGCCTTGGTGACATTTTTTTGTTGTCAAGGTAAAAATCCCAAAAGGGATCTATTTCAAAAGTGAATATGATGGAAGAAAATTAATGTTTCTGCATTCATAGTAATGCATGAGTTGGGACATGAAATTGTACATAATCTATGTTGATTACCAGGGCCGGCTCAAGGATATTTTCGTGTGTGGGCAAGACAGTTTGGAGCCGCCTTTCATATATTATATATATATATATATATATATATATTGAGCTACAGCCACGAAACTGGGCATGCAAATTTCGTTTTAAGAGGTATGCAAATGATCAAACTGTCAACGCCAATGACGTTATAGGGCTCATGCAACACACATGGGAATGACGTATAGTGCAGCATTTATAACGCCTGATGTTCTTACTTACGAGCAACTGAAACTGGATTTTCTGCTTTGATATTGAAAATTGTGTACAAAGATGCCTTTGAGACATACTCGACAGCACTACGAACAATTGTCGGATTTAGAGAGAAGTCGCATCCATGGCCCAAGGGAAACTGGTCCAACAGACGTATCAGTCGCTATCCTGGTCAGAACGATATGGTAGTTGCTCGGTGATGGAAATAGTTGATCAATGAAGACCCATGTAACCGTCGCAGAGGCTTAGAATGCCCCAGACAGACAACTGCTGGAGTGGATCGTGCAGTCAAGAGAGGAGTTACATCTACACCAATAGCATGGTTATCAGACATTCGAATCTTATCAGCCATCACCCGTGAATCCTGTATCAATGTATATTATTCGGAGACGACTGATGGGATTAACTGTCGACGTCCATTAACGCGCCTACCACTGATCCCTTAACATAGGCAGAGACGTCTGAATTGGTGTTTAGCTCGGTCAAACTAGACAGTGTCCGATTGGAGGCATGTTTAGAGACCAATTCCGCTTCGTCAGTACTGATGCATAGGTGTGTGGATCAGGACTGGACTTTTTTCGTGATTATACGAGAAAGCTATTAAGAGCAAAGCATCTTAGATAGGCAAGAGCAGGAGAGAATAATCTCCCTTAGAAACAGGATCGCCATCACCGTACGCAAATTATTTTATTTCATTGACCTATCAAATTTTATTCTCATCTAAATTTCGAGCTTTAATTAGCGGTTTAGAAAATGGAATGCCTTACATTTCTTTCTACATGCATACATGCATAATGCAGCAGTAATTTATAATACATAACTGAATTTTGGACTTTATTTGCAATTTCCCTGCACACAAATGATGTATAGGAAAATATAATGATGGGGTCGTAAACTCGAATTTTCGACGGATGAATATACGTTTTGGGCATCCTTTAACCCACATCAATTATTTTAAAGGGATGTCTGGTCTGTGCGTGAGTGTAATGTATATATGGATGTGTATAGGAGTCTAGAGAGACAAAATTTCTAGAACGAATGGAGTGAAGTGAACAAAATTTATGATTAAAGGAAAATGAACACGCGGAAGGTCGCAAATTTTCAAACTTCTTTTAAATCATAAAAAAAAAAAAGGCATTCAAAAATATTAAATAAACAATCATATTAAATGTAAGTTTACGTGAATAACATCTATGTTTGGGGTTTCTGTGTAGGGGAAACGAAGCGTTACGAAAAATGTAAGCCTTTTGGGCGCTTATTATAATAATTTCAATATTTTAATATTCAGAACTTTTTTTAGAAAACAAAAAGTGTCTGTCCGAGCGAGTGTTTTTATTATTCTTGTTTTCATTTTAAACTATAAAATAAAGATATAAATAGTAAATGACAAAAATACGTACTAGGAAATTTAGTATCAAAATTTATATTTATTATTAAGAAAAGCTTTTATAGTTCTCGAGTAATCGTCTTGCCAAATTGAAGAAGATTGAAATTTTTCCATTTTTCAAGTTAATAACATCTCAAAAACCTAAAAAACTAGCTTTAAACAATAAGCATGAATTTGTAGCTCTGTGAAAGCCCTACAGGTATATATAATTGGATTTTGGATAGAACTCTATTTTTTTTCGGGAGTGAGGGGAGGCTTAAACTTTGAAACATAAAAATGAGGTTTTTTCCATGTTTCATACTTTCACTCGAAATATCTACGAAAGTATAAACGATCGATAAAATTATTAAGTGATAAAAATATGTATAAAGAAAGTTTTAGTTTCTAAATTTATATGTATATTTAAAAAAACTTTTATAGTTTTCGAGTAATCATCTTGTCAAGTGGAAGAAGTTTGAAAATTTGAAGTACTTCAAGGTTGTAATGCTTATAGCTTAAAAACTAAAAGTGATAACTATAAACAATTAGTATGAATTTATTGCTCTTTAGAAATCCTACAAGTGTATATAATTGGATTTTGGGTCACTTTCTTGGTTTTTGAAGTATAGTGGTTATAATTTCGATATTTTAATATATCGAAATTATAACCACTATACTTCAAAAACCAAGTTTTCCAATGAGTGGGAAAGCTTTAATATTTGAAATGCCACGATTGTTGCAACTCAGTTTGGTTACTTACTCTTTTGTGAAATATTGGTGCACAAGCACGACATATTTTGTTTTGTTTAAAAAAATTAGGATGTCAAATGAATATGGGGATTCTAAGGATGCTTAATGATTGGTGAGGTTTGAACAGAATAGGTAGAAATATACATACGAAAATATACGTGGAAATATACATACGGAAATATACATAATAATGGAATACTATCCAAATTACAACAAAATTTTACACTTTGACTAATTTAACATTTGTTTTATTGTATCACTGGAACGAATTACCCGGTGTTGACCGGGAAGAAAATAAACCCCCGTTACTTAATACATTTATAAAAAATCTGATATGGGCAACACATGACTTTCTTTAAGTAATGCAATGAATTTACTACATTCACAATTAAAAAAAATGTTATTCTTATAGTAGATACCTATATTACTTTCCAAGATATTGAATTTTCTTCAATGACTCGTCATTTTCATTGATTTAGCGTCCTTTTTATCCATTTGGCGAGATTTTCATTACTTCGGCAACATATAAAAATTTTTTCTCCTGATCTTTTCTCCTGATCTCAAGCGTACCCCCACCTTTTATTTTGTAAGGGGACGCTCTTTTTTTTTAAATTTATATGTGCATATATAACCCCTCTGCAGCTTGGCATAGTTGCAAAGTTCTTTGCGATAAT
The DNA here is from genome assembly GCA_951213105.1 of Amaurobius ferox. Taxonomy (NCBI): domain Eukaryota; kingdom Metazoa; phylum Arthropoda; class Arachnida; order Araneae; family Amaurobiidae; genus Amaurobius; species Amaurobius ferox. The sequence continues at coordinate 53,188,453 of OX578151.1, forward strand.
TTCATTTCAAAATGCAAGAATCTTAATTGATTTTTCTTTGAGCTGAGAATCATATGCTTTGGAGCACAATTTTTGGTTTTTAATAAATAACTAAATAAAATTAGAATAATTATTATTCTTTTGATTTTATCAACATGTTAAGAGTTGGAGTTGGAAAGTAAAAAAGGAAAAAAAAAACAAAAGAACAACAACAAAAAAAACTGGATTCAATTGAAAAAGTATCTCAATACAAAATCCACGATACATTTAGAGACTAGGGTCGTTACTCAAGACATTTTATATGGGTGATACTTGTATCGCGATACTTCCCAGCCCTATGTCAATCACAGAAATTATACAGTATTGGCTAAAATTCTTCAAAAAAAGAGCGTCCCCCCCACCTTTTTTTTTACAACTACACCACTGCACAAAAGTATTACTCAAAGTATCTTTTCTCGTGAATAGAACGACTTAGATCCATGAGAATGATGTCATCAAATTTATCGCATGATATTACATATTAAAAGTAAACATGTTTCCCCACAGTTAACATTTATTTTTAATTTATGGGATTTTTTTGATAAATTTATTTCAAAAATGTGCAATATCTCGAGAACGGTTCATACTAGCGTTCTACAGTTTATGTCAATCGTTTTCTAAGGAAAAATTACATAAGAAATGTCTATTTGCGTAACTTTATTAAAGGTTTTGCTTTTTTAATGATTTTTTCAAAATTTCACTCGAATATTTAGGCAGGTTCTGAACATTCGATTGTGTTTCAAAACAATAGGCTTCCAGTATTCATGGATTGTGATTTTTGTACCAAATTTCATTCGAATTGCTCCATTCGTTCGTGAGATATCGTCTCCAAAGGCTCACTGACACACACACACAGACATCACCTCAAAAATGTTCGATTCGTGATCAGGGTTGCTTGAAACGTGCTCTCCCGTCGAAAACTCGAATTCAAATTTTCGATCCCGTCACAATACTTTCCTTATACATTATGTATATAAGGAAAGTAATAACACTACTCAATTTTCTTCAAATCCTAAACCGACGCTAAATTATCAGTACGCTATCCGCAAAGCGAAAAGAAAGTAAACTCTCTCCGTAATGCAGAATATAAATGAATGATAGATTAATAACCTCTAGGAGATGAACGTGGCATTAGATCGTTACGATAGCTGTTAAATCGTATGATTATCTGTTAGATCATATCGATGACTGGAGGTTCTGCAACTGTTAAATCGAGAATAAAGCTGCTAGGTCATATCGGTAGCTGAAGATTATCTGATTTTGGAATTTATTTTAAAAATTCGTTAAAATTCGAATGCAAATTTTGGTAAAAGGCCTTCGAGATGCATTAGTTCAGATAGATGCGACTGTGTCGAAAGCCCAGACCATCCGGCTCATCCGAAGATTTAGAGCAGCAGATTGAATGGCCGGGAAAAAGATGCGACTGTGTGAAAAAATTCAATGAGATAGATATCGGTCGGCATTGTGGACAAACAAACAGATAGATTCTTCTTTTTATTATTATAGATTCACTGTGGGTGAAGACGATTGAAATGTAATGTTTAAAATGTCCCTGAGTTTGTGACAAGTGAATGAAAATATATAAAAATATGTTCGAAGATACAAAACCTAATCCAAAAGCAGGAAAAATATATAGAATAAAAAAGGGGACAACATAATATATAGAAAAGGGGACAACAATTAGGAAAGAAAGATGGAGGGGGTAAAAATTAAAAATATTCTAATTTTCTACCGAAAGATAAAGTACATAACAAAACTAAGAGAGGGGGAAAAAATCATATTTGCAATCATTAGAGAACAAGACGGTAAAAAATGCAATATTTGTTTTCGTAATTTAAAAAAAAATAACAAACGAAAACATCTGAAAATAATTTAGAGATATATGGGCCCAACAGAAACACAAGGAAATATCCAAATGCTTCCAAATTCATTAAAAAAAGGATAGGAGGGGGGGGGGGGGGAGGTTAGAAATTAAAAAATGTGAACTTTCGAGTGGGGTAATAAAAATAGGGTGCATTAAGAATTAAAAAAAAAAACCTTCGTTGGAAAAGAGGACCGTCAATGTTTAATTTTTTCTCGGTTTCGAAAAAAAAAAAAAATAGACAAAAAAATACCACATATCATACAATACAACTTTATATAAGAATAATAATAAATCGAATGTTGACTAGAACATGGGGATATTAAATGAATTGTTTGAGTAGAAATAAAAAAAAATCACAATATCAAAATGTATATTACAAATTTTAAGATTGTTTAATTAACATTTTACTTAAAAGTGTATTAAATTATAATTATAACTAAAAGTGTAATTATGCAAAAAAAATAGTATTTACAGATTATTGAACGTATATCTAGACAGAAATTTGTATGCATGAGCAAAAGAATATGTATAATTCTCAGATTGAATCTATAGAATATATTTATTAATTTATAAAACAGCTCTAACAATTTATAAACAACTTTTGCACTTTCATGCAAATATTCATAAAAGAATATTTTACTTCGCAAAAATATTTTGTACCATTTTATTTTTCGTTTTGGATTGAAACTGGAAAAAATACAAAATTAAGATCATTTTACACCATTGCTTAATTATTTGCCTCTGAAATTCCTCATAAAACAGCCACGGGGCATAGTATTTTGGATAAAAACATGAAAAAATTATTCTTTTATCAGTATTATTCTGGGGCTAATGTCATAGACTAAATTCAGTACCAAATTAATTTTATTTGTTGAAACACATTAAAAATTGACAAAAAATGTAGTCAATTAAGAAATTTTGCAAAAATATTTTAAATAATTGAAAGAAAAGTTTACCCCAATAGTTAGAACTTAAAAGACAGCCATAGTTGTCGATGGATTTGTGAATGTCGCACAACAGCATAACACAACACTTTGAACACTAAGAAGTAGATTTTTACTTCTAGTCACTGTGTTTGTTATCTGCATGGCCTCCACCCAGCTAGGCTGAATACCTAAATGATCTAAAACGGTAGACGATCAAACGAATGACCAGCTGGACTAATCTCCTCCCTCCCTTCCGTTTAGAAGTGCGATCACAGAGACCGCATCCATGTGTTTGCAATTTGAATTTGAAACCAGGAAAAAATTCTGAGAATCGCCCCTTGGGTTTTTCCTAGGATTTGAGGAAAGCAAAGTCCCCTAAGGGATTGCAGGCTGCACCCAGCTGCAAGTTGTTTAAAATCTAGTAATCTCTCAAGTGTTTGAGCGTACGTACTTTCAAGTAGATCTGTACATTGCTTCAAAAAAGATATAATTATGGGAGAAAAACGAGTTTATCCTTTTTATATTTTAATACTATCTGAAAAAATAAATTCGTTTATATTAGAGTGGCACAAAATTGGTTCATTTTCAAAATTTCTTTAATACGACCACAAAAGTCATTCTTACTACACCTAATTTCACTTCCAAATGGCCGCCCCTAATTCGGCCGCTGTGGGCAATTGCCCACACCGCCCACGCCTTAAACCGGGCCTGTTGATTACCTATTTAGCATGAAAAACTGATAAGTAGTCATCTCTAACGATCTAATTTCAGCAAAAGTTACGAATATGTGAAAGCAGAATTATGATACTTTACATGGAAATAATAAGTAATAGGATCAAGATCATACAAATTAAGCTGAAGTGCATGAGAATGAATTGTGCAATTTGGTGCAAGTTCAATATTAGATTTGCGATATTTCACTAATAGTGAAGGCAGTCTACATAAATTATATTTTATAGCATCAAAATTATTTCTTATCCAGTCAGAAGATTAGGTGAAAATCTGCAAAATTCAGGGTATCGAAACAACTGGCAGCCCATTTAGCTACTTGGATTGCTATGTTATGGTAATTATTTAGTTTGCTAAATAGATGAGCCATTGAATTGTGGAGCCTCTAATTAAACTACTTTCTGGCCTAGAGCAAGGCCAATTATTCAGGGTGAATAAATAGACTGATTTTTTTAGATTTTAAAACGTGTAAATGGCGCAAATTAAGCAATATGTAATATTAAACCAGAGGACTTTCTGTATTTAAAAAAGAACATTTTCAAATAAAATACTTTTATTACTATGTGTGAAAGTAGCCTCTATAAAAATTTTAGTGATATGAAAAAGTGAGACTGGTCTTTACATACCCTGAATACAATCACTAATTATTAATGAGCAACAGACCATGACATGCTTCTTCAAATAATTGAGTAAATTTTAATTTACAAAATCAACATTTTCTACTTACATTCATATTTCTCTTCTGGAATTTGAAGTTCAGCAGGTGTAAACTCCACATTAGGGGGATCAGTATCATGATCATATCCATCGTCAACTTCTCCAGCAGCTTCAGCCATGCTGTTAATGTTTTGTATTTATTCTTTCAATAAAAAAAGAAAACAAAGCAGTTATGGGCGGTTAGAACGAGAATGTTGTCACTGTCAACCGAGAATACTGTGATCTCTAATAGCAATTTATTCTATTCTCCATGCACGCGGATGAAGATATTCTGCTGCAGGCTGCTACCAGAAGATAACGAGTAACTCAACTCTAAGTACTCTAACCTTAAAGTATTTTATAAACAAAATCCTTCCGGTAACATCTTATTTTGAGTTTACAATTTGTTAAATTTAAAAATTGTAAGGGAAATGTGTTCTTGTTTAAAAGAATTTATATAATACTGACAGTTTTATATGAATGTAAGTAATCTTGTTGTGTTTAAAATTAAATAATTAGCAATTAACTAAGGATTGATGTTCACAATCACATGTAATACATTTTCTTGAATTGTTTCACCCGTATAATTCATATGAAATTTATTGTGAATCCAAATAAAATATTTCGAAGTTACTGAAATATTTATAATCACATTGGAATGTACACATGTTAAATTAATATTAGCAAAGGCAGTAAGTAATACCTATATAGAGAAGTAGGGCACCTTCAGGAAGTTTTCATTCGAAGATTTTTCCGTTCTTGTGTCCTCAATTCTTACAATTTTTTTAGCATATAGTTGAAACATATTTTCCATAAAAGTAAAAAAACATTACATTAATCATAGTTTCTACTGTAGAAATTAAAAAATTAATTTCTAAATGTTTGAAACACTTCATAGAGGTATTTGGGGGGGGGGGGGGAGGCGTATAAAACTTTAGGTCAATTATATATAAAACAGTTCTGTTAAAAACTGTCAATATTTCTCTAAATGTTTATAAGTATCATGTTTTTATCAAATATACATAGAATAAAATTAAATGCTACCCATTAAAGAAATAATATTTTACGCAAAGTACTCTATTCTTCATTAAATATTTAATTAAATTGAGTTAAGGCTTTATTTTAACCATACTTTTACTAATATTAATACAGGGAAGCCTGTTTGAAACAGAACCTACAGGAAATGGAACACTGTCCTAAGGAAAATATTTTTAGCCCCGTCCAAAAATATAAGAAATTTGTTATTTCTCCTGGGTGAAACAGAACCTGCACAATGCAGAAACAGATGGTTAATTTAAAGTAATTTGTTATTAAAGCATCTGGTGTAAGAACGGAAAAATCATCCAACTGTTTCAGCCATTTTTCCAAGAGAATGAAGTGCCACTCGTAAATAAAAATATAGTATTATAAAGGAACTTCCTATTACATTACATCATATCAGAGTTTCCCCCAGGCACTTTTGGAAGGGCGCAGTGCCTTGCCTGCCCTTTTCTTACCAGAACAGTGCCCTCCTTGCCCTTTGTTGGAGAAAAGTGCCCTCCCTGCCCTTTTGTTAGCAGATCAGATCCCCTGCTTAGCCTTTTGTTAAGAAAGCAATGTCTGTCCTCAAACGAAAATTAACCAGTTCCTGTATGACCTCAGATAAGTAAGTCCCAGATTATCTGCGTTCATTACCGTAAATTTTGATTGTGTCTATCCCCCCCCCCCCCCCAGCTCTCTCCTCCTTCAAAGAAAGAAAAAGGGTGATCTAGTGCCAATAAAAATAGGATTGACAGCCCCATATCACTCTTTCCTCCACTAAAAGAAACAAAACGGAAAGGGAAATAGTAAGTACGTACATTCCATCTTCCACCTGATGAAAACTTTCAAAACAGTTTTCTTTTTTAACTTAATTTTTTGTTAAATTATTTCATGTTTGATACGCATTTGAGTTATAAAGTTCTGCAAATGTAAACAATGTAAGCATATTTGCTCTAAAACAAATATTTAAAAATATAGATTTCCAAGCTAGGGTTCTTTGCGCCATTTGTGGGAAGATGTTTACGTTGATTCCGCCGATTCAGTCAAAACCGGAGGATGATAGAAAGGGTGGTGGAGAAAAGTTGTTAGATTAGCGCGGTGATTTCAGCCGGCTTGAATGAAATATGGGAGAGCTTATTTTCTTTATATTGTTTACTAATTGTCTTTAGCTACCAGCCTAGTCGCTTTTTGAAAATTCTCTTAATATGTTTTCTTGCTGTAGACTGCGTATCTCCACTGCGTGCGAAAGTCACGGCTAAGAGTACTCCCATTTGTAGTTTGTGAAATAGCTATCGACTGCGTCCACCGCCGCCGCCCTTAGAGAGGATCGGACACTACTCAAGTGGTAGGACCTGGACTCCCCAACAATTTTTGAGGGAGGAAAAGACATGAAAAATGCCCAAAAGAGGAAAATGAAATATGAAGGGGAACCCATGAATTTGTATGGGCGGCCCTGATCTGACCACTACTGGTTATATACATACAATATAATGAAAACTCCACTCCATGCAATAATGATACGCGGACATATTTAATTCGCTTAGCGGATTTACTCCCAATGCAGGTCATGCAATAGCTATTGGCTGTGTATCTGACCATGGCCGCCCATAAGGAGTGTCGGACACCACTCAAGTGGTCGGGCCCCCAATAATTTTTTGAGGGAGAAGACATGAAGTATGCACAAAAGAGGAAAATGAAATATGAGGGTAACCCAGAAATTTGTATGAGCGGCCCTGACCCGCCTACTACGCAGACGGATGCAGTAAGCATTATATATATCACGACGATAACTCTGCTCCATACAATAACTATTCAGCATATTTAATTTGCGTAGCAGATTTACAAAATTAAACGCCTTCTTTTAAGGAGTGTATGTAATCCTTATACGATGCATGCAATAACGATATATACACTGTGCAGACGCATGCAAATCATGTGACATTGTGTTATGAACATGTGCACTATACGGGCTTATAGATTAACAGATTAGCTCGTTGCATGACATCCACATAGCATTTGAAACACAAAATACCCCCCTCCCCTATATAAGCGGACTCTTCTTTGACCCGTTCCGCGGACGCGTGCAATAATAATAATAATCAAGCTCATTTAATAATGATACGCCCGCTTTAGGGATGTATGCAGTAGGTGTCATTCGCGTACTCACCCGCTATCCGAGTTTACGGCTAAAGATACAGATGCTGCGCAGACACATGAACGTATGTTGCTTGCACTATTAACCCTTTCGCGACGGTTGGCACGCCCACGTGCCGGCTGCGAACTTGCATTCAAGGACGTACGGCACGCACTGGTGCCGGAGAGAACTTTACCCTAAATGCCGAGTGGCACGTATTGGTGTTTCTACGTGGAACATTTTCATTTGAATTTATTTGTCTACTAGATGGCGTTAAATGCCCGTGGAAGCAACTTAAATGTATTTTATAGATGTTTGCCCTTGGCACAAGGAGAATCCAATGAATTATTTCTCCATTTGGAGCGGGGTTGGGGGGGGGGACATGGTTTCTTTAGCATATTTTTTGATGATGAACTAGTAGAATTTATCGTAAAAGCAACTAATGAGTTTGCAAAGAAAAAATGGGAGAAAAATCTCCTCTCTCTTTCCACATTGAAGACTCCACTTAAATGCATTTACAACTGTGACAGGAAATGTATTTACACCTGTGACAGGAACTGAAATGTATTTTCACCTGTGACAATGTATTTACACCTGTGACAGGAACTGAAATGTATTTTCACCTGTGACAATGTATTTACACCTGTGACAGGAAACGAATTTCGTGTGTTTCTCGCACTAGTAATTTTGACGAGCATTGTCAGAAAACCAAATCTTAAAATGTATTTTACTAAGAATCCCAATTATCAGTACTCCTTTTTTTAATTCAGTTATGAGTCGCAATCGATTTATAGGAATATTACGTTACCTTCATTTTACTCTTGATAGTAATGCCCAAAAACTAGATAAATTGAAACCCGTGTTAGATGCATTAGTTTCAAAATGTAAATCTATATACACTCCTGGAAGAAATGTGTTCATTGATGAGTCTTTGTTCTCATAGAAAGGAAGGTTGGGATTTCGTCAATATATCCCCTTGAAAAGGTCCAGATATGGAATAAAAATATATATTGGCAGAATCGGAATCAGACTATAAATGGAATTTCCTTGTGTATACTGGAAAGGACACGGAATTATCAAGCTCTGATGGTGGGTATGGAGAACGCGTTGTGAAAACATTTCTAAATGAACTTAGAAAAAGGATATACTTTGTATTTGGATATATTTTTTATCTCTCCTGTACTTGCAAAGTATTTGTTGTCTAAGAATACGCATATATGTGGTACAGTTTTAAAAAATCGGAAGGACATGCCAAAGAATAATCCATCTGTACCTAAAACATATATACACTAAAATTTTTAATATTTGGATAAAAGAAAATTTATATAAAAAATATACATCAAATAGAAAATAAGTATTTCCTTTCTTCCTGAAAAAAGTAGAATGCTGTGTTGAACAGGTGATTTTTAGTGAATTTTTTTCGAGAGCTAGACTTAGCGCAAAAAATTAGCCGTCTTTTGGGAAAAGTTCGGAAACAAAGCGCTCCGTCCTTTGGGCCACGGCGGTTTTGGAATGCTGCCATCCCGAAGGGGTTAATAACTTTGCGCTATTGAATGACGACTAACTTAGCAGATAAACATTTGCTAATCCATAGTTCAAAATTTTATACGGTGATTTTATGGAGCTTTCTGGAATTTTATTTAGTTATTTAAATCAGGTTTTTTTTTTTTTTATAATCAATATAAAACAACAAACAATTAGCAAATATTTTCAACTTTAAATATATCTTATCCCTTAAAATCATCAAACCTCATTGACTAATGTGAAAATACTAAAAATCAAGATTTAATATTCTCCTTTTTAAATTTAATAAACTCTAAATTTATAAATTCAATAATTGAAATTGCTAATAAACCAAATTGCTCAAGACTATAATTGCATTTATTGTAAAAAATAGCATTTATTCAATGATAAATTTGTTCTCAACAAAAGAAACATTTCATACCTTAGTGGTGGTGGTTCCAGTCAGATGAAGCCAAAATGGTTTTGAATGAATAACATTTTGTAAAATAAAACTTCAGTAAAGTGCAATAAAGCTATTCGATTTTTTCAGATTCATTTATATTGTTTACAGGATTCCAAAGTGCTACAAATGACTCGCTAACTGTTTGTAGCTAGTTAGTACTTTAGTTTTCACAACGATTTTATCTGGATGCTGAGACCATAAACTTCAGGTTAAAATATAAAATTATTTCACGAACTTGTTTTTCAGTATATAAATTAAACTTATCTGACCTGATATCAACCTGAACTATAATCTATAAACTTGCCTGGCGGCACATAAATATGTACTTGAATATGTATATTTTCATTTCTTTTGTTCAAACCTAACCAATCATTACATATTTTTAGAATCTCCAAGTTCATTTAATGCCCTAATCTTTTAAACAAAATAAGATTATCTCATGCACAAATATTTCACCAAGGAGAAAGTAACAGATTCAGCTGAAACAATAGTAACAGTTTAAGTAAATTAAAGCTTTCCCACACATTAGAAAACCCAGGTTAAAATACTAAAATATCGAAATTATAACCACTATACTTGGCAAACAAAGAGTTCATCCAGAATCCAATTATATACACTTGTAGGGATTTCAAAGAGCTATATTCTTGCATCATTTGTTTACAGGTTTAAATTTTGAGATAGCATTACAAACTTGAAAAATCTGATGTGGGCAACACATGACTTTCCTTATATAATCCAATGAATTTAATACTTTTACAGTAAAAAAAATAGGATTTTTTTATAATAGATATTTATGTTTTTACTAAGATATTGAATTTTCATCATGTTGTCGTCATTTTCACTCATTTAGCGTTATTTTTATCCATTTGGCGAGATTTTCATTCATTTGGCAACGTTTAAAAAAGTCGCCAAGTTGGCGACATTCCACCAAATTTGTCGCCAAAATCTCCCCAAGCGATATGGACGAAGAAGTAAGTTATTCTTACAGCAGATAAATGACTATTGGCTTTCAAATACAAAAGTATTGCTCAAAGTATCTTTTTTCATGAATGGAATGAGCTAGATCCACGAGAATGATGTCACCAAATTTATCGCATGGCATTACATATGAAAAGTGAACATGCTTCTCAATAGGAAATATTTTTTTTTATTTTATATGACTTTTTGATAATTTTTTTGAAAAATGTGCAATATCTTGAGAACGGTTCATGTTAGCATTCTAAAATTTATGTCGATCGTTTTCTAATGAAAAATTACATAAGAAAAGTCTATTTGCGTAACTTTATTAGCGGTTTTGATTTTTTGACAATTTTTTCAAAATTTCACTCAAAAATTTAGGGGGGTTCTGAACACTCAATTGCGTATAAAAACAATAGGCTTCCAGTGTTTACGGATTGTGATTTTTGTACCAAATTTACTTTGTCAAATTTTGTATCAAATCGGTCCATTCGTTCGTCAATTATCGTCTCCAGAGACTCACTGACACACACACACAGACATCACTTCAAAAATGTTTGATTCGTGATCAGGGATGCTTGAAATGTACTCTCCCATCGAAAACTCGAATTCGAATTTTCGACCTCGTCACAATACTTCCCTTATACATTATGTATATAAGGAAAGTAAAAAGGGGAAATTTTCACTCTTCTTCAACTCGACAAAATGATTACTCGAAAACTATAAGCACATTTATTATACACAAAAATATATATTATACACAAAAATATTTATTATACACAAAAATATAAATATAGATTTAGCAACTAAATTTCCTAATACATATTTTTATCCCTTACTATTTATATCTGTCTCTTATGGTTTCGAAGACATTTCAATAAGCTAAATGAAAAAAAAAACACTTGCTCATACAAATACTTTAAGTTTTTCAAAAAACAAATTCAAAATATTAAAAAATTGAAATTAATTTTATATATTCACAATCTTGACCCTATTTCCTGCAAAACAAGAAAATATATTTACATTTTTGTCTATTAGACTTGGAGGTATACGCGACAAAAGTGTTTACATTTTTTTGCAATGCTCTAAATTTTTGTCATAAAAATCCCAAGCATAAATATTATTCAAATATAAAAAATATGTGCCCTTTTTTCCTAAGAAGTGCCCTTTTTCTGATAACAGCACCCTGCCCTTTTTTAATCCTGGGGGAAACTAACAGATTCAGCTGAAACAATAGTAACATTTTAAGTAAATTACAGCTTTCTCACACATTGGAAAACCCAGGTTAAAATACTAAAATATCGAAATTATACTTCGCAAACAAAGAGCTCATCCGAAATCCAAGTATATACACTTGTAGGGATTTCAAAGAGTTATATTCTTGTATAATAATTTACAGGTTTAGTTTTTGAGATAGCATTACAAACTTGAAAAAGGGGAAATTTTCACTCTTCTTCAACTTGACAAAATGATTACTTGAAAACTATAAGAGCAATTTTAAAATTATAAATATAAATTTAATAACTATATTTCTTAATACATATTTTTATCCCTTACTATTTATATCTGTCTTTTTATGGTTTTGAAGATATTTCAAGTGACAATAAGCAAAATGAAAAAAAAAAACTTGCTCGGACAGATACTTTTTTAAGTTTTTCAAAAAGAAAGTTCAAAATATTAAAAAATCGAAATTAATTTTATATATTACAATCTGGACCCTATTTCCTACAAAACAAGAAAATATATTTACATTTTTGTCTATTAGATTTGGAGGTATAAGCGACCAAAGTATTTACATTTTTTTGAAACACTCTGATTTTCGTCATAAAAATCCCAAGCATAAATGTTATTCACATAAAAAATATGTGCCCTTTTTTCTAAGAAGTGCCCTTTTTCTGGTAACAGCACCCTGCCCTTTTTTAATCCTGGGGGAAACTCTCTTATATTACGATTTTCTGAAAGCTATTTCAGACTTTCAAGAATTTTCAGTTCATCAGGGAGATTCTGAAATGCTAAAAGAATTAGATAATTAATACACGATTTTTGACTGGAAGACGTATCATTAGTCAGACTTATGTCCAATAAACTATGTTGGATTATTTTAAAAGTTCTTCTCAATAAAAATACAGTGTTTTGTTTTGATTAGTTATTTGTTTCATAGTAATATTTTCTGTTAAGTAAATTTATTTATTAAGGTATTCTAAAGTCAAGGACATGGGTTATACTATTTTCATATTTGTATATATTCCTGTGATCGCAGTATGCAAAACTGTACTTATATACATATTTAGAATAATTAAATTAGCTATTATGGTATAGTATTGATTAAATGCATATTAATAAATGTTTCAGAATTGAGCAATTGCATATGGACTATCTGTATTTCCATCTAAACATTAAACTTTGCTTTTCCTGAAATAACCTGCATGAAACAAAAACCTTTCCAAGACAGAACATTCTTCCGGCCCCCTGAAAGTCAGGTTCGACTGTATATTGTTCATATGAGAATACTACCCCATGGTATCCTAATCAACAGCAGGTGTCTCAAGGTGTGCATGCAATGTACTTATCAGAACAATCATGATCATAGGTTTAGTTATTCAGTTAGCTTTTTTTTTTCTTATTTTATACGTAATGATTGTTTATTTTTCAATAAATTTTATCTTTAGACTAAAATAGTAGACTTAACGTAAGCTCAGAGAGTTAAATGCAAGATTATTAAAAACAAATAAAAGTGATTTTCTTTGTTGACCCAGTGCTTTCAAAATACACCATCTTAGCAAAAAAAAGTGTCACCTACCTTAAATTTTTGTTCACCCAAATTAAAAATATTCACTCATTTCAAAAGTTTTTAGTGACATAACTGTAACCTTAAATTTGTGTTCACCCAAATTAAAAATATTCACTCAATTCAAAAGTTTTTAGTGACATAACTGTAAGTCCACAAAACAAAATTTGTGTCCCAATATATTTTTGTCCCCTAATTTAAAAATTATTTTAAGGGATAAGGCATTTGACACAAATTATTTTATTTAAAGTGTTGCTGCCAAATTTTTATATGATTTTACTAAAGTAAGAAATTGCATAAAATTTATATCGTCATCCAGCATATGGACTATACACCAGCATTTTACGCATGTATATACATTGTAATTTCCCATTATAATTAGTGTCCCAATATGATGTTATTGTAACTGGTTTGTATATTAGAGTTTGAGGTGTTTAATCCCTCTCCATTCCGCAAAAAATCGAAAATGTATTTCAAAGAAATGGGGAAAAAATAAATAATATGTATTATAATGGTCCATGAATCTACACTGTTTAGTAAGTAGACATATATATTTTTGGTATAATACACCAGGCCTGGGCCGGCATCTATCTAATCTATAATGGATTATGTTCTTCAGTTAAAATATTATTTGTTAAGCAGAATTAAGTTTGTGCAATGTATATGTCTACACTGTTTAGTAGACATATATATTTTCGGTATAATACACCAGGCTGGCATCTAATCTATAATGGATTATGTTCCTCAGTTAAAGTATTATTCACTAAGCAGAATTAAGTTTGTGCAGAGATAGTAATGTGATAATTCCTGTACTAATTTTCATAATCAAGTTTTTGTCTTATGTAGATTCTTTTTTACTCTGATTTTACTATTTACATATGTAATAAAATTTATCTTTACCCTATGAACCCTTTCTGTTTGGTTGTTGTATCTACAGTGGAGCATTGTGACTAGATGTAGCTTGAGCCATAGGTTTAATGTGTTAGAATGTAAGTAAATATTCAAGCTAAATGAACATTTGCAAATGGTATTTTTAATTATGGTTTAGATGCATAGGTAGTAGGACTATCAGCAGATAACGCTAATGCAAACTTTGGAGGAGTTGACAACAAGGAGCAAGAGGATGGTTAAAAATGGTAATTTCCATTCTGGAAAACATGAAAAAGTCCTTGTTGTCGGAAATGTTACAAACATGAACACCTATCTGTACACTAATAGAATAAAAATCTTAATTTTGCAGAGAGGCTGAAAAGCCACACTACAGTTTGAATAGTTTTTTTTTCTTTTTAATTTTTATATTATACAAAAAGTTAAAAAATTTAGGATGGAAAAATTCGTAATAGAGCACCATACTAAAGTTATGCAATTTTATTTAAAAAATGACAGATTGATTATTGAAACTCAACAAGTAGATTTGTCTGACCAAGATAACTTTCCTTAATTATAGGAAAAAGTGAATTAACACGTGCACAACCTTTTAGCAACTAAAGTTTAATATCTGTTTTCATGAATTTGAGCATTTTAACCAGATATCTTGCAAACATGTTAAAAAGATTATGACTAGGTAAAGACAATATTGATGAGTTTATTTTCATGAAATAATTTTTCCTAAAACAATAAAATTTCGCATTTTGTACCCTTATCTTTACCCCCCCAAAATAGATAAGTTATTAATTATTTAAAGTAAACTATAGGTAACTTTTGCACCACTCTGTAAACAAAGTTGAAAAATATATTTTAAAAATGTTTTGTTTCACATAAAAAGACTGTTAAATAGCATTTTTTTAACACTTCCCAACATAGTTAAAAAGTGTTTATGAATTTGGTCATTCTGTTTGTTCTTTTGCATGATAACTTCAAATGACTTTATCGAAATGGCATTTTAGTATATTGTTGACAGTCTGTGAGATGTTTGACAATGAAAATGAATAATGTCACCCAATTAGTTTCAAATTTAACCCAGGTTGAAAAAATGAAATACATTGAACTGTATGGGACTTAATTTTTCAAAAAGAAAAAAAATTGAGTAGAGTTAAAATTCATAAATTGCTTTAAAAATTTTAGGAAATAATCAAATTATCACATAAAATGTATAAAAAAATATCTTAAATGCTTTTTGTGGGGGAGAAGGGGGCAAAACTAAGTTTTAAAAAACTTTTTTATGTTAGGAAAACTAAAACGCTGAGGGTGACATTTTGCATAATTGGCTTAAGGGACTAAAATTCCTAGTTGCACCACTGGGTATTAGTGTATATGATTTAATTTGAAAAACATGAGGAAGTAATTTGGGAAATTGAATATGATTACTATTTATTTTTCTGTTTATTTCAGATTTTATAATGGCCCAAAGACAATTTACTTGCTCTACCTTGAAACGGGTATGGTTATATCTGCAGCTTCCTAAAATCATACCCCAGACTCAGACTCAAATTCCAAAAGAAGGTGAGAAATTATTTACTGTTCGATGTATTTGCTGCCCCCCCCCCCCCCCCCCCCCGTAAAAAATAGCAAAAATTCAATGCAATTTAACTAAAATATGACCATTTACATATTTTTCCTTTTGCATGCATCTATTTTGTGTGTCTCTATTATTCGAAATAGTTTCCAGAATTCATTATTTTCATTTTGTACTTGTCATGTACATTGTTCCAGTTTCTGATTAAAATGGCAACCAACTTTGTGTACTAATAAAATAAGTCTAGTGAAATTCTAACTTTTATCACTAGACTTTTTTTATTAGTACAGAAAGTAATAAAAGAAGTCTAGTGAAATTCTAACTTTTATCGACCAATCAAAACAGAGAAGCATCTCAGTTTCTATTACAATCCCCTTTTATTGGAGTACTTGGAGCTCATAACTACATCCTGGAGATACAGCCTTTTTGGTTAGGTGCTCCTTGACCTCATCCTACCTTTTGTCGTCTAACTTTTATTTTCCATACATAAGAAGATTTAGTATTTTCTCTTTTAGTGTTAACAGTTTACCTATTTCTCTCAAACTAATATGTTTTAAAATTTAAATCACACTACACACAATATATACTACTTTTCAAATTTTATAAATATAATTTACATAAACTTAATTAGTGTAGATTTGAAGTTCTTCATAGACTCAGGTACTTCCTGTTTCTAAAAGTGATGTACACAGTTTTTATTTTTCATTTTCATTTCATTTAGTTTTAATTTTATTTAAAACTTTAGATCCTTCTCCTTGAACTGATCTCTAGGGTTTTAGCCTTGGCTGTATTCTTTTGCTACTTTTAATGAATATTTGATCATAGTCCTGTTGACAATTTCTGATATAGGTAATCCATATTAATTCACAGTTGAATTTGTCACTAGCAGAGAAAATGGCTACACATTTATCTTTATCATAATTAGACTATTAAAATAATTATTTTTGTAAGGACAATTTTAACTAAGCCTCAAATTCTGTATATGTACCTATTTTCATTTTGTTACTAATTTTATAATTAATTTATAGGACCAAAGGCATTGCTGATATATAATGTCACCAAATCAAAAGTATCTGGTTACTCCACACCATTTATTGGAAGTTCAATAAGTTCCATCAATCAACTTTCATCAGTTAAGAATAATACTTTCATAGATTTATTCACAAATAACCCTCATAAGCAACTGTACATGCCAACTATTTCTATTAATAAATTAAAAGTCTATGAAGATGTAGCTTCATCAAAGTCTATTGAAGATCCATCCATCAATAATATAAAAATCATTGATGCACCTGTACCTGGAAAGCCAGAAAAGAAAGAAGCTGTAAGAATGATTCTTATACGTAGAAGGAAAATGAGAAAGCATAAACTTAGAAAGTTACGCAAGCGAATGAAGTTTGTTTATGCTAAGGTGAAGCTGAAACGTCTGATACGCAAAGAACAAGCTTTCAGGACGGAACTTCTAAGTCAAGTAGAAGCAGCTGATAAATTTGATGCTACAGCTTGGGTTGAGAATATTATCCATACTATCAGATATCATCCTAAGCCAGAAACTGATGAAGAAAGAAGGGAAAGATATAGACTGTTGAAAAAGATGAATAAGTACAAAACTGCTTTTATTAGACCAAGATTTGATGATTAATATTGAAAATGTAGTATTCTCATCATAAAGGTTTTAAAATAAATATAGTTCTAAATTATATTCAGGCTTTTTACTCATTTTTAATTTTATTACTGTAAGTGAAACTGATAAGAGGATATTTTTCCTCCAGCCACTTGTTTCATTTTCCTCATGTTAACCTATAGAATATAGTCCCTAACCTCTTCATTTAGTTTTTAGAATATTTTTCTACTGCTTTTTGCCATACATAGATACTGAGAATTTGTGCTTTTTCTTTTTTGAATCGATAAAATAATGTATTTTTAATATTTTGTATGAATGCATTAATACTTCTAACTCTTTTATCACTTTTTTTGAAAAGCATAAATATTTCTCTTTTCGGTATTTATGCTTGACAAAAAGCAGCATAGAAATAATCCTAAAAACTAAAGTTTAGGGACTATTTTCCATAGGTTAACATGTTGAAAATGAAATAGGCAGCCTGAAATGTCTGAAAGTTCATTCTATGTTACTGTGTAGTATTATTACTGTAAAGTCTATATTATTGTGTGGTTTTGATCCTGAAAATAGGCATGGACAACCTTTTTGAGTCAGGTCAGATGGCATAATTTAGCAGACCAATTATTTTTGTTTATCATTATCAATATTTTGCTTTTCTTTTATAGTAGAGATCAGCATAACTAGACTTTTGTCACGCATGAGCAAATAATTTTAGGGTGCCCTTTCCTTTAATGCATATAGTTTTAGTTTTTAAGCCAAAGATATATCCTGTACAAGAAGCACCCTATTGTTTATTGCTCTTGAGTGATCAATCACTCTGTAAGCGACTGGCAGGAATCCCATTCTACATAAATTTTCTTATAATTTGAAGCTTTCATTAAATTACCTACAATTTTCTAAGCAATGTCAAATTTTGTGGGTTTTTTTTTTGTGTGTGTGTGTGTGTGTGTGTTTTTTCCCACTGCCGGTCTGTAGCTCCACCACTGTGCATAATATAATATAATATTTAATATTATCATTATATATGAGTTTAAATATTATAGCATTTGAAATTAACATAAACGTACAAAGTTTTATATTTGTGCTAGTTTCATATCTGGATCATATCAAATTTTTATGTCTATATCATCATCTTTACAGGTTTCGGTTTAAAGGCAAACATAAATCGAATTTTCACAATGTGATTCAGCATTTTTGCTTCTGATATCTTTCGGTTCGTTTACTACATAAATTTCTTTCACTTATTAAAGTTCGATTTATTGTGAATGTTATGTTTGTTAGAATAATGTAATGGAAAATTTGAAAAGAGCAGTATTATATTGGACTCATGAGGCCATAATAATTAAATTTAAGAAAGTATGCTTGAGCGCCAACTTTAATAGGAATGGGCCACTTGTTAAGGTCGAATAAGGCGTTGGTAAGTTCTGGACTTTAATAATAATGTTTTCGGACGTTTAGTGCTAGGCGAGGATGAAAATATAAAATAAATAGAAAGCCACCACTGTGATATTCTTGAATTTCAGATAAAAGGTAATGCGGTTCTTCCTTCTATTAATAGATGGCAGCACTAAAGTTGATGGATGGTAGTTACTTAAAGTGATATGATAAAACTATTTTATAATTTATATTATGCGGTAATGCGGTTCTTCCTTCTATTAATAGATGGCAGCACTAAAGTTGATGGATGGTAGTTACTTAAAGTGATATGATAAAACTATTTTATAATTTATATTATGCGGTAATGCGGTTCTTCCTTCTATTAATAGATGGCAGCACTAAAGTTGATGGATGGTAGTTATTTAAAGTGATATGATAAAACTATTTTATAATTTATATTATGCGGTAATGCGGTTCTTCCTTCTATTAATAGATGGCAGCACTAAAGTTGATAGATGGTAGTTATTTAAAGTGATATGATAAAACAATTTTATAAATTATATTTAACTATAAAATAAATATAGTAATCAGTTTGCTTTTATTTACAAAATTTGTTTTTTTTTCTTTAGCAATCAGGAAAATATATATACAAAGATTCTAATCATAAAATAATATATTCATAGGCGGATAAATCTTAGGGGGAGCAAGGCAGATATTTTTTGTTACCCATACTAATGCAAATTTTAGAGATCCTCACGTTCATGTATTACTCACAGCATTTTATTAACACGTATAACAGATAAAAAAAAAAAAAAATATATATATATATATATATATTTGCAAATAAATTCAGAGCACTTGATTTCTTTCTTTTTCCGTGTTGAGGAATAAAATAAAGAATATTATACAATGTGCGAGTTGGAAACTTTTTTTTGCTAACAACAATAAAAATCTGATGTGAGCTCGTGACTTTTCCTACAAATTCAAAACCATTTTCATATTTTTATGTCATGATGCACTAAATTGAGTTTTATTAAAGAAAGTAGCATGGATGCATTTCTAATATCATACCCAATTGGCAGTTTTAATGCACGTTCGTTTCGTTTAGCAATTTAATGCACTTTAAGTACTTCAACCCTTCAAAATTCCAAAAAACTAAAATATCTCGAGAAAGGTTCATCCTAGAGTCATGGAGTGAGTCCTTTTTGCCGTGATGTCAAAAGTTACACGAAGAACAAGTAATTAATTATTATATTTCAGCAATTTTATGTATTTCACATTTTCATGAACTTTGCGCGCCATTTCGCAAAAAGGGTCTGTTATATTTTTCCAAATCATACCAAAATCTAATGAGTACCAGAATAACTATCAAGGGATGTGACTACAATGATTTCACTATAGTGGAATCTCAATACAGTGAAAAACGTATTTAGTTCCACTAAATTAAAAAACTTAAATATGTTGGGAATGCTCCATCTTAAAGTAGTGGGATTTCGTTTCATCGTCAAAATTGCGTATAAAACACGTATTTAATTGATACATGTTGAAGACCCAGACCGTCCGACTCATCCGAGGACATAGAGCATCTATTTGGACGGCCGGGTAATTGACACATGTGTAGTATTTTATTTTATTTCTGAACGATTTTTGCGAGCCATTTCTCTAAAAAGGGTTCTTGCTCGAGTCGTACAAAATCTAACCAACACCAAGGAAACCCACAAGCAACTTATCTACCAAATTTTGTGAAATTTGGTTAATCAGTTTCTCCACTAGAGCTGATACACAGGGCACGCTCAACGATATTTCCGTGTGTGGGCAAGACAGTTTGGAGCCGCCCTTCATATATATATATATATATATATATATATATATATATATTAGCAACTGAAGGTTCGCATACTGCAAATGACAGGACCGCAGAACGATCAAACGAAGCAATATAAAGGTCATCGTAGTCAGCGAGACTGGTTGCTCATACAGTAATAATCTTCCTCTCGTCCTTGATTCTTTCCTTTTTTGGAGGTCTTGTGATAATTTTTATTGTCACTCCGGAGGTGGGCTTCAGCCAAAGCTGGCGACCAGGAGTGCAATGCCGCGGCATTTAATGACAAGCTTGTTGAAAACTGGGGAGTGAGGTCACAACCCCTTACCGCCATAGAGTAAGCTTTTTGCTAAGCCTTCCTTCCTTTTTTTCACTTTTTATAAATTCTCTTTATACATTTTATATTGTGTATAGTACATGTTGCTGCTTTGCGCATATATTCTATAACACTTCAAATTTCTATAATTACTTCCATTTTTCTTCTATTATATTATATATATATATATATATATATATATATATATATATATATATATATATATATATATATATATAGATAGATATGTAGACGACTAAATTTGTATTATCATTGATGATTCCGATCCTATTAATATTAATTTTTACCCATCTAACCTAGAATTAATTCCTAATGAATCTAGCGTTAGTCAAACTGTAAACTTTTTAGACCTAAATATAGATACCCTCCATAATCATGTAATCACCAATCTATATGATGAAAAAGATTCTTACAACTTCACTATCATAAAGCTGCTATCATACCATTCTTGTAATTCTATTCAATTGTTTAGAAACATCATTTTGAACCAGCTATTTCGAATACATCGACTTTCTGATCCTCGGTTTCACTTTCTCCACATCAATAATCTTAAACGCATTTGTCAAAATTACCATTATCCGGAAGTATTTGTAAATAATATTATTAATAATTTCAAATATACCATGTAATATTTTTACTCATGCATTTTTTATCTTTGATTGGATAACTAACTCAATTTTGAGAATTCACCCATTCTTATCACCTAACTTACCACTTGACCTGAGTCTAATACTGTTTACTATTTTCGAATGACTATTTTCCACTTGTCCTGAGTCCTATACTGATTACTATTTTTGAAAGTCTCCATACTTTTTATGTATCGCTCAAATGTATTAATTCCGGTGCCCACTCGCATTGACGAAGTGAGGTGAAATGCTAAGTCGCTTCTTCCACTTACACGTGGTAACTATGCTTGTGAATTCATATTTCTGTTCGAGGAGGTATTAATTTTCTGATTTGTAATTCAATTGATTTATTTTTCTCCTTCCACTAGCCAGTAGACAGTTCCAATGGTGTCTATAGTTAAATACTATCGCCATTGTCAGAAACTGGCTATTCTATCGGTTTTAATTCGAATTATATGGCTGTCCTGATGAGAATGCAATTTCGAACTAACCGCCATTTTTTGTGCAGTTTCAATTGATTGTTCTCTATGTCTTAATCTTTTGTCTTGAGCTAATTATTATTGCCTTTTCTCATTTTTGCCGTGTTTTCTTTTTATTTTTATTTATATACTTTTAATTGTGAATTTTGTATCCCTATATTCTTCTCATCCCCCTTTCCTTTGTAGTGATATGTTACCTTCTATCTTTATCCTTAGTCTTGGTCTATAGTTACTCATTTGTAACAAATATGCTAGAGATGGTTTTTTTTGTACATACAGTAGTTTATGCATAATTTACGATTAAAATCTTTCATTATATATATATATATATATATATATATATATATATAGAGAGAGAGAGAGAGCTACACCCACGAAACTGGGCATGCAAATTTCGTTTTAAGAGTTATGAAAATGATCAGACTGTCAACACCAATGACGTTATAGGGCTCATGCACCGCGCATGGGAACGACGTACCGTGCAGCATTTAAGGGTGAGCGTCAGCAAATCTTTTGCCCTATCCGCTCTTTGTTAACTTTCGCGGCACACATTTTTCGCCGAAATTCTGCTCAAACAGTTGCGAAATATTTTCTGAAAGATAAAATGCAATGCTTAGATTATATTAAAACTAAATTTAATACCCAATAAAACATAGAATATATTTTTTATTTTTATCCAAAATATTTTTGGTGCTGCCATCTGTTGTCGTAATTTAATTCATACCGATTATTTTTAGTTTTTAATGAACATTTTTAAATATCTATTCCTTCTAATACAGTATTAAATACAACAACAGATTATATATAATAATGCCACAATCACGGAAAGGTATTTTCTCATTCTATAAATTTGATAAGAGGATCTGAATGTACATCATTGGGGACTGCAATTTTGTCTTCAAATTTTCAAGTTCCTTTCTCTTCAAGTCCAAGTTCAATTACGTTTCCGTGATTGTGGTATTATTATATATGATCTGTTGTTGTATTTAATAGTGTATTAGAAGGAATAGACATTTAAAAATGTTCATTAAAAAATTAAAATAGTCGGCATGAATTAAATTACGACAACAGATGGCAGCACCAAAAATATTTTGAATTAAAAGGAAAAATATATTCTATGTTTTATTGGGTATTAAATTTAGTTTTAATATAATCTAAGCATTGCATTTTATCTTTCAGAAAATATTTCGCAACTGTTTGAGCAGAATTTCGGCGAAAAATGTGTGCCGCGAAAGTTAACAAAGCTCGGATAGGGCAGAAGATTCACTGACGCTCGCCCTTAAAATGCCTGATGTTCTTACTTACGAGCAATTGAAACTGGATTTTCTGCTTTAATACTGAAAGTTGTGTACAAAGATGCTTCTGAGACGTACTTGATAGCACTATGAACAACTGTCGGATTTAGAGAGAAGTCGCATCAATGGCCCAAGAGAAACTGGTCAACAGACGTATCAGTCGCCATCTTGGTCGGAACGATATGGTAGTTGCTCTGTAATGGAAACAGTGGATCAAAGAAGACCCATGTAACCGTTGCAGAGGCTTAGAACGCCCCAGACATACTGCTCGAGTGGATCGTGCAGTCAGGAGCGGAGTCACATCTACACCAATGGCGTGGTTCGAATCTTATCAGACATCGCCCGTGCACTCTGTATGAATGTATATTATTCGGAGACGACTGATGGGATTAAATGTCGACGTCCATTAACGCATCTACCACAGACCCCTCAGCATAGGCAGAGAAGTCTGAATTGGTGTTTATCTCGGTCAAACTAGACAGTGCCCGATTGGAGGCATGTTTAGAGACAAATTCCGCTTCGTCAGTACTGATGACCGACGCATAGGTCTGTGGTTGAGGAATGGACTTCTTTCGTGATTATACGAGAAAGCTATTAAGGGCAAAGCATCTTAGATAGGCAAGAGCAGGAGGGTATAATCTCCCTTAGAAACATGATCACCATCACCTTACGAAAATTATTTTATTTCATTGACCTATCAAGTTTTATTCTTATCTAAATTTAGAGCTTTAATTAGCGGTTTAGAAAATGTAATGCTTTACATTTCTTTCTACATACATATATGCATAATGCAGCAGTAATTTATAATACATAACTGAAGTTTGGAGACCAATTAAATTTTTTTCAATACAAAAGAACATTTTTCACAAAAGAAGTTCATAAAGAAGAGTAATTCATAAACTAAATAGAAATTAAAGAAAAAGGTTCCGTCTTACAAAACTCAACTATGTAGGTTCATGCCTGCAAAAATTCTCGGTCTTGCTATTGCTAGTCTGTCCAGTAACTGGCAACTCAAGTATTCTTTCTTTTACTTCGACATAAAATATCTTTTATACTAAAATCGAAAAACGGTTTATTTCGGTGTGTTCCTCTAAAATTTCTTTATACTATATATGTTCTAAATTTCATATTTTTGTATTGTATAGTTTTTGTGGTATGAAACAAAGAAACTCCAGTCACGCTTAATATGTCACACAACTTCGGCGTCAGTTACGTTTTTTTTAATATAGAGAAATGCCCAGGCCGTCCAACTTAATTATCCAATGGGGGTAACATCCATAAGAACCGTACCAACCTTCCCCAAACTCACCACTTTTCAGAATGACTTACAGCTTTAACGTAATCATACTCCGCGAAGATGAGGAGGAGAAGAGGATGACTCTCCAGAAAACTCGCTCGGGACCTCAAAAGACCTTGGGGCGGACTCAAAATAATGTTTATCGTACTTTATATCACGTAAATATATAAATCTAGAAAATGCATTTAGACACGGAAATTTATGTTTCTTACTTTCTTATCAATGTACAAATCTTATGTGAAACGATTTTTTAGTCTCCTTAAAGATTAAAAAATTGTTTCACATAATTTGCAGTACCTGACCAGGGTATTAATAAAATCGGACATATAATTATATAATCACAAATAGAAATACATTTCTTAACTTACAATTTCTATATCTGCCTCTTCAACCTTATACATTACTTTACAGCCTTATGCAACCTTATACCTCATACTTATCTATTTTGATTTCTATTTCGTTTAAACTTCGAACTTTACCTCATATTAGCAACTTGAGACTATACTAAATCTAAGCATACATCATCGACCTGCTTTTGATTGTATTCTAATGTAAGTTTTGATTTGTATTATACACTTGACTTAGAGTGACGGCTGGCAGTAATATTGTTTAGATATTTAGTATCGAATGATTAATTTCGAGATCATCATTTTTCGAGATCATTTTCATCTGATGCTTTACCACATTAATAACGTGTGCTTGAAAAAGATGTTAGAGAACAAGAGAAAGAAAGATTTTGTTTTTTGTCTTACTCGTCCAGACAGTTTCCTCAGGAAAAAAATATGTGGCATGTCAGTTTTTCTTAGCGCTTTTATTATTTTTTGTGTGAAGGGAGGGGAAGCTATAAATTTTTAGCAGTAAATATAATTAAATTTTAGGGGGGAGCATTGCCCCCAGTTCAAAATCTTAGAGGGGGTAGCTGCCTCCCCTCCCTTGTCCTATGGCTCCGCCGCCAGTGAATATATTTATTATCCCGACTGAAAGTTTTAATGTAAATTGTATGGTATCTTTATGAAATTAATATTTATTTTGTTCCAATATTATTTTTTTGAATTCATTAAAAAATAGAAATAGTCGGAATGAATTAAATTAAGACAACAGATGGCAGCACCAAAAATATTTTGGATTAAAATAAAAAATATATTCTATATTTTATTGAGTATTAAATTTAGTTTTAATGTAATCTAAGCATTGCATTTTATCTTTCAGAAAATATTTCGCAGCTGTTTGAGTAGACTTTCGGTGAAAAACGTGATTTACGAAAGTTAAGAAAGCACGGATCTCAAATATCAGAATAATAGAAAATGTATCCTTCCTTTAATAACAGATGGCAGCACTAAAATTCTGATCTTTAAGAGATTTTTATTGTGCACTAGAAAATTGCCTGATTAATTTCAGTTATTCAATTTTATAAAGGCATGTATACTCGCCGCTACGTTCTCTATAGCTTGTCTACTGATAGGCTGATAGTGCGGATTCCATTAAAGGTTTGTTTGAAAGATAATTGTTCGTCGATTTTTATAGCCTATATAACCTATTTGTGTTAAAATTACTCAAAATGGCGCTTCATTTATTAACTAAAAAACTAATTTGAATTAAAAAAAAATTCGACGATGTGTTTCCGCTCAGTCCACTTATGAAATCCGTGTGTCAAACGTGATATGCCAGACCAAGGTCCGTAGAGTATCTTATATTCATGGGCGTATGCCAAATTTTATTTTTCAGGGGTGTTCTAAAATCGATTGCATTACGGCATGAGCATCATCTCATTTTAAAAATTAGTGTATATAACACTTTTAAAAATTAGTATGCACCACCTTTATAAAATATTCTCCCTTTGATAACACCCTGTGCTCTTGGAGCCAGAGAACCAAACTAACGAAGTAGACAGAAATGTCTGTCTAATAAACATGCCAAATGCAATTGTCCATTTATGTTTCCTATTTAGGTATAAGTTATTGTTTTTATTAAGATACACATGGCAGAAAACACGTAGTTGTGGCTGAATGTTCTAATACGAAAAATCATTTTTCTTATTTTCTTCTTTCATGGCATTCGTAAGTTTTTCTGATTATATTATTTTAACATCGCGAAAGTTTATTGATGTTGTCGAAATTGTGCTCAAACTCTTGTATTTATTAAATAAAGTTCACTAGTGTTATTAAAATGTTCTGTAAGGAATGGCTTTTTATTAAATTAACAGTTTTCCAGGCGGTGCCTAACGTTGCCTCCCCCCCCCCCTTCCGTTCTCCCGGCCTCACATCTCGCTGCTGTAAACCTCTGGGTCAGTCGTGTGGTCTGGGTCTCCCCCCCCCCCCCCCGAAAAAAATATGCCCATGCTTATATTCTATTAACATTGCGAAATATGGGCTATTTGGAAAAAAGACTTACTGATAAGAAAGCTAAAATTTGAAACTTAAATAGGTCATAAGATGGAAAACAAGGTGGGGGGGGGGGGGGGAGTCAGTAATTAGTATGTAGCAACATTGGATATTTTGGATGTGTTAAATGTTGTATTTGCGAATAAATTTGAAATACCCTCTTTTAAGGGAAATATAAATTAGTTGCATGGGTTGCAAAGGTTCTATAAGACGCACTGGAAAAATCATATTATTTAAATATTTACGAAAAAAATTATTTGAATATTTACCTACTTTACTAATATTCTCGGTTTGCTTATTATGGCATTGATTTTTGATGGATATTTGACATGTGTATCTTAATTTCCGGTATTCTAGAGATAGTACATACATAGAGTATATACATATAGAGGGAGAGTATATACATATAGATGGAGCGCATATACATATAGAGGGAGAGTATATACATATAGAGGGATGAAATAATGGATATCCGAAAATTTCCTGGGCTCAACCTCACTGTCTGTAAATTCTTTAAGTCAATTATTTAAGAGAGAACTTATATTACTTCATCTCTAAAGGGAACTATTGTTTTCATGTCAGAAGCTCTTTTCGGCCAGATTAAAAATTTAGACGTTTTAAAGAGTGCTGATTGAAAAATAAACTTTTTTTCTTTCGGTCAGTCTGTCTGTCCCAGAATTTATGTAGCTGTTTTTTTTCTCCAAAACTACGCAACCAACTAAATCCAATTTCGGTTCAAAGCTAGACTATTACATGACTTTGAAATTAACGTGGTTTCAATTTTGCTTATGCCACACATTTAAGTATATTAAGATATATAAAACAACTCAAAATGTTAACCAAATTTGTTCGGAGTGCAATACGCGCATGCGCATTTTCCAATTCACTATCAATTTTCAATTTTTATATGATTTGTACTAAATTAAGAATATTTAGAAAACTGTAATACATACACTGTAAAACATTCTGCAACCTCTGTTCATTTTTTTTCAGCTACATTGTTGACAATTTTGGCAAACTGATAAGAAAAGCCACAATTAAAGGCGTTCATGAAAATTCCAGCTTCATTTCTGAAATATTCAGCTAATTATCGTCTGCCGAAGTGTTATTTTTGTATTTTTATATACATATTATCATAACTATCAGGAACCTTACTCCTCATTACAGACACCTGATTCTCCTGAAATTTTCAGTAACATGCTTGCAAATGTTTTACAGTGTATGAGCAATTAAAAATCTGTGGGCAGCACATGACTTTCCCTGTAGACTCAAATTAATATTTTCTTTATTTCTTTAATAATTCATTAGATTGAGTTTAATTGAACCAAATAAATACTAAATTTGCATTTTTAATTCAATTTTTGTTTTTATTTGGTAATTGGACATTTTTCCGAAATCGGCGTAACAAAAATGCGAGAAATCTCAAATATCTTGAGAACGGTTAGTCCTAAAGTATAATGGAGTATGTTATATTATTTTCCTCTTCACAAAAATTGCGTATGAAACAAGAATTTAATGGATGCATTTGAGCATACACTACTTAGTCTTTTGTTTTAGATTTTGGCGATTTTTGCAGGTCATTTCGTAGAAAAAGGCAGGTTGCTCTTTTCCGAATTGTACCAAAATCTAATCAGCAGCAGAGTATCCCACAAGTAACTTATTTGCCAAATTTTGTGAAATTTGGTCAATTAGTATTTTAGCTAGAGTGGATACATGAAATTTTTGCAGACCATTTCGTAAAAAAAGGTGGGTTCTTCTTTTCCGAATCGTACCAAATTCTAATCAGTACCAGAGTATCCAACAAGTAACTTATCTACCAAATTTTGTGAAATTTGGTCAATTAGTATTTTAGCTAGAGCGGATGAATGAAATTTTTACTGGCCATTTCGCAAAAAAAGGTGGGTTCTGTTTCTACGAATCGTACCAAAAACTAATCAGCACCAGGGTTATATCCAAGTGACTTACCTACCAAATTTCATGAAATTCGGTCAATTAGTTTTTGAGTTAAGAGTGGATACATACATTGTACAGACACACAGACAGACACACAGACGCACAGATACATAGACAAACACACACACAGACGTCACGCTAAAAATAGTGTTTTCGTATTCTAGAGGTCTCGAAACGTGTAAATCCGTCGAAAACTCGAGTTGCGATTTTCGACATGATTCCAGTATTTTCCCTATACATTACCATGTATTGCAGGGAAAGTAAAAAAGTATTTAATTTAATTTAACGCGAATGTGCCATGTTAAAACCGTGCATTCAAAAACAAAATTGTGGTTTACGTAGATGTCAACATGCGAGGAAAGTTACTGGAACAACGATATTATGGGATACTTCCAATACCTTTTGTTAGTAATTGGGAGGTGTCTAAAATGTCTGAAATTAAAATATTGCTGCTAAATAAATCAAACAAAGCGTTTTTTTTTTTAATAAAACATTTACTGTAGAAAATCTATATACAAAAGATGGAGAAAAATATACAGAACCTTTACAACACTGGCACATATATACATATAACAAGTAAGGAAACCCACAACAAAAATAACTTGTTAGTCCTCCACATTTTTTACAATAAATAAAGCTATACATTTCTTTTCATATTTACCAGACAACCCACAGACGCCACTAATAGAACCTGTCCCTAAAATGAATTAATAAAATTATTCTAAAACAAGGCTGGGAGACTTAAATACTTTTTAAATATAAAATACAAGAGGTAAATATAAAATACGTGGTTTTTACTTCTCACCACGGTTTCAAAGGTATTTTTGTATTTTCACGAATTTGCAAAATATTTTATAAGAATATATATTTTATAAGAATTAGCAAAATATTTTATAAGAATATATATTTCATAAGAATTTGCAAAATATTTTATAAGTATAATCAAGAAAATACAGAAAATTTCTCTGGTATAAATCCTTAATTTGATTGTTTTTATTAAATAAGTAATGTGCGTTAAAAATATTATTTCTAGCATGTAAAATTATTTTAAATGATCGGGTCCATAAAACAATGTTAAATATTTGATAATTAATTTGTTTGTACATTGGCATTAAAACCTAACTATTATCATACATAAAATACTAATATTTCTATCATGTATTAGATACACAAACTATTAATAATTTTTAGTAAAATTTCATTCGTGAAGCAAATGAATGTTGGTTGTAAACTGTAAACTTTAAAAAAATTATACTGTTTTTGATATTTCCAATTTCGGGGATTTAAGTATTCTGTATTTCCTTTTCTGTGAGTATTTTGCACTTACTTTTCTGTATGTGTGATACAGTGGGCTTAAAAACTGTTACAGGTTGTTAAAATAGCAAAGCAACAAAATGGCTTAAGACTCAGACAAGAAGGCGCCAATTTTTATTATGTGGTGGACAATAATTTATGAGCATGGCAATAAGTGATAACATCACAGCGCGTGAGGTTCGTGGAGTCAATTAATTCCACTGGGCTATAGGAGATTCTCCAATGGAAGCCTAGATGACCCTTCACAGTCCTGTGAGCCAATGGGCAAATAGATGGCGAAGAACTAATGGGAGCCAGGGGGGAGCTCACAGATTACTTTGCAATAGATGAGAGTTAGTCCCCACTGCTAATAAAAATATCAGCACAGTAAGTATTTCGTATTTTTTTTGTGTGGAAGGAAAGTATTCGCTATTTCACATTTTTCGCGAGTATTGATTTCAAAAGTATTTAGTATTTTTTTGTATTTTATTTAAAAATGCACATCCTTCCCAGCTTTGTTGAAAAGGCCAAGAAAAGTTAATACAGAAAGCCGCTAACATTATTAGTCAGTTTTAGCACATGAATGCAATAATTAATCACCATCCATATTAGCTGTAACCCTTACCAATATTAGTTATGTTAAAGTTGTAATAGAGAAACACATACCGTAAACGATAAATGCAGTAAGCTACACAGACTGCATGTGTTTTCAAGAGCACCAATAGATCCATTATACTCAAGTGTGAGTATTTCATACACAAACATTGGAACAAACATATAAAATGTAACAAACACAAAACATGTTAAAAGCTATTTACAAAAGCAGAATTATAGACAGAACTAAACCTTCAAAACAACCCTTATAATACAAGTAATACAACCAGCAAATGACATAAAGTAGATTTTAATAAATTTTCCAATATTATTAGGATTAACATTTTGCAAAATAATATGGCATATAATGTCATAGAAACGGAAAATATAAATGCCCTTAAAAAGAATTATCAATGCAAATAATTTAATCGTAAATAATAAAAATTATTTACGATTAAATGCTTTACATTAGGTGTCTTCAAATAAGTCTTCCATTAAAATAAGTTAACTGAATTCTAACATTTAGTTTTCATTTCATTTTATTTTTATTTTAAAGACAAGATACAGAAATATAAATGTACTTATAAAACTATTTTCAACAAAATTTTAAGTTTAAAATTTATCCACCAGTCTTTTTATATAAGAAAATTGCATATAATTATTTAATGACGTGTTTTCGTTAATATAAACTATTAAACATGCTAAAAAAAATAAATGAATAAGCAGACTAGTTTCAAATGAATTAGCAGCCTATATTTTTGAAGCCAAATTTATTGGTGAATTATTATTCTATTGGCATTTTTATCTAATATTTGCATCTTGTATTCACATATTCAACAAAAGCATTAATATTTGAATATAAAATTCATTTCAAATTGATAAATTGGGTGATCTATTTAGAATGATTTACTTTTAAAAGGAGTAAAATTGAAATATAATTAATTTGATTTATTCCAAATAGTGCTAATTTAATTGAGAAATTCAGAGTTTATTTAAAATACTCCCCCAAAATCTTAATTTAATTGCAAAATTTAGTTTTCAGTTGTTATATCTTTATCACAATGTAATCACAACATTTAAAACTTTCGAAACGAATAATCTTTGCATGTTACTCAAACTGTATATTTAAAACGGTACATATTTAAAATACACGTACATACACATACAATATATATTTTTACTGGAAACTACTTTTACTTTTTACTTTTAAAAATGGATTTTATTTAATTTATAGAAAATGTCAATTGTATAGTTCCCTATTTCTTTAAAATTCTTCTGTCTATTTCTATGTTATCTTTGTATAGTATTCGAAATGCATAACTTTTTTTTATAGTATTCTAAATAGTTAATATTTGTATGGTATTTGAGATGAATAATCTTTTTATAAGTATTTGAAATAATATCTGAAATGTAAAATCTTTATAATATTTGAAATGTATAATCTTTGTACAGTATTTGACATGGATAATATTTATGTATTATGCGAAATATAAATATTCGAAATCTTTGTATATTATTTGAAATGCATAATCTTTGTATGGTATTTGAAATGAATAATCTTCATTTCAAAAATAAAAATTTGAAACATATTATATTTGTATATTATTTGAAATGTGTAATTCTTGTACGGTATTTGAAATGGATAATCTTTGTATAGTATTAGAACTGTATAACCTTTGTATAGTATTCGAAATGTATAAAGTGTATATCTTTGTATAGAATCCAAAATGGATAATCTTTGTGTAGTATTTGTAGAATATAATCTGTGTAAAGTATTTAAAGGTACAATCTTTGCATAGTATTCGAAATGGACAATTTTTGTATTTTAATCGAAATGTATAATAGTTGTGTAATGTTAGAAAGGGATAATATTTGTGTAGTTTTCGAAATGTATAATCTTTATATAGTAATCAAAACGTATAATTTTCGTATTATATTCGAAATAAATAATATTCGGTAAGGTCTAATTTCTGAAATTAAAATACTAATTCTTGAAAAATGAATTATTTAAATAAGTTTTAATCATCTTAACTTTAAAATCAGTAGTTTCTAACATATTAAAAAAGTATTTTATTTATTTTATAGAAAATCTGAGTTGTTTAGTTCCTTATTTATTTAAAATTCTTCTGTCTGTTGTTAATATGTTTGATTCAAAATTTTGAAGTCATTAGGGTATATGTGATCATAGCGTCTATCCGAATTATTAATTTTTGATTGATAACTTTTCAGATTTTTCTTTAATGAAGCTGACAATAAAATGGTGTTAGATTCTCGGTATTAACAAATATTTTTTTAGTTCATTTTTAAAGCAGTTAATAAATAAATGCACTAGTGAAACTGTTAAGCGTCAAATGAAAATCTTCAAATTTGAAGTGATAACATTTTTTTTTACAGTAATTTTATCATCTGTGGAGCTGCTTTTTGCTTTGAAAACAACTTTGTCAGAAATATTCTTAAAAATTGAAATTGATCAGTTTCCGTACTAAGAATTATATTTCAGAATTGAAAAATTTTGGGGAGTTATATGACGTGATAAAATTTTGTCGGTAAAATCGTGGCCTGATCAGGATTGTCGCTATTTTATGATTAGATTTAGCCATTTTTCAGAGTATTAAGCACCTAAAAGGGCTAAATCTAGCCATAAAATGGCTGGTTTTAGATATTTACAATGAATATCTATGGAATCTAGCCATTTTCTGTTATGATTCTAGTTATAAAGTTTATTCATGTTAGCAACCTTGAATCTGAGCAGAAAGGTGTCTTTAAAAGCTACGGACATTCTACGAATTTTCAAATTACTCGAATTTTGTGTTGGAATTTAACTGGTTGCTAAAGATAATTAGAACTTTAAACTAAAAATCCTGTATTTGTTTATAAACACTGTAAGAAGTACTACTATACACCATCAAGTGTAGTAAGATTCTGCCATATATTTAACAAAGCTTTCATGAAAATACTTAGACTTCTGACATCTATGTAATTTAGTGTTAGCAACCCTGAATCTGAACAAAATGTCACATGTCTTTAAGAGCTATGGATTTCTACGAATTTTCAAATATACTTAAATTTTGTGTTGGAATTTAACTGGTTGCTAAAGATAATTTGAACTCTAAACTAAAAATCTTGGATTTGTTTATAAACACTGTAAGAAATACTACTATACACCATCAAGTGTTTTCAATTGAAGTGCCTCCATCATATTTAGTAAAATTCTGCCATATATTTAACAAAGCTTTCATAAAAGTACTTAGACTTCTGACACTTATGTAATTTAGTTTATGATACCCTACTAAATATCATGGAAACAAATCTGATGATGTAAAAGCAACATACATTTTGTCGTGTGTATACGAAAGGTATAAAAAATGTAGATAATAAAAATAGAGAAATTTGTATTTTGTAACAATATAAAATTTCTTGAATATTTTTAATATTTTACATACTGTTTTGAAAAATGTTAATTTTCAGAAAGGAGGATCATGGTTATAAGGTACAATATATTATATCCCTATATGATTGTGCAGTTTTTGATAATTTGTTACATTTATGCTAGTTAGGTAAATTATTTATGTAGATATATATATTTTTTGTACTTGTTTGCGATTTATTA
The DNA here is from genome assembly GCA_951213105.1 of Amaurobius ferox. Classification (NCBI taxonomy): domain Eukaryota; kingdom Metazoa; phylum Arthropoda; class Arachnida; order Araneae; family Amaurobiidae; genus Amaurobius; species Amaurobius ferox. The sequence continues at coordinate 53,222,691 of OX578151.1, forward strand.
TAGTTAGTAAAACATGGTAAGTAGTACTAGATTTAATACGGTAAATGTTACATACTTTAAAATTTGAAATGCGTGATGAAATTTTTACGTAACGTATTGGATACAAATTATATATAGAATATTTATTTTGAAATACTTACACATACTTTGAATTTTTTTTTATAAAGGATTAGTTATTTTTGTTTCATTTTGATAGTTTTACAATCTATACTAAACCAAAAAACGTTAAAAATTTCTCCCAAAATCTTTTTTAAAGACATTATTTTCCGTTTCTTTATAAAATCCTGCATTTCACTTCACTATAAAAAAACAATCATAAAAACAAACAATCATTTGGCTTTTACAACCACGACTTTGACTTTCAAACACAGCACAGGGACATCACGTTTTACTACATTCGATAATTAAAATTCTATACAGAGTTTTAACCCGTAGATCTTATACCAACTGTACAAAATATACTTAATTACATTTCGGGCAAAACATTACACAATCGCCGTTGGCAACGTTAAGTAATAACAGTCCCGCATATGAATAAAAGAGACACATCGTATTTATGTACGAGTGGGATATACAAATGTTGGATAAGTAGATTTATTTCATCACCAGCCATGCTTCTTTTCATGGTACCTGAAAAAGAGATAATGAAGATGTGTAAAAATACGATTCAAACAAGTCAGAAAGCTGTTGTAAAAAGGATGGAGCATGAAATTCAGATATTCTAATAAATAAATATAATATATCAGGTGGGACATAAAGAATTGCACTCTTACATTTTATGTGATAACTATAGTCATAGAAATTATTACTCAACAATCGTTTTTCTAAATGAATTCGCTCTTATGTATTCTATAAATATAGACATGTTTACTGGCCAAAATGTTAACCACTATTACTTTCCCTGCAATACATGGTAATGTATAGGGAAAGTATTGGAATCATGCCGAAAATCGCAACTCGAGTTTTCGACGGATCTACACGTTTCGAGACCTCTAGAATACGAAAAAACCATTTTTAGCGTGACGTCTGTATGTGTGTCTGTGTCTGTGTGTCTGTCTGTGTGTCTGTGTGTCTGTCTGTCTGTCTGTGCAGATTTTGTATCCGCTTTAACTAAAAAACTAATCGACCGAATTTCACAAAATTTAGTAGGTAAGTCACTTGTGGGCGAGTCTGGTGCTGATTAGTTTTGGGTACGATTCAGGATAAAAGAACCCGCCGATTTTTGCGAAATGGCTCGCAAAAGCTTGTATCCACTCTAACTGAAAAACTACTGGACCGAATTTCACAAAATTCGATACATGAGTCATTTGTGGTTTACCCTGGTGCTGATTAGATTTTGGTACGATTTGGAAAAAAATAACCTGCCTGTTTTTGCAAAATGGCCCGCAAAAATCGTCAAAATCTAAACTAAAGAACTAGGTATACTCAAATATATCCATTAAATGCTCGTTTAATACGTAATTTTTAACGACGAAAAGAATAAGATCAACCCCATTACATTAGGACTAACCGTTCTCGAGATATTTTAGTTTTTCGTATTTTCTCTACGCCACCTTTGAAAATAAGTCCGGTTACCGAATGAGAACGAAAATTAAATTAAAAGTGAAATAAATTTAATGAAAATAAAGAGAACGTTAATATAAGTCTGCAGGGAAAGTCATGTGCTGCCCACATCAGATTTTTTTTAGAAACACAATTCCATCTAATTGTTCAAGAGTTACAACTTTGCATAACAACTTCTTCTCGAATTTGTTTTACTTCTCGATTTAATTTATCAATAATGATTTTTTAGACCGTTACACGATCCTGGTGAATGCAGAAACCAAATTCCCCACAGACATAGTAATCTGGAAAGACTACTCTGACATATTAGTTACTAGATATAGTAGTCTGAGAAGACTACTCTGACATAGTTGGTACCAGACATAGTAGTCTGTGAAGACTACTATGTCTAGTATTCACTATGTTAGACATAGTAGATTATGAGTTCAAATCCGGGCTGTTTGGAAGCAAGTCTTCAGCTGAAATCTTGAAAGTTATCCTTACACCATTTATGTGATTCTCGATGGGAGTAAGTCCGATAACTATCTTGACGGAAGTACCAACGATTGCCAGACATCTTGTTATTATATTTTAGAGCCACTGGGAAGCGCTGGTTTGATGTAGTGACTGTGAAACTTTCTTCTTTTTTCAATTGAGATGCTGTTTGATTCGCTTAATTACCTTCTTAGTGCACAAGGATCGGGACACCTATTATTTGTCTTTGACAGTGAAATTGTCCAAGTCTCTTGAAGCATTTTATACCATCGTTATTGTCTGTAGACGAACAGAACTTCCAAATAATCAAAAACCTTTCTTGACGGGAATTCGTTTTGATACAATCCTTCATTTTTGTCATCAATTTTTTCATCAATTTCAATTCATCCCATAAATTACTAATTTCTAAAGCTTTTCATTTTCGATATTGTGCAAAAGAGCAGAACAACAAGAGACAGAACCAATTATACGGATAGTGATACATTTCAATAGGAGCAGTATAAAGTACAGATTTTACAGAAAGCCACGGTCAACTCGATAATCTGTGTAAAGAAAAATAATCATGAACTACGCTATGCATATAAAGAGTATTAAAATAGTATGCATTAACACAAAATAGTTGAAAGTATTAAAATCATTAACGAGACTAATCTGTTGTCACATTAAAAAATATTTATAAACAATTTTAAATAATTTTTTTAAGAAAAACTTATACTTGTAATCTTTGAAAAGGACACAATATTTTCAATTCTGTTTGAGATCACTGTGTATAATTCAATACCGTGTATGGTACTATAAAGTTTTAGTATCTAAAGTATGGCTCATGATAACTACTACGATCGAGCTGTCATACCAGTGTTTTGTTATACAAATGGCTCATATATCAAAACTCTCTGAAAAATCATTTCTTCATAGTATGTTTTGAAACAAAAGTACTTTTCAAGAAAATATAGATATATCACTAGAAAGAAAAAGTATGTTTTTATAATGAATGTATACACTTTTTAAGATATGAGATGTTGAAAATGAGGAATCAAATGTTACAAAACAAAAGCTGAAAACTCTAAATCGTACATTCCAAACTGAAAGGAATTCGTCTCTCCATTTTGTGTGACTGGTCACAGTCGTGTTGATTTCTCTCTCTTGATGATAGTGAGAGGTTTTCGGTGAAGCTGCCGCAATCAGAGCTGAAAATGAGGTCCCAGAAACCAACAGCCTGGAACCCTGGACAGTATCGTTCTGGACTGGACGAGAACACGTAATGTTCGATTTCGTATCATTTCTCGAATATTACCTTTGGAATGGTGAACGTTTCATTCTCGTTTTGTTCTACACAATTGCAATGATTTGGAATATCATTGGATGTTCAGGAAGTTGTGTCGGTGCATTCGTTCCACAGATTGCTTATGTTCAAACTTTCGATTCTTGTTCTGGGCTCTCACATCAAATTTTAAAATCATATAATGTACAGAGAAACTGGAATAACCAGGGCCTGACTAACGCAGGGGCAAATGGCGCAGCTACCCCGTGTCCCCGCATTAGAGGGACAACAAATAAAACAATTGCAACATCGAAAAATCTGATGTGGGCAGCACATGACTTTCCCTGCAGACTTATATTCACGTTCTATTTATATAAATTAAATTTAATTCACTTGTAATTCAATTTTCGTTCTCATTTAAAAAACTGGACTTATTTTCAAAAATGGTGTAGGAAAAATACGGAAAACTAAAATATCTCGAGAACGGCTAGTCCTAGTGTAATGGGATTGGTCTTATTCTTTTCTTCGCTAAAAATTACGTATTAAACAAGCATTTAATGGCTATATTTGAGCATACGTAGTTCTTAAGTTTAGATTTTGATGATTTTTGCAAAAAAGGCAGGTTATTTTTTTTCGAATTATACTAAAATCTAATCAGCACCAGGGTGGCCTACAAGCGACTTATGTACCAAATTTTGTGAAATTCGGTCCATTAGTTTTTTAGTTAGAGTGGATACAAGCTTTTGCGGGCCATTTCGCAAAAAAACGGCGGGTTCTTTTAATCCGAGTCATACCCGAAACTAATCAGCACCAGATTCGTGCACAAGTGACTTACCTACCAAATTTTATGAAATTGGGTCAATTAGTTTTTTAGTTAAAGTGGATACAAAATTTGCACAGACAGACAGACAGACAGACAGACACACAGACACACACACAGACGTCACGCTAAAAATGGCTTTTTCGTATTCTAGAGGTCTTGAAACGTGTAGATCCGTCGAAAACTCGAGTTGCGATTTTCGACATGATTCCAATACTTTCCCTATACATTACCATGTATTGCAGGGAAAGTAAAAATTAACGTCTGCTTCCTGAAAACCAAACAAAAGAATTGTATGATATCGGTGTAGGTTTGTCCAGCGGATAGATTCATTTTGGGGATATATAGCGATTAACTGCATCGATTTATAACATACTGGTTATGACAAGAAGTTGCCAATAAATTAAATTCCATTAAAACATGTAAGAATCACATTATGTATACACTTATGTTTTCGATAAATACTTTTGTGCATTTCATATATATCGAGAGGCGAAAAGCCCTCCCTCTCCCCCGAGGAATGTCTGCCTTGGGCCCCTGTTAGGCTAAATCGGGCCTTGGGAATAGTTGCTCTTTTTTCAGCTAGTTGGCACTAATATACCCTCAAAAATACATTTGAATTTTATCATCTGCTGCTTATCATCGTCAGACCAGTGGCTTTCAACAGTTTTGAGTCCTTGACCAACCATCAGTCGCGTAATTAGTATTAGACACAGTTAAGCAACGCTTGAGGGTCCGCGAAATATAGGGGCCCATAGCGAGTTGGGATATTTGTGGCATCTGGAATAAAACATTTTCATAAAAAAATTTATTGAAAAAAAAAATTATTGTTGTTACAACAATTTTACGCATTAAGTTACTTATGACTAATTAAACTGATTTTTATGATAAGTACGAAAATACTTTTACACAAATATCCATTACTTATTACATATAAATAAAAAAGGTTCCCAAAGTTTAAAAAACGCAAGGCCCGATCAAGCATGAGACAGGAGCCAGAACAAAACTCCCAAATTTTAGTTTTGACCAAACTAACTTTCTTTTATTTTATTTTTGTGGTGGTGGTGGTGGTGGTGGTGGTGGTGGGGGGGAGGCAAAAACTTTTGAGGTTTCCAGAATAAAAGTATTGTTTTAAATGTTTTTATTTTGAGGTCTAAAACTCAAATTTTGAGCACCAAACTTAAAATTAAAATTAAAAAATAAAAGAAGGGCTCATTGGGGGTGGGGTGGGGGTGGGAAACTTTTCATATTATGCGTAAGGGACTAGCATTCTTAGTTATGTCTCTGCCAACCATATTCATTCTGCGAATCCTCTTGTGCATAACATTGCAGCACTGGCTGTCTCAAAACTATCGGTAGTTAAAAACATTTAGAAGTTCAATATTTTTGGAATGAAAAGGAATAATCACGTCCATCCACGGCGTACCTGACTATTATTCAAGATACCCCAAGGTGCACTTGTTAAAAACCACTGCGTCAGACGATCTTTTTCACCAATCTTTTTCACCAATCGAAGAATTCTTCTTCACCAATCGAAGAATACGGAGTAAATTTTGTTTTATTTTAAAGAAATATATCTTTAGCTATTCTTATGATGTGGTATGAAGAGTTTTAGAAGAGCTCATTGGAGAGTTTCAGCAACGCAGTCTCTATTTCAGACAGTTTATTCGGAGTTAAAATGGAAGGCTTTTCTGTTCTCGTTTTGTGTGCAACATATCCAGTTTCTCGAAAACATTTTTTTAACCTAGGTAATTGTTGAATTGTTAGGGGTTTTAGATTCAGAGCATGGGTATTCTTCTAAACTTCGATGACACTGTCATAAAAAGGCTAGAGAAATAGTGTTCCAAAATAAAAATGGCTAAAGAAATATTGTTCCAAAATAAAAATGGCTAGAGAAATATTGTTCCAAAATAAAAATGGCTGGAGAAATATTGTTCCAAAATAAAAATGACGAAATAAATATTGCTTTAACATAAAAACTCACAGTGGGGAAAAACCGTTCTTGGATTGATAAAAACGAGGTCCGTTATCATCTGGTGTATCTATGTGTGTGTGATAAAAATTAATTTTAATTTTATTATCATGAGAAACATCGCTCACGGAAGACAATATTTTTCATTTTATTAATTTATTAATATTATTATTATAATATTTCATTTTTTTTGCAAACAAAAATTTCGATTTGTAACTCACGCAATTCACGGTCCATTAAAAAATTATTCGCGGGCAGGATTAAGACCGCTAATTCCGATCACTGGTATATACGTCACTGGGAAGGTTGACCGCTGAGTCTACATATTATTCATTTATAATCAAAGTCAATTGATATAAAAACAATGGAAATAATTTATAAATAGTTTATCTTCCTCATAACAGAAGGCAGTTTTCTATTGTGTATTGCCTGGTAGTTGATTGTTTTTCTTTTATATCTTTGATCAGTAATACTATACGGAATGTTAATAGCATTCATTTGAGACGTAACATACCGCGAGTTTAAAAATACCAGAAAAAAAATCGTAGGTCAAAATACTTATTCCAAATAAACTAATTTAATCTGTCATATTTCTCTCTGTTCAAAAAGTTTATGGAATGAAACTGATTGTCTTTACTGTGAAGGCCGGGCCACATGACGTTGGTGACACATTTCGTGAAATATCGCGATAAATTTGATGATAATTCATTAAGTTTAACTTATTTCTCGTTACATTAATTAAATATCAATGACACATTGATGGGGAATCTTCCCGTGAGCATATACATACGAAAAGTCAGTATCACCTAATTGTGGTATGCTTTCTTTCTTTGAAGAAGTATTTGAAAGTTTTATTCTCATAAGCGACAGCTTTATTTATTGTGATGTCTCTTCTGTCTATCACTCTTGGCAATAAATGTGGCGAAGTTTCGTTAACCTGGCGTCTTTAGGGAAATCTCGTCAAGTTGACGGTAAATCAGAATATATGAAATTTGAGTGAAAATGGCACTATGAATAGTTCCTCCAGATCATAGAATCTTACAAATTTCTACAAGATCGACAGAAGTTTGGGAATGAATGCTTTGGGCATATACTATATCATTCCCCATTTTCCCTAAACCATTATATCTGAAAGATTTTTGTAAAACGATCTTCCAAAGATGTTTGTATCGAACTGCGTCTTCTGTGGCGTATGATATATATTTGCCAGACGTTAGAATTGCATTCCAATTGCATACAATACTATTGACCAGTTTTGTACTTATTACTAGAGCCCAGATTTGTAGGCACTATAAATATTAAAATAGGCAGGCATAATAGGTACAAAAATGGTAAAATAGGCATCGAAAAAGATAAAATAAGTAAATAAAGTAGACCCTAAAAAGTAAAAAAAGACACTGAAATAGTCCAATCACAGGTTAATAGTCTAATAGTCAAATTGCTGTTCATCAAGACATATTTATATAATCATGTTACAGAAGACGACAAATCAGCTTCACATTAACGTACAGCTTTTGCTGCAATTTATGAACCTGAAAAAATGGATTTTTATTTACTATTGTCATTCATTTATTGAGGGCAGTTTACTACCAGATACATTTCAATATTTGCTGCTGTAAAAGAGCACCTTCTATCTGTCAAAATGTTGCAACAATTTGAGAAAATCCCGATTCATGTCACATGATTTCACAAGAGTGCATATAAAGTCTGCTGCTTCTCAGGGCTGTAGGTCAGCGACATATTACCAAGCATACCCAAGGTGGCAACGAGTTTACCCCAGTCTGGGTATTTAACTATTGCGCATTTTTATATGTGACTGCCCTATCTGGGCCAAGATAACCCAGTGTTAAATCATTGGGATCATACACGGTAGACCCGAGGGCGCGGTAGCCCATTGGTTAGCGCGCTGGAGTTGCACTCGGTAGGCCCGGGTTCGATTCCAGCCACTGCCAAAACTGCCGCCGTGTTCATGCGGAGTACGATCACGTTAAACATGTGGGTCCGAAAGTCCTTCCGAGAGGTTGGTGGTAGGGGAAGGAGGGTACGGTCCCTGTGGATGCCTCCCCCACTGGGTTCCGGTCTAAATTGGGTGGCACTTCCCGACCGTCCAAACAGTTACCTTACACCTTTCTGGTAGGTCGGACGGTCTGGGTTTCAACAACAACAACGGTAGACCCGGGTTCGATCCCCGCAGCCCGAAACTATCTCTGTGTCTACGAAGAGTATAAGCACGTTAAATCCATCCGAGAAGTGATGGGTTAGGGGAAAGATGGTATGGCCCCTGTAGTTTCCATCCACATTGGGTTCCGGTCTAAATTGGGCGGCACTGTCCCAGAGGTCCAAACAGTTGTAAGTATTTTTATACTTTTTGCACATTTCTTTCGAGCGATCTACCTATGTGCAATGTGCAATCGTGCAATTTCAATCGTGACATCTCCAGAATCGGAAATTGAAATCCATAAGGAGCAATCACAACCTCCTTCAGAATTTGATGATGAATCCATATCAGTCATCATTTAAGTTCTATATAAAGTCAATCTCGAGAAATAGACGTTTCAAGTAAAATAGAGAAAATTGCACTGGAACTGGGAATAGAACCGGAAATAAAAATCCTATTGAACCCTCCCCCCCTCCTTCAGCAGCTACTGATTATTAAAAACAATCTTCAAAAAACAACATTTTTATTAAAAACAGTAGTAGAACAAAGTTTTTCTCCCCTTTTTCTTTATTAAAAACGTTTTCCTTCTTTATTAAACGCTGGGCAGAATAAATAAAAAATAGATTAAATCCTTAAAATAGGTGTATATATAGGCACTAATCTTAAAATAGGCGTTTACCGGTACTAACCTTTAAAATAGGTACTAAAAGATTTGTCCAGCGGACCTCTTAAAGCCAGAAAGGGATATATGTGTTAAAATTCTACGATTCTATAATCAGGAGAAAAATAGGCAAAATCTAGGATAACTTATCACGCGCTTGGCAGCATAGAATAACCAATACCTGCGAAGGCAGCAAAATCACTTGTTATCTGCCCAAAATTTTGCAAACTGCAATGGGAGCGCGATTATAACTTTGGAAACGTCCCTATATGCGCGTTCTATGAGTATTAGCCAATGACCTTCTTTCAGATGTTCTTTGCACTTTTACATTATGATACAAGCAATTCTTTAACAAAAACACTAAGTTTCTCTACATTTGCACTACGTATGAGTTGAAGTACATAAGTTAATTAGTGCTGTCTCATTATTTATAGCTGTTTTATTCCATTTTAAAATTGGCGGCAAGTGAACATAAAAGCGTTATGATATATATAGGAACAACAATAAAAAATATTCCAAAGAATCAACACATTTTCATCATGTTATCACTTAGTTCCTATTGCTATTAGGTCACTGTCGCAAGCAGATACCCTTCACTTCTGAACTGCTGCCTCATTAAAGAATTCTTTTAAGGATCGTTAAATCAGTTAGTTAGTTTTTATAGCTAAAGAAGAGCCATTTTTTTTTTCTCGGAAGAGATGACAAATGCGAAAGCGACAATAGAATGCTGTTTTTGATCTTTCTGGTGATGAACTCCATTACCGTATAGTTCCAAAATGGTATTTGCGATGTTCTCAATTTATGTGAGAGTTTTTTTTCTTTGCCCTATTCTTATTTTTAGAATGTGAGTAGAAATGTATTGTTCTAGAACATGATTTCTGGGACTTCACGTGACCGTATGGATGGTCGTAACAATTGAACCTGGCGGAAATGCAGAATTTAGACGATTTGAATGTTAAATTATAAAATAAATTTCAGTGGAAGATAAATTTTAAAATTTTACTGCCACGGAAATTTTTGTCAATATTTCTATACTTATCGTTGCAAATTGATTACTTGATGTCTGGCAAGCCAGTTCCCTTTTGTAGTTATTTAGGAAGGTAAAAAATTATAGAATCCTGTTGTAGTGGTAGAATATTTATGTTAAGGTGGAAGAAAACATACAGAGTCCACTTCTACAATACCTGTTGTAATGGTAGAATATTTATGTTAAGGTGGAAGAAAACATACAGAGTCCACTGCTACAATAAGAGCTTTCAATTCCATCTCAGTAGCTCAACGGTAGAACATTAACTGGCCAGTACGAAGATTTATGGTTCGATTCCCGGTTAGGACAGCAAGATTCTTTATAATAGCGCCCGAATAAATCAACCCTGTAGGCTAGTGCAAGGATGCCGAAGGTCTGAAAGTGACCCTACTACGACTAGCACGGATTCAGTGGACTCTGGTATATTGAGCGTAGATTTCAAATCGGGAGGTCAAGATCAAGCAGGAAGGTCACCTGAAAGATAAAATAGTAACAGGAGGATCGCCTGAGACAAAAGTAGCAGGTGGTAGTCAGTAAGATTGTTAGTTGCACGTCAATCTGACATTAGAGGGTGGGGAATACAGAGTCCTCTTCGACAATAAGAGCTTGCAATTGTTTCCCAGTGGCTCAAAATCACAGCATCGGCTGGCCAGTACGAATATTGGCTCGATTCCCGGTTAGGGCAGTAAGGCTCTTTACAAACATTATATCGAGGTTAGGGTTGATTTTTATTATATGGTGCTGGAAAGGATGTTTTACATCGCGTGTTTAAAGAGCGTGCCCTAAAAACTATCTAACTGTCACTGCATTGGGGCACTTGCTTTTACCATTGCATAAAGTTTGTTATTGAGAATTCGCTGAATACATAGCTTTAATTAAATTGTTTAATTTATTATTTATATTATTATCAAATCTTAAAGCATAAATATTATTGGGAGATGTTCATTAAATGCGAAAACATTAAGGGAGAAGTGTGATGTCCAGATACATGAATTTATGAAATCGAATCAGTTGAAACTTCAGTTGATAATTATTAGTTTGACCTTAAGTAAAGTACTATGATTAGGTATGTCACATCACACCTTGTCTGATGCAAGGTCATACTTAGCATATTCTGTACATACACTTTATTGAACCTTGTCACCTTTAGGTAGCCAATACTCTCTTCCGCTCCATTGATCATGAATCACATTTGCACCTTTGCAACAGAACTGCTACTGGTCAACTGCTCTTCTGCTGTCTTTGCTTGCTATACCGCTTATTTGCTGATTGTTTTGCACATATAACTTTGGAGAACGCTTTGTCTGCGGCTATATATGTCAGAGGCCAGACACACCTTGTTCACATGGTTGGTGTAAAATAATCTGTGTATTCACGTGTGCTAATTTCGATTGTCCATGACTTAGCGACGAGGGACAGCCACCTGGGCTTGTAACAATTCTGTAAGCATATTTCGTACCACAAATCTTTCAATCAACTATGTCACAACTGGCGACAGTCTGGCGCGTCCTTCGCATGTTCAGTCTTCACCATTGTCCGTTTACAATGAAACTTTATAAGCTACTTTATTGTCAACATTTTCCATATTTTAATTATTTTCTAATTTTGGCATCATAACCCACTTCTTTTAACGACCATAGGGATTGATCCTTCGATCCCTATAATCTTCCAAGTCCATAGATGTTATCTGCAGTGAGAGCGCGATCCTGACTTTGATAATGCCCTTAAAGGCAGATTCAGTGAGCATGGATATTGTCGTTGCATCCTCGTGTAGCCTGAGTGGAAATTAGAAAAAAATTGAAACTAGCAACGTGGTGGGATTGAACTTGTAGGTCCACATAGAGGCTCACAAAATCGGTGCACATAACGAGTTTTCTTTTTCTCCATTTTAGTATCATCTATTCCATGTTGACGAGCGAATTATAAGTACGAAATCGGTCCATGGGTGTTTGTATCTGCAGTGGGAACGCGATTCTAACTTTGGGAACGCCAATTATAGGCGGATTCTGTGAGTATGAATAATGTCGGTTTGAGTTACCAGGGTCATCTTTTGTTACACTAAATGCAAAGTAGGCGAATGCAGGTATTTGCAATTTTAGGTGACCCTAGGCTGGCGACACAAGAAAATGAAGATCCTGCAGTGAAGAACATTTTTAAGTAAACCATATATAGTAGTCATCCTGAGATGAAGAAGCATCCTCTCTAAGTAAAGTTGTAGTGTTCGAGTAAGTTATTGGTCCTAATTGAATAACGATTTAGATACTTGAAGAAATAAATTTTGAGAGAACGTTATCGGAGTGTTCTGCATTTGGTCCTTTGTTGAATGAAACGAGAATTATTGTAGTCTTCGACTCAAAATTGTGAACTTCAGTCTCAAGAGAGTTTTGTTACAAATATATATAGCAGGTGCTTCACAAGGATTTTTCAGCATAGCATTCAGAACTTTGCGAATTCAGGGCTGTGCGAGTCCAGGGCTGTGCGAATCCAGGGCTGTGCGAATCCAAGGATGTGCAAATCCAAGGCTGTGCGAATCCAGGACTGTACGAATCCAGGACTGTGCGAATCCAGGACTGTGCGAATCCAGGACTGTGCGAATTCAGGTCTGTGCGAATCTAGGACTGTGCGAATCCAGAGCTCTGCAAATCCAAGGTTGTGCGAATCCAGGACTGTGCGAATCCAGGACTGTGCGAATACAGTGCTCTGCGAATTTTCTGTTATTTAAAAATTAAGACAGTACATAGATTTTTCTGCCAATAACGTCCAAAATTAATATATTGCATTGTACCAATCTTGCTATCGAAAATATATCTATTAAAGAAACCCCCCAGGTTTAAAAATCACATATACGAGTATCAAATGCAATCCACTAATGCAAGGTCTTGCATTTGAAAAAAAAATTTGGTGCCATGAAGAGGTCATATGTCTGACATTTGCTAAAGACATCTTTCCTGTCAATACTGTACAAAAATCCTGTACCTGGATTTCGCATTATGATCAGCGTAAAAGACGTAAAACATTCTCAACATTACTCCATGGTTTTAATTGAGCATATTTTTATTTTTATTACAACACATATAAAATATATAATTGTCACTCATAACTTCAATCACAAATGAATCATTGAATCTTTGGTACGGCACTTGAACTTCTACAAGGAAATTCTTCATGGGTTATTGATAATTACTAAGGAGGGATGTATTTCTGTGACCCACCCCTATGAGGAGGGGGGGGGGGGTAGAAGAACGAATGATATTATCTCACCAATTTATTCAAGAAGGACCGAAGGGATTTTCAAGGATATTCTTTATATAAACAGTAAGAAAGGTCTGGAACAATAAGGAATTTCTCAAATTCTAAAGAGATGAGAAAGGAGGGGGGGAGGTATAACCGAATAACATGATTTTCCCAAAATCTATTCATCGAATTTGCAAAACAATGGATAGTTAAGTGGTTTAATGTGAAATTGATGGAATTTTGGTACAAACCCAAACGCCACAATTGGTTCTTCTTTTGTTCGAAGTAATCACCATGAAGAAATAAAATATGACAATAATGAACAAAACCCGTTTTGGTGAACACAAATAACAAAATTGCGAGGATTAGTCATGTGCGGGTTACATCAGGCTTGCTTCTTCTAAGCCTAACATTATCTTGTTTTGTTATTATTATCTTCATTTGTTGTGTTCCACATGACGGATCAGGTTTTTCCCTGATCATCCATCACTTTCACGGGTAAATAGAGGAAATGTAGAACAGTATGTTACTCTGCAATTGAATCAAAATCTCAAAAAAATGTCTATACACACAAAGAAAAAATAAAAAAAAAATAAAAAAAATAAAACCCAGAAAAATAAAAATAAATGATTTCAAAGGGAATAGGTCTCATCTGTAAAAATAAATGATTTCAAAGGAAGCATCAAGTGTTCTGATTATTGATTAGGTCTCACCTGTAATTTACACACTTTTTCCACTTAACATTCTGGTAAGAACTCCGTTTATTTAATTATTGTATTTTGTTCGAATATGATTGTGACTGATTAATCTGTGTACGTTCTTAATCCATGATGAGTTGCAAAAACAGTTTCAACTAGTAGCATGCTAATATTAGCACAGTAGTGTCAGCCGATAAAGACCCAACATTGAGCAAATATGAAAATGTAAACATTTTTACAAAATCGGGCCAATATTAGCATGGCAATTTACACCTAATATTTAGTTAGTGTCGGGTGCCACTATATTCCAAATATTGGAAATATTTGGAAATCTCTGCGTAATTAGACCTTTACTTTACTATTGAAGGACTTAATGTGTGTATTCAGGAACCTTACGTCCGCTATATGAGAGTTCTCTGTTTACAGTTTTTACCTAGTCCCATTAGACATTACAGTGTTATTCAGTGGATTTATATCAAACTAAGTTTACCACACCGTTTTGAAAATACCTTAATTTATCCGCAAAAACTCAAAGAAAATATGCTGAGTTATTCATTCAGTTTTGTAGCAATACAAATACCATAATCAATAAAAACGTTTTATTCTTTTATTGAATGCTATTATTTAGTTATTAATATAATCTTTTTTTGACATTCTGAATTCAAGAAGCTCCACTTCTTGATGGATTGAAGGATTGTTGTTCTCATGGTACCAAAACTTCAGATTCCGGGCAACATTTAATTTATTAATAATATGAATAATTAGATTACAACGTAAAAAAATCTGATGTGGGCAGCACATGACTTTCCTTATATAATGCAATGAATTTACTACTTTTACAGTAAAAAAAATAGATTATTTTTATAGTAGTTACTTATATTCTTTTCAAGATATTGAATTTTCGTCAATGAGTCGTCATTTTCCATGTCGTCATCATCAATGAGTCAACATTGATTTAGCATCATTTTTATCCATTTGGCGAGTTTTTCGTTAATTTAGCAACATTTAAAAAAGTCGCCAAGTTGGCGACATTCCACCAAATTCGTCGCCAAAATCTCCCCAAGCGATATAGACGAAGAAATAAGTTATTCTTACAGCAGATAAATGACTATTGGCGTCCAAATACAAAAGTATTACTCAAAGTATCTTTTTTCATGAATATAACGAGCTAGATCCACGAGAATGATGTCACCGAATTTATCGCATGGTATTACCTATGAAAAGTGGACATGTTTCTCAATAGGAAATATATTTTTTTTTATTTTATATGACTTTTTAATAATTTTTTTGAAAAATGTGCAATATCTCAAGAACGGTTCATGTTAGCGCTCTAAAATTTATGTCAATCGTTTTCTAATGAAAAATTACATAAGAAATGCTTATTTGCGTAACTTCATTAGCGGTTTTGATTTTTTGACGATTTTTTCAAAATTTCATTCGAAAATTTAGGGGGGTTCTGAACATTCGATTGCATATAAAAACAAGAGGCTTCCAGTGTTTACGGATTGTGATTTTTGTACCAAATTTCGTTCGAATCGGTTCATTTGTTCGTCAGTTATAGTCTCCACAGATTCACTGATACACACACACACACACACACAGACATCACTTCAAAAATGCTCGATTCGTAATCAGGGATGCTTGAAACGTGCTCTCCCGTCGAAAACTCGAATTCGAATTTTCGACCCCGTCACAATACTTTCCTTATACATTATGTATATAAGTAATACTGAGTAAATGAAATATAAAAATCAGATATTCGTTTTTATATTTCATACACGCATCCGAATACACGTTAATAATAATACACGTACACACGTTACACGTTTTCTGCGCCTGTGTAAGCAAGCTAAGAACGTTAGACCAAACGAGTTTAACACGAGTTAGTTAGTGATTGCTGAAATACGAAAGTGTTAGTGCCGCATAGTGAGAGGAGGGAAAAAGAATAGAATAAACCAGAAAAATAGACCTGAAAATCAGAATAAATAAATATGGGGACGTGAAAAAAGGAAATAGGCTTTAAAACAGATACAAAAGTAAATAAAATATTTTTGGCCATTTTTGTTTACTTTATTGCTGTTTTTCAGGTCCATTTTTTTCTTGTTTTATTCTCTCTCTCTCTCCCCCACTCCCTTTTCTCTCCCTTTATGAATGTTTCTATTATTGGATTTTTTTTTCTGAGTTTTTCTATTATCATTTACATACTGAATTTTCTCATTTATTTTCTTATGACTGTTTCCATGCATCTGTATTAAACTAACCACGGATCTGTATTGAATTTATAACAGATGAAACTTGACTTCTGCAAGAATTCAAGACTACAGGTTCATGGATTTGAACCTAGAAGGAAGAAGGCATCCAAACATTTCAAATCTTGGGTACAGCACTGTTTAACTGTTTCAGAGAAATGCAACAGGTTATAAGGGGGTTTTCCTTCGCAGCGAGCGTGACCTTTATGCCAAAAATAAGAGGACCTATGTTCTAAACTCTTATCCAGCAAAGTCGCATCCAAGGTTGCGCTATTGACGGAATCGTTCACCGGGAAGGATCCGGAGAACACCCGCCAAATCAAGACCCCAGTCGTCGACGGTTCCAGGCTCAGAACTCAATTTGATCAGACCTACCTCGTCTACTGGAAGAGTCTAGTTCATGGTACGAGGAACTCGCTCGAATGATTCAAGAAGTGCGCCAACGCATCACTTTCCAGATTTATGTGCCCTTCAGGTGGGTCCATGCCAACAGAGCCAAGGCTCAACCTCCATGAAGAAGACTTCCTCTCCCCGAGGGAGTTGGTAGCATGCAACAGCGTTGTTCGCAAGTTTCCCTGTTTTTCCTTAAATTAACTGCTATTCGATGCGATGAGTGTCAATGTGAGATCAATTATCTCAGCGATAATGTTGGCTGTTTTGAGAGTGTAATTTAAAGTTCTTGAATGCCTTATTTGGGAGAGTTTTGTAGTGTTCACTTAATATGTTTCCGGAAAGCCTGTCATTTTAGTAGTATAATGTACAAAGCGTCTTCTGCTCATGTAAAGATGGGAGGTTTCGATACCTCCTAGAAACATACATTTATTTTAAGGTTCATACGCTTAAGGTTGCATCTTTAGATTCCTAGCCAATCCAGACGAGCAAACTACTTTGGGTGGCTTTGGATGACATAGGAAGTGTTGAGGGTTTTAATTGGTGCTCCTAAGCTTACGTATTACGTTTATTCTGCGGCGATTCAACTACATTTAACTTTTGCACGTTTTCGAACTTTATTTGAGCTTGCAAACTTTATTTTTCTTGCAAAATAATTTGTTTTCAGATTTGCATAAAGCACAAGTCGTGTATGTCGTCATTGGTAAACCACTTGCTTGTAGACGTTAGGCAAGTGAATATATTTAACAGTGGGCTCTGCTTCCGCTGATCTCTGCTTTTTCTGATTTAGAAGGTACACAAGCACCCAGCTGGTTAGCAAATACGCCACGCCGCGCATCATGTAATTCGTAGCCAGAGGTTCTATTTATTTTTGAGGAGTTTATGTATAATTTTAAATGTCTTGTGTTTGAAAGTAAAGGTTAAGTTTATTACAATGTGCCTGGTCTTTTGTGAAAGCAAACTTCTGATTGTAGTAGAGTTTAATCAAGCAACCTTCATAAAAAGACAATATCGTCTAATTCAAAAATTGTGGCGAGGCCACTAATTACAGTGGAGCCACGCCCGCCGCAGTTATTATGCCTGTGGTTCGAGTTGACGTACTGCGCAGAAAAGAAAATTAAAGCTAACGGCACCTTCCCAGGTGTTCTTTGCAACGTCATCCTAACAACTTAACAACTTAACACTGCAGGTTAGAGGCAGTGGATGGCTGTAGTCAGAATAATACCAAAATTTGGAATTTGTCTCGACGATTTTGGGTAACTGTTTTAATTAACGAAGAGTTATGGCAAACAGGTAGCTATCTTGAAAATAAAAGCAAAAGAGACAAGGTGTACTGCCAGGAGTGTTACTTTTCGATCTGAAATCTAAAGGAGAAAAATATAAAATTTATTCCTGTATGGAAGAAAAGATAATATATAGTGTCAGCAGCTTATTGAGTAGAGCTATGCATGCCCAACTAAAGATTGGTGCTTTAAGGGGACGGTGAAAGTTGAATTTTTTGATTTATTTGACTTAGAGACGTGAAAATTTGTATAAATATTCCTCTTAACATTACTATATACAATACCCTTAATTTTGTTTTCAATTTTGTTATAATTTTGTTTTTTGTTTTTAATTTAATTTTTCTTAACGAAAATTTGAAAATGCTCCTTGCGTGTCATTTGTTCACATTTTTGATTAATTTTACATTATGATCACTCAAAAGCACATTGTGAACAAATTTGGGTATTCATTTTTAATTCTCTTTGAAAGTTAATTTTTTAAAAATATTTTTCTTCATTAAAACTTAATTTTCATAATTTAATAAGGTTCTAATTCACTTTTAATTACCTTAATAAAGTCCAATTATAAAATGCATACCCAGTTTCATTAAAAAGTATGAGAGGTGTCGTCTTGCCGAATTTCATGCATTTCAGACAAAAATTAAGACTCATGGAGCATTTTATGAATGTAAAACCTTTGAAAATTCCGTTTCGAAAAAAATGCATTCAACCTTTTGCTTACGGGTGGGACAGCGTACATCCCAAACGAAGAACCACCTAAAAAGACAGGTATTTGACATACCCTATCCCAAACAGTTCTATCCCCCTTTGCAGGCATTGGCGTCCATGGAAATCGCCGACAGAAACATTGCACCTGCCGACAGAAACATTGCACCTGCTGCAGCAGGTGCAATGTTTCTGTCGGCGATTTCCATGGACGCCAATGCCTGCAAAGGGGGATCGAACTGTTTGGGATAGGGTATGTTAAATACCTGTCTTTTTAGGAGGTTCTTCGTTTGGGATGGACGCTGTCCCACCCGTAAGCAAATGTTAAATGTGTATAATGATGTTATATATTAAAACTGTTTTTAGTAGAATTTTGCTCATTTCAACGTCCACCGTCCCCTTAATTCTCTATTGAGACAAGCGTTCTCTGCAGTTTTAAAAATCATTTTTGATTACACAACTAGCGGCCACAAATATTGATCACTTTCAAGGATAACGCTGAGATTTTCCACATAGACACATCGTCCTGAGCTTGAAGGACATAACCACCTTCCAATCATCCATTTCAGTGTTTTCAATAACAACGCACTTTCCAACAACTTCCAATCCAACTTTCCTTAACGCATCTCCATATTTCTACGGCGATGTAGGCCATAACTGTTACATCTTTGCATCTCATAACACCTTGTACGGCATTGTTACTGCGGATGACAACTTGAAACACGCATCTCCTTTTGTTGTCACTCATGCATGCAGAAATGTCTCCGAAAACGGCCACTAATATATCTCGCCTGCTCTACATATCATCTTGGTTGTGGGAGTCGATGATTTGCACCGGCCTCAGTTTGGAATAACGTCATATGCGGCTTATCCAGCGACGGATTTTTCAGTAGACTCATTAAGCCTGGACTTGAGGTAGTAGATTTTAGTGGACGGTAAGATTGATAGCGAGTAAAATTTTTAAAATAAATAATGGAAGAGTAAAATATGTTTTTACTTTCCCTACATACATAGTATAATGTGTAGGGGGAGTATTGCGACGGAGTCGATAATTCGAATTCCGGTTTTCGACGGAACAGCATTTTTAAAGCATCTCTGAACTGGAATGGATCGTTTTTGAAGCCATATATGTGCGTGTCTCTATCTCTTTCTCTGTGTATGTTAGTGTGTGTGTGTATGTGTATGTATGTTAGTGTGCATATATGTTGGTGTGTATGTATGTTAGTGTGTGTGTGTATGTGTTGAAGACCCAGACCGTCCGACTCATCCTGAGGACTTGAATATCTATTTGGACGGCCGTGTGTGTGTGTATGTTAGTATGTGTGTATGTTAGTGTGTGTGTATGCTAGTGTATGTGTATGTTAGTGTGTGTGTATGTTAGTGTGTATGTATGTGTGTGTATGTTAGTGTGTGTATGTGCATGTATGTTAGTGTGTGTATGTGCATGTATGTGTGTGCGTGTGGATGCGATAAATTAAGAACGAATGGGGAGTCTTATACACAATTTCGTATGATTATTACACAATCAATTCCAGCCACTGCCAAAACTGCCGCCGTGTTCACGCGGAGTACGATCACGTTAAACATGTGGGTCCGAAAGTCCTTCCGAGAGGTTGGTGGTAGGGGAAGGAGGGTACGGTCCCTGTGGATGCCTCCCCCACTGGGTTCCGGTCTAAATTGGGCGGCACTTCCCGGCCGTCCAAACAGTTACCTTACACCTTTCTGGTAGGTCGGACGGTCTGGGTAACAGCAACAACAATCATTAACTAGGCCAATGACCCTACCGTGCTGATAACACCGGTTCTCGTTAGATCACCGAAGTCAAGCAGCATCGGGCGCGGTTAGTACTTGGGTGGGTGACCACCTGGGAACACCGCGTGCTGTTGGCATATTTCGGGCGCGGTAGCCCGGTGGTTTGCGCGCTGGATTTGCACGCTGCCCCAACTGCCGCCGTGTTCATGCGGAGTACGATCACGTTAAACATGTGGGTCCGTAAGTCCTTCCGAGAGGTTGGTGGTAGGGGAAGGAGGGTACGGTCCCTGTGGATGCCTCCCCCACTGGGTTCCGGTCTAAATTGGGTGGCATTTCCCGGCCGTCCAAACAGTTACCTTACACCTTTCTGGTAGGTCGGACGGTCTGGGTCCAAACAACAACAATCAATAACTATTGGCACCTTATTGATTTTAAATGGAATGAAAAGTTAAAAAGCCCCCAACTTTGAATACATTTTTGAAAAAAATCATTAAAAATTAAGATCTTTAATAATGATAAATGAATAATCATTTCAGGCCCAATTTTTCATTTAAAAGCGTATGATATAAATTTTCGAAAGATAGCATGTTCTCGAGATATCGAACAATTTTTGAACGAACATTAAAACAAAAATCGTTAAGAAACAGGCCCTGACACAGTTAAATAAATTATTATGTCAAACTGTTAATTTTTCATTAGAAAACGAATGACACAAACTTCTGATCGCTAGCATGAACCGTTCTCGAGGTATTGCACGCGTTTGAAATAAATTTTTCATAAAAATTACATGAAATTAAAAAAAGTAGAAATTATACATCAAATAGACTCACTTTCTATATAAACAGTATTATGTGACAAATCTGCTAACGCCATTCTTGTGGGTCTAGTTCATCCCATTCATAACTTGCCAAAAGCGTAAATAGTACAGATACAGTACAGATAATATTGTCCGATTTTTACTTTATCGCACACAGTATTGAGAAAGTATTATTTTCACGAAAATTTTCAATTTCGAGATTTTGATGCCAATATGTGTCTTAAGACCTCCTGAACACGATTTCACTATTTTTTGGAGGGATGTCTGTCCGTCTATCTATCCGATGTCCGTGGTCGATTTCTATTGTAAGCGATAGCAGCCACAAATATAAATGAAGTTTTACGAAACTTTGTATCCGGCTTTGCTATCAAAAAAATCTAGAACTGGATAGAATTTTTTTTAATTCGAGTGAAAACTTTGAATTTTATTCTAAATTTCATATTTTTTTTAACAGGGAGCATAGAACAAAATTTGACATATTTATGCATAAAGAAGGTTTATTTATGACTGAATAATCATGAGGTTTAATAGTTTCAATCACTGTTGGGAAAAATAGCCGCGATATAATTTTTTGTTATTCGTGACATTATTAGTCTCCTTTTGGGGGGGGGGGGAAGTTACCTTCCTCCCGGGGGGTACATTGTCAAGTATGATATCAAAAGGTTTTTTCAAACCCTTTAAAGTGAAGGGTAACACAATATAGTTGTAATCCTTTGAACCCACAATACCGATTTTTCAATTTTTTTTTTTTAAATTTGAAAAAAAAAAAAAATGAATTCTGGTATAAAGAAGTTAAGTTGAGCCACATTCAGTAAATTTAAATTAAAAAGAAAGATCATAACATGAATTTGAATGAATTGTGTCAAGAGTTTCAGGGCTTCAAATTTTATCAAGACGATTTTGCAAGAAAAAAATATTGCATTTTCATATTTAAGTGTATTATTCCAAAATGTATACTAACTGTTGTGTTCTAAACTGTAAACGTTGTTTTAAATTTCCGTGTATCCAAAACATATGACATAAGACCAACACACGTTCTGTTCCGTTCATCGCTGCTATGTTGTTCCTTAGATGAAACGAATAGAAAAATTTTAGGTGATATACATGTATTAGTGTCTGGAGGTGGAAAATTAGTATATTGCGTTACAAATATATTAATGAATTGGGGTGGCAAAAAAACCCGTGAAGATATATTAGTATATGCTGTGGTGCACTTGCGTTAGTACTTAATGATCGGCATATATATTATGTGCGGCATGTTCATTATATCGGTATATTTATAGTGTAAAAGGGCGACGCTTATAGTGTAAATGGGCGGCACATATATTAGTGTATACGGGCGGCACGTATAAAAGGGTGACACTTATAGTTGTTGTTGAGACCCAGACCGTCCGACCTACCAGAAAGGTGTAAGGTAACTGTTTTGGACGGCCGGGGTTGACACTAATAGTGTAAACGCGAGGCACATATATTAGGGTATATGGGCGGCACATATATTAGTGTAAAAGGGCGGCACATACATTAGTATAAAAGAGCGGCACATATATTAGTACAATAGCGGTACATATATTAGTGTACAAGGATGGCACGTATATTTGGACATAAGGGCGGCACCTACATTAGTGTATAAGGGCGGCACATATATTAGTGCAAATTGGCTGTACATAAATTAGCATAAAAGGGAAGCACATACATTAATGTACAAGGACGACACATATATTAGTGCAAACGGGCGGCACATATATTAGTGTATAAGAGCAGCGGATACAAAGTGTCACAGAAAGTCGTGGATGTGGCAAATAATTCGAGAAGCATTATAGTTATTGTATATTTTTATGCTGGTGTATAGTTAGCACTCACTGGCACTACATGATGAAACAATTTTCGGGGGAGGGGGCTGACCCCCCGTTTTAGCGAGATACGGAGATATAACACTTTCTGTTATAAATAGAATAGAAAATAATGCCAATTTGGGGCATTACCATTGGAGAATAAGAAACCTCAAAGGCGCTACACGATGAGATAATTTTCGGAAGCTGGCTCCCTTTTTTAGCAGGGCACGAGGAACTCTCTCGCTTCCTATTAAAGTTAGGGAAAAAGTCAATCGCAAAGTTATAGATCGTCACAAAATTGGTACAAGGCATTTTTGTTCCCCGCAATAAATGGAAACATCTCCTACCATTGCGATTCATAAATCCCACCAATTTAACCATCTCCAACCATTTGCGACTCATAAATATGATTTTTGTGGACTAGCAGCAGTTGTTTAATTATAGATTAACATATTACCATGAGAAAAAATTGCAACATAAGCTAAATTAATCCAAATAAAGTCACATCTGGTATTATTCGAGCAGTCGGTGATATTAACATTTTATTTACACATTAGAGTTTATGGATATATTTACAATTAAAATCTATCAAAATTATTTCGAGGAGGTATTTGATGTGATCAATGTAATTGATTCTACTCACAATTCAACAAGCTGATCTTACCTCATGAAAAGTTTTAACAAACTTAACATGCGTAGCAATAAGCACCGGCTGAATCTCATCTTTGTTTGTCCGAAATTAATATTTATAAATCTCGGATAACATAAATTTGAATTAAATCCAAATTAAAAATTCTATAAACCAGTTATAATTCCCCTGGGTTTATACAACCGCGTCGCTTATCAATTTCTTTCGAAATACTTGACCCCAAGGGTCCCCATATACACATCTGCATCTGAATGCATTGATCTACATGTCGTGATCTCATATATTATTCTATTTATTTATATCGGCCAGTTCTGTGCATGAACTCTGGCAGGCCATTTGGTAGGTATTCTTTAAAAATACCAGAATTGATTTTGAGCAGTACTTAATGTATACAAAATATCTGATGTAAAGCGAAAAACTTGCTGTTTATTGTTTGGGGCTGATAAGTTTAAACTTATTCATATATAGAATAAATGAACTACATTCTCAGTTGATATATCAAATTTGAGGGAAGCATAAAAATATTCAAAAATTTATTAGTGACGTTTTAATGCTCTAACTTATTGATAAGTTTTTTTAATCTCTTCTGATCATTGGTTTCACAGCAAGCAAATTTCGGTTTTATCTTCAGTAATTGCCTTTCTTACAACTTTTTGTCAATACTTCACTGTAAAAGTCTGTATTACATCCTCATCTCGCCGAATTCTTATTTGCCTTTTCCTTTAATTTAATTTAATTTAATTAATATTTGTAAATTTTGCTTTATATATGTAACTGCACAGTTTTATCTTTTCGGAAGAACATGGCTCTTGATAGTTTTAGAAATTGGTTATTTCCTTTATTTTTAGTTAAAATATTCTACTTAATTTTATAGTGATAAATAAGCCCAGTCACGGTTTGTATTAGTTTCGGGGAATATTCATTCTTCTGTTCTTCTGTTATTCATCCATTTGTCATTTCTTCTGGTTACTAAATTATGATTTAACGACTCTTTTCTTTCTGACTCAAATGGGTAAAGTTTTTGTTGACATGCAGTTTCCTGGTTTTGTTAGCCTACCATGAAGTAAGGTTTCTGTTAAATCTCCAAAATCCTTTTATACCCTCACATTTTTGTTTTATTCTGCTTACTAAACGAGGATGCTAATTCTTCATGGAAACTCTCAATGGAGTCAATTGTCCACAAACCTTAATTTCTCCGTGGAACTAAAAATTGTAATGTAATCTTGTAAAAGATGCACCAAGTCAGACACCGAGTATTTTCCCGGAGTAAGAATTGTATATACCTTGCATTTTATTTACATATACATATTGAGATCATGTGCTTTGACACCAGAGAGATCATTAAAAATTATGACGACTGATATCATATGTATTGACATCAAAGGCATCATCAAAACACATGACACAAGCATGGTAAATGATAATAATAATAATAATAATAATAATGAAAACACAATGCAATAAAGTATGAAATTTCATGAAAATCGAGGAATAACTTCTACAGAGTTGCTTGCCTCTCGTAAGAACAAGTTCTAAGCAATGAAAATGTTAAAAATAATTTTCGTTTTAATGAGATTCGCCATGTTTGTAAAGAGTGCTACGATTTTAAACCGATTACTTATAGAAATTATGTGGACTCTGAAATTTGGAATTTATAGTACAGAGCATAAAATTTATAAATATCACTCAACAATGCAATTAACGAATGATTTTTAAGAACTTTAGCAAAAAGGTATATAATTCATTTATTGATTTAGTGGCAGAGGGAATTTTGGAAAATTTGCATCTGAAATTATGTTTTTTGTGTTAATTTTCATAACTACATGAGCTTGTAAGATTTTTAATTCATAGTACTGAATTGATATCGTAGCATTTTTAAACACATTGTTGCGTAACATTGAGCAAAAATTTTGCATTTTATGAGAAGTGGGATGATGAATTATGGAAGAATGTGATTTTGTGTATAATCAATAATTAACATGAATTATTATTGATTGTTTCGCTGTTTTGTGCACATAGCGTTCATATACTCTGCATTTTATTTTTTTTCTCTTCTTATTTGCTTCTCAAATTTCATGATTGTCTAGTTTTTCTAGCTTTATTTGACTTTCATCACACGAGTTGGCGCTACTATATTGGGTTCTATTGTTCAGCCATTTTCTGTTTCATCGGCTTAGTCTGAGTTTATTTGGGCGTTCTGGTCCAAGAAGAAAGCTGAAGAAAATCAAATAATTTCCGAAATATGCGTCTGCTTACTTATCTTTATTTGCGCTGTATTTTACGTTGTGATCTAGGTTATTAATAAATGGCTACTATTTTATCATATAATTGGTATTTACATACGTTTCTCTTTTCGCGCTATTGTCTAATATGGGTTTATGCTGCGTCCTTATGCATTTTTATCTAGTTACTAATAAACCATTTTTTAATGGTAAAATACATTCATTCCGTTTGCTGGGTGCACTTTTCATAAACGGAGCATTTTCAACTGACAAAGTTAGATGGAAGTGCTCCGTTTATGAAAAGATCAGAACAGTTTGCATCGGGAGCTAGATTGCCAATTTAGCACGACGGTCAATGTGTTATTGACTGGCAGATTTGGAATAACTAACTACTGTGGAAGTTTCGTGCAATACACCATTTGATTATCCACTGTGAATTTTTCTTGACTAGAGTTGGTTCTTAAATTTCACCTTCTTAATCGTCAGTTGGGTGTATGCTTAACACATTTTGCATATGATTTGGTGTTACATTTATCGTCTGAACGACACCAGTTGCCACCTCAATCTCTGTCCTAACTCTTATCTGGCTGTAAATAAAATTGTTACATTGTTATATCCTTTTTCGATAGTCACTAGTGACATCATGTCACAACTGTAACGGTTGACTGCCTAAATGATCATGTGGAACAATTTCGTTAAAATCCCAAATAAAGGGTCATACAATATTTGCTTATCCATCCTCATACGGGTAATAAATATGGTTTGTTTTCTTAGTTTTCCACCAGCTTTAATTTAACCGTTATAAAACACACCATCGATGATATAATTATTACTTTCCTTATATACATAATGTATAATGAAGTATTGTGACGGGGTCGAAAATTCGAACTCGAGTTTTCGACGGGAGTGCATGTTTCAAGCATGTCTGATTACGAATCAAACATTTTTGAAGTGATGTGTGTGTGTGTGAGAAAGTATGTATGTGTGTGTGTGTGTTGATCAGTGAGACTGTGGAGACGATAACTGATGAACAAACGGACCGATTCGAACGAAATTTGGTACAAAAATCACAATCCGTAAACACTGGAAGCCTATTGTTTTTATATGCAATCGAATGTTCAGAACCCCTCTAAATTTTGGAGTGAAATTTTGAAAAAATCGCCAAAAAATCAAAACCGCTAATAAAGTTACGCAAATCGACATGTCTTATGTAATTTTTCATTAGGAAACGATTGACATAAATTTTAGAACGCTAACATGAACCGTTCTCGAGATATTGCACATTTTTCAAAAAAATTATCAAAAAGTCATATAAAAAAAAAAATTCCTATTGAGAAACATGTTCACTTTTTATATGTAATACCATGCGATAGATTTGGTGACATCATTCTCGTGGATATAGTTCGTTCCATTTATGAAAAAGATACTTTGAGTAATACTTTTGTATTTGAACGCCAATAGTCATTTATCTGATGTAAGAATAACTTATTTCTTCGTTCATAACCCTTGGCGAGATTTTGGCGACGAATTTGGTGGAATGTCGTCATCTTGGCGATTTTTTTAAATGTTGCTAAATTAGCGAAGAACTCGCCAAATGGATAAAAATGGCGATAAATCAATAACGACTCATTGGTGATGACGACATAGAAAATGACGACTCATTGACGAAAATTCAATATCTTGGAAAGAATATAAATAACTACCATAAAAATTATCTACTTTTTTACTATAAAAGTAGTAAATTCATTGTCTGCTCAAATAATGTCATGTAAGCACACCTTGTATACAAATCGGAGGTTAAAGCCATCAGGCTAGGGACTCCTATCATCGGCACATTGCGTTGCATTATATAAGGAAAGTCATGTGCTGCCCACATCAGATTTTTTTGAGTTTGTCAATTTACGTAATACTACACAGATTTCAGAACACACTCTATAAAGCAGACAGCAGATTGCTATATTCAAACAACTTACGAAACATCTTAAGTTAAATTCAGCGAGAAATGCTACAAGCTAACTTCAAGGCAATCTGTTATATAAATAAGTACAAATAATTATATTAACTGATTAAACATAAAATTTACTATACTAATCAGATCTCACAAGTTAGTGCCCAAGATTTCATGCTGCAGATACATGTAGGATAGTGAAATATTGGTTGAAACAAGAAGTCTCAACGAAGAGGCCTCAAGGTCAAATCTCATTGTACCAATTTGTCTCTGCATTCACACTACACTAGTGACCTTAAATAATCACACAATATCAATCAAAAGTGGTATTTTCATGTAAACTGGTTTATTTCCATATAATATACTCTATATCGTTAAAAGTATATGGACATCTAGGTTGAAAAAAGAAAATTGGATCTTTTTCACGAAATCAATACATTATTAGACTTCTCTTGGCCGCAATGACTACCTCGACTCTTCTAGGTATGCTTGTCAAGTGGTATTTCCATGTAAACTGGTGTATTTCCATATAATATACTCTATATCGTTAAAAGTATATGGACATCTAGGTTGAAAAAAGAAAATTGGATCTTTTTCACGAAATCAATACATTATTAAACTTCTCTTGGCCGCAATGACTACCTCGACTCTTCTAGGTATGCTTGTCAAGTGGTATTTCCATGTAAACTGGTGTATTTCCATATAATATACCCTATATCCTTAAAAGTATATAGACATCTAGGTTGAAAAAGGAAAATTGAATCTTTTTAACGAAATCAATACATTAATAGACTTCTCTTGGCCTCAATGACTACCTCGACTCTTCTAGGTATGCTTGTCAAGTGGTATTTCCATGTAAACTGGTGTATTTTCATATAATATACTCTATATCCTTAAAAGTATATAGACATCTAGGTTGAAAAAGGAAAATTGAATCTTTTTCACGAAATCAATACATTATTAGACTTCTCTTGGCCTCAATGACTACCTCGACTCTTCTAGGTATGCTTGTCAAGTGGTATTTCCATGTAAACTGGTGTATTTTCATATAATATACTCTATATCCTTAAAAGTATATAGACATCTAGGTTGAAAAAGGAAAATTGAATCTTTTTCACGAAATCAATACATTATTAGACTTCTCTTGGCCTCAATGACTACCTCGACTCTTCTAGGTATGCTTGTCAAGTGGTATTTCCATGTAAACTGGTGTATTTCCATATAATATACCCTATATCCTTAAAAGTATATAGACATCTAGGTTGAAAAAGGAAAATTGAATCTTTTTAACGAAATCAATACATTAATAGACTTCTCTTGGCCTCAATGACTACCTCGACTCTTCTAGGTATGCTTGTCAAGTGGTATTTCCATGTAAACTGGTGTATTTTCATATAATATACTCTATATCCTTAAAAGTATATAGACATCTAGGTTGAAAAAGGAAAATTGAATCTTTTTCACGAAATCAATACATTATTAGACTTCTCTTGGCCTCAATGACTACCTCGACTCTTCTAGGTATGCTTGTCAAGTGGTATTTCCATGTAAACTGGTGTATTTTCATATAATATACTCTATATCCTTAAAAGTATATAGACATCTAGGTTGAAAAAGGAAAATTGAATCTTTTTCACGAAATCAATACATTATTAGACTTCTCTTGGCCTCAATGACTACCTCGACTCTTCTAGGTATGCTTGTCAAGTGGTATTTCCATGTAAACTGGTGTATTTTCAT
Organism: Amaurobius ferox; assembly: GCA_951213105.1. Taxonomy (NCBI): domain Eukaryota; kingdom Metazoa; phylum Arthropoda; class Arachnida; order Araneae; family Amaurobiidae; genus Amaurobius; species Amaurobius ferox. The sequence continues at coordinate 53,252,146 of OX578151.1, forward strand.
ATAATATACTCTATATCCTTAAAAGTATATAGGCATCTAGGTTGAAAAAGGAAAATTGAATCTTTTTAACGAAATCAATACATTATTAGACTTCTCTTGGCCTCAATGACTACCTCGACTCTTCTAGGTATGCTTGTCAAGTGGTATATCCATGTAAACTGGTGTATTTCCATATAATATACTCTATATCCTTAAAAGTATATAGACATCTAGGTTGAAAAAGGAAAATTGAATCTTTTTAACGAAATCAATACATTATTAGACTTCTCTTGGCCTCAATGACTACCTCGACTCTTCTAGGTATGCTTGTCAAGTGGTATTTCCATGTAAACTGGTGTATTTTCATATAATATACTCTATTTCCTTAAAAGTATATAGGCATCTAGGTTGAAAAAGGAAAATTGAATCTTTTTAACGAAATCAATACATTATTAGACTTCTCTTGTCCTCAATGACTACCTCGACTCTTCTAGGTATGCTTGTCAAGTGGTATATCCATGTAAACTGGTGTATTTCCATATGATATACTCTATATCCTTAAAAGTATATAGACATCTAGGTTGAAAAAGGAAAATTGAATCTTTTTAACGAAATCAATACATTATTAGACTTCTCTTGGCCTCAATGACTACCTCGACTCTTCTAGGTATGCTTGTCAAGTGGTATTGCCATGTAAACTGGTGTATTTTCATATAATATACTCTATATCCTTAAAAGTATATAGACATCTAGGTTGAAAAAGGAAAATTGAATCTTTTTCACGAAATCAATACATTATTAGACTTCTCTTGGCCTCAATGACTACCTCGACTCTTCTAGGTATGCTTGTCAAGTGGTATTTCCATGTAAACTGGTGTATTTTCATATAATATACTCTATATCCTTAAAAGTATATAGACATCTAGGTTGAAAAAGGAAAATTGAATCTTTTTCACGAAATCAATACATTATTAGACTTCTCTTGGCCTCAATGACTACCTCGACTCTTCTAGGTATGCTTGTCAAGTGGTATTTCCATGTAAACTGGTGTATTTCCATATAATATACCCTATATCCTTAAAAGTATATAGACATCTAGGTTGAAAAAGGAAAATTGAATCTTTTTAACGAAATCAATACATTAATAGACTTCTCTTGGCCTCAATGACTACCTCGACTCTTCTAGGTATGCTTGTCAAGTGGTATTTCCATGTAAACTGGTGTATTTTCATATAATATACTCTATATCCTTAAAAGTATATAGACATCTAGGTTGAAAAAGGAAAATTGAATCTTTTTCACGAAATCAATACATTATTAGACTTCTCTTGGCCTCAATGACTACCTCGACTCTTCTAGGTATGCTTGTCAAGTGGTATTTCCATGTAAACTGGTGTATTTTCATATAATATACTCTATATCCTTAAAAGTATATAGACATCTAGGTTGAAAAAGGAAAATTGAATCTTTTTCACGAAATCAATACATTATTAGACTTCTCTTGGCCTCAATGACTACCTCGACTCTTCTAGGTATGCTTGTCAAGTGGTATTTCCATGTAAACTGGTGTATTTTCATATAATATACTCTATATCCTTAAAAGTATATAGGCATCTAGGTTGAAAAAGGAAAATTGAATCTTTTTAACGAAATCAATACATTATTAGACTTCTCTTGGCCTCAATGACTACCTCGACTCTTCTAGGTATGCTTGTCAAGTGGTATATCCATGTAAACTGGTGTATTTCCATATAATATACTCTATATCCTTAAAAGTATATAGACATCTAGGTTGAAAAAGGAAAATTGAATCTTTTTAACGAAATCAATACATTATTAGACTTCTCTTGGCCTCAATGACTACCTCGACTCTTCTAGGTATGCTTGTCAAGTGGTATTTCCATGTAAACTGGTGTATTTTCATATAATATACTCTATTTCCTTAAAAGTATATAGGCATCTAGGTTGAAAAAGGAAAATTGAATCTTTTTAACGAAATCAATACATTATTAGACTTCTCTTGTCCTCAATGACTACCTCGACTCTTCTAGGTATGCTTGTCAAGTGGTATATCCATGTAAACTGGTGTATTTCCATATGATATACTCTATATCCTTAAAAGTATATAGACATCTAGGTTGAAAAAGGAAAATTGAATCTTTTTAACGAAATCAATACATTATTAGACTTCTCTTGGCCTCAATGACTACCTCGACTCTTCTAGGTATGCTTGTCAAGTGGTATTGCCATGTAAACTGGTGTATTTTCATATAATATACTCTATATCCTTAAAAGTATATAGACATCTAGGTTGAAAAAGGAAAATTGAATCTATTTAACGAAATCAATACATTATTAGACTTCTCTTGGCCTCAATGACTACCTCGACTCTTCTAGGTATGCTTGTCAAGTGGTATTGCCATGTAAACTGGTGTATTTTCATATAATATACTCTCTATCCTTAAAAGTATATAGACATCTAGGTTGAAAAAGGAAAATTGAATCTTTTTAACGAATTCAATACATTATTAGACTTCTCTTGGCCTCAATGACTACCTCGACTCTTCTAGGTATGCTTGTCAAGTGGTATTTCCATGTAAACTGGTGTATTTTCATATAATATACTCTATATCCTTAAAAGTATATAGACATCTAGGTTGAAAAAGGAAAATTGAATCTTTTTCACGAAATCAATACATTATTAGACTTCTCTTGGCCTCAATGACTACCTCGACTCTTCTAGGTATGCTTGTCAAGTGGTATATCCATGTAAACTGGTGTATTTCCATATAATATACTCTATATCCTTAAAAGTATATAGACATCTAGGTTGAAAAAGGAAAATTGAATCTTTTTAACGAAATCAATACATTATTAGACTTCTCTTGGCCTCAATGACTACCTCGACTCTTCTAGGTATGCTTGTCAAGTGGTATTTCCATGTAAACTGGTGTATTTTCATATAATATACTCTATTTCCTTAAAAGTATATAGGCATCTAGGTTGAAAAAGGAAAATTGAATCTTTTTAACGAAATCAATACATTATTAGACTTCTCTTGTCCTCAATGACTACCTCGACTCTTCTAGGTATGCTTGTCAAGTGGTATATCCATGTAAACTGGTGTATTTCCATATGATATACTCTATATCCTTAAAAGTATATAGACATCTTGGTTGAAAAAGGAAAATTGAATCTTTTTAACGAAATCAATACATTATTAGACTTCTCTTGGCCTCAATGACTACCTCGACTCTTCTAGGTATGCTTGTCAAGTGGTATTGCCATGTAAACTGGTGTATTTTCATATAATATACTCTATATCCTTAAAAGTATATAGACATCTAGGTTGAAAAAGGAAAATTGAATCTATTTAACGAAATCAATACATTATTAGACTTCTCTTGGCCTCAATGACTACCTCGACTCTTCTAGGTATGCTTGTCAAGTGGTATTGCCATGTAAACTGGTGTATTTTCATATAATATACTCTCTATCCTTAAAAGTATATAGACATCTAGGTTGAAAAAGGAAAATTGAATCTTTTTAACGAATTCAATACATTATTAGACTTCTCTTGGCCTCAATGACTACCTCGACTCTTCTAGGTATGCTTGTCAAGTGGTATTTCCATGTAAACTGGTGTATTTCCATATAATATACTCTATATCCTTAAAAGTATATAGACATCTAGGTTGAAAAAGGAAAATTGAATCTTTTTCACGAAATCAATACATTATTAGACTTCTCTTGGCCTCAATGACTACCTCGACTCTTCTAGGTATGCTTGTCAAGTGGTATTTCCATGTAAACTGGTGTATTTTCATATAATATACTCTATATCCTTAAAAGTATATAGACATCTAGGTTGAAAAAGGAAAATTGAATCTTTTTCACGAAATCAATACATTATTAGACTTCTCTTGGCCTCAATGACTACCTCGACTCTTCTAGGTATGCTTGTCAAGTGGTATTTCCATGTAAACTGGTGTATTTTCATATAATATACTCTATATCCTTAAAAGTATATAGATATCTAGGTTGAAAAAGGAAAATTGAATCTTTTTAACGAAATCAATACATTATTAGACTTCTCTTGGCCTCAATGACTACCTCGACTCTTCTAGGTATGCTTGTCAAGTGGTATTTCCACGTAAACTGGTGTATTTCCATATAATATACTCTATATCGTTAAAAGTATATGGACATCTAGGTTGAAAAAAGAAAATTGGATCTTTTTCACGAAATCAATACATTATTAGACTTCTCTTTGCCGCAATGACTACCTCGACTCTTCTAGGTATGCTTGTCAAGTGGTATTTCCATGTAAACTGGTGTATTTCCATATAATATACTCTATATCCTTAAAAGTATATAGACATCTAGGTTGAAAAAGGAAAATTGAATCTTTTTAACGAAATCAATACATTATTAGACTTCTCTTGGCCTCAATGACTACCTCGACTCTTCTAGGTATGCTTGTAAGTGGTATTTCCATGTAAACTGGTGTATTTTCATATAATATACTCTATATCCTTAAAAGTATATAGACATCTAGGTTGAAAAAGGAAAATTGAATCTTTTTCACGAAATCAATACATTATTAGACTTCTCTTGGCCGCAATGACTACCTCGACTTTTCCATGCATGCTTTCTACAAATTTTCGGTATGTTTCTACCCGAACATGTGGTCATTCTTCGATTAAATGTGATGCCAGAGAAGTCTTACAGGAGATATTTCCCACTCGGAGGCGAATTAGGTGCATTAGTGTGTCCTGCAGATATTCTATCGGATTTAGATCCGGACTTTGGTCCAATCTAATTTTTGAGCCTCATGAGCAAACGTCGAAGTGTGGTATGGAGTGTGGACCTGCTTGCCATATCGTGCACAATCGACTGGAACTTTTATGTTGTTCTCTGAGTTACTATTTGAGGGCATTACAATCATCATATCAAATTACATTAAAATATGGCCGGAAACTTATTTTTTTTTAAAAAATTGGTCTTAATTCGATGCATAGTTTTGGTGAAAAACTTAACTTCGAAGACAGCAACAGTCGAACAGAATGCAAATATGTCCTTTTGTTTTATAATTAGCCTCACTTACAGTTTAAATCTAGTCAGAAGGTGTATTCGACACGATGTAATTCTGTTCTTTAGCGAAAAAAATAAAACGCTAGACAGAAAATAAAGGCGATTATGATACAAAGAGTTTTTACAGCAAAATATTCATGTATTCATGTTTCAACGGTTTTGAGGAAACGCCTGTTTATTTACACAACAGCATATTTTTCATTCTTCTTCAGAATTAAAAAACAAATCTTTAATTTTCTAAGCTTTATAACTTGAAATACATTATACATTACTCAACTTTTATCGTTAGTGAATAGAGAGTGAAGTAAAAAACGACAACGATAAAAACAACTTCTACTTCTACGTCAAAGATGCTTTGGTTAAGATAGCATGCTGTGTTCTATAAAAAAATCTTCCACCTCTTTCAGTAGAAAGCATGTCGAAGAGTATATTCACCTATGAATAGACAATACAGTCTGTCAGAAAGGAAATGTTGGAGCTATAATATGTGTTTGCTCATCCAGTTAAATTAGGCCTAACCTATTTGCAATGTCTGGAAACTTTCTATTGTGGGCATAAAGAATAGCTTTACGGTGTGTTCTTGTTCCGCTCCTGTCAACGATGGTTCTGTAAGTTGTGGGATAGCGAATATATACGCATGAGCAACGTCTAGGAATTCACGGAAATATTCGATTTTCATAGATGTTCAAATTCTGTGGTGATTGACGTTGTAATGCTCAAGGAGCATATATGATATTCCATTTTTACATGGTAGCATATATGATACCTTACCTGCAGATAGTACTCATATACCCATAGTAGCAGATAACTACTTCCCACATCCGGTTTTCTGTTTCAATTCTGGTTATTTTTTACTTCCGGTTCAAAATTCTTTTTGAAAGACATATTTCTCAAGATTGGCTATAAATAAAGCTCAGATGATAACTGATATGAATTTAGCATCAAATTCTAATTGAAGTTGGGAGATTCACTAAGGATTTCCACTTCTAGTTTTTTTTTTCACTTCTGGTTCAAAATTTTTCTCGAGACAGTTATTTCTTAGAATTGGCTAGAGATTAGATAATGACTGATATGTATTCAGCATCGAATTTCAGATAGATTAGAGGGATTCACTAAGGATTTCCGCTCACGATTGTGGAGATGTCACTTTTGGTTTTACCAAAAAAAAAATTGTATGATTGTACGAAATAACTATGTAAAGGAGAATAAAATTGTTTAATAATTTCGTTAAAAATGCGGTGTAAGTACCATTTGCCACTATATGAAGGCTCTATAATATTTTTGTTTCCAATTGTAATTTGTTTTCAAAGTAAAAATTAAAACTTCCCATATCATATTTATTGAAAAATATGTATTGGGCATATAGTTATTAGGGTTTTCTCATCAGCGTATTTCATGATGACAAGTTGAACACAAAACGTAGTTTTAACACAATTTCTCATCTCTGTACAGTTATTACTCTCTAAATGTAATTCTTAATTTATTCAAAGCAAAGAAAATATATCGCCCAGATTTCAAAACAAGTGCATGCAAAAGTTTAACACTTATTTCCATTTAAGAATACAAGTTGTTCCAAATGGTGGCTTTATACCCAATAATATACTCTACTATGTATTGTGGGGAAGGTAAAATTAACATTTAGAAAACACTTTGTTCTTTGCAATCAACAAGCAGGGTCTTGTATTTGTTTTATATAATTTGATGCATCACCATTAATGTCAGTTAGCAAATCACATCTTATAATATAGACCACAGCGTAGTGATTATGACATGTACATTTCGTAATTATAAATCTCATATTTTAGAATTTCTATTTCGGGGCTGTCAAAAGTGTAGCCCCTTTAGAGTACACATATATGAAAACCTGTTGGTAACTCTAAACTTGGAATAGTTAGAGAACAATTTCTTTATAGGTCTTGTAAAAAGTTCTTGAAAGAACCTATATTTTTATTCGAACGGAACAATCTTCTTCAAAGTTGAAAGCCGAAGTTCCGATCAAAGATCATACAGGTAAGAAGCTTATAACAACCTCTATTTACAGACTAAATTTTGATTCAAATTAAAAGTCTTTTAAAATAGTTCTTGAGTCCGACATTATATTTGAATACTAATTACTAAACATGGAACGTTTTCAGAGTTCCCCATTACAAACAAATGATACTCGCAAATAGTTTGTCCAACGCAATTCCCATGGATTTGCCAACGTTTAAATCATTTATAAAATGATTTATACTACTAAGGATACCATTTGGTAATGAAGCAAAGTTCTTTTTCATGCACATTGACAGCATTTTGTACTTGTGAATATAAACATATAATATGAACTGCGATTTTTGTATCTCATGTCCAAATGTAATGATGTTCCACCCTGCTCTTATGTAGAACGTTTTACGACATATTTATCCCAGTTATTCATCTCTATATTCATTTAGAAATCCAATAAAATGCATTCCTAGAACAATTCAAAATAGTTGACAAAGCGGGGAAATAAATGCTCTAAGTGGGTGTAATTCGAATTTTTATATCGACGGATCATTCACAGGCAGTACTTTCACTCCGCTTCATGCTTTTATGCGAACGACAATACCGCCATGACATAACTCAGCACCGTAAAGGCGGATAATAAAAGTAGAATTTCGAAGGCTATTCAAAACGAGACATGAAATGTGAAATATGCGTGTTGTAAACTGTAAAGAAGCGTGGAAGGCAATACACGTAAACAGCGAATCACGACAACATTTCGTTCTGGAATTTATTTTGTCCTGCAGAGATTTACCAGCATCGAATGGGAAGAAATGGTGACTTAATTTCCCAGTTTTAGAAGAATTTCAAATCGTTGCCATAAACATCCTACTGTCTTTAATAGCAGATGTGCCTCCTGGATATAGAATGTCAATCGCTCCAGATACAGATGGTTGATTGGGAGTAGATACAAACAACATAAGTTTAACACGAGATGTTGGAAAAAAGTTGCTCTGGTCAGATCAGATTGGCGAATACTGTTTTATTCTGGAGTATAAGAACATTGCCGATCACTCTGATGATGAGATGGAGTGTTCTTAAGATGCAGAGGGAAGGGCGTTATACTGAATATTATTATGGGATGTTCAATATGACAATGGTTTAATACTGAAGTATTAAATATACGATAAAAATGCATTATATTGCAGAGAAATATATTATTTTTTCACATTTCTCTTAGGCATTTAAGAAATTCTATTCGGCCTTTAGGGGGACACATAAAGTATTTGAATACTTAGAAGAACACACGGGAAATTGAAGATTTAGAGGAGCACATCGGGACCACCGGCAAATTTAAATATCAATTTCTTATTATCTTTCTTATCATTGTTCTTTATTTTCTTAGATACAAATGGTATTTTATAGGTTATGTAATAACCCACGATTATTTTTTGTGAAAGAATTAGCAAAAGAAACCGTATTATGCAAATATATAATGTTATTTCTAGTGTCTAAAAATATTGTTTTAAGGGCTAGCAAGAAAGTTTGACAACTCGCTCAGAAGAAGACATGCATACCTTATTTCATCGGTTGAGTACTGTTTTCCTAAGGATGATTAGCTGTACTGAATCATGGGTTAGCAAGCTTCAGCACGTGAGATTAATCATTATGTATCATGTAAAAATATAAGGGATACGTATGATCTTAGAATGTTGATTCGAGGATTAGAAATAAAGTTTGATAACTCGTGCATAAGAAGCTATGTCTTCCTCATTTTATCAGTTGAGTAAGGTTTTCCTAAAGATGATTGGCTGTCCTGAATCATGTTTTAACAAGTTTTAGGACGTGGGATTAATCATTATGTATCATGCAAAAATATAAGGGATACGTATTATCTTAGAATGTTGATTCGAGGGCCAGCAAAAAAAAAAAAAAACCGTGACAACTCGAGCAGAAGAAGCCATGTCCTACATCGATCGAGTAATATTTTCCTGAGGATTATTGGTTTTCCTGATTCATATATTAGCAAGCTGCAGGGCGTCAGGCTAAATAATCCCTCAGATAATACTAACATACTTCGCGTGCTGTACTTCTAGCATGTAACGTAAGTATGGATATATCTATCACTCATGAGGACATAAAAGACAATGACAGTACGGAAATGAGTTTAATTTAGGTAGTTCCTTTTAGGTATTTTACTTTATAATTTAAGAACTAGTGTATGACGTTACGTTAGGTGAATGTAAAATTTTCAGAACAATTTGTTGGTTAGATTTCATTGTTGGAATATCCTAATCAATTCAAAGAGCGCTGATAAAATTCTGGGAAAAAATTATTTGCAGGGAAAAGTCCAGTTACTATATCTTTAGTTTTCTTGCTGTCTTCTAATTTCTAGAGATAATAAATGTGGACAAACCTTATATATTTTTGTAGTACTATAAACTTGTTCTACTTCTTGTTGACAATACATTAGTCATTACACGCCACATTTAACTTTTTACTTTCCTCTGCAAAGAATTAATAGACTTACATTCCAAGCATTCTTTCAGTAAACTATATTTTGCAATTATTTTATCACTTTGAATTTCGTCTAACTATAATTTCCTAAACACTTTCGCTTTCTTTCAAAACGTTTACTTTCATGATAGAAGCTGGAGAATATTATCTCATAAATGTCGCTACGGATTGCTGCTGGACTTGAAATCAATGAAAGAAATATTGTTTTAAAGAAGAATAACAGGTTTCAGTTCACTTATTTTATATATTGTTGTTGAACTACATGTCAAGCTCACGACTTTTATTATCAGACTTGTATGATATAAATATATAAACACCACAACTAATTCTGGTAACTATGATTAACTTTTAATATGTTTGACCAATTTGCTTTTCATATAATTCTAGCAGCGATTACCCGGCGTTGCTCGGTATTTACCATGCAAAACTATGATAAAAATTACACCGGAACATATAGGGCCGATTGTGATATATTACCACTGAATGCATTGCATTTTAGAGATGTTTAAATAAAATGAAAGTTGGAAAGTGTTTCATACTCAATGCTTTATGCATGATTGATCTTCTTTGTGATTGCTTAGTACTTTTCGTTGTTGAGTAAGCCTGTGAGAAATAAACCATGGTGATAGTTTCCATTTAAATTCATATCTCAAACCTGCGATTTTCAAAAGTGACTAATACGTTCAATAAACTCCCACAAAATTCAGATATTTAATTGACTTTCACGTTTTAAACCAACAATGTCCAACCTTTTCCGTTGTGAATCATGGAGTTAGAGAGTAGAATTCATAGGAAAAAGTGTCGTTTTTCACTAATATCTCGAGAACCACTGGTTGTAGAAACTCGAAACATGGCCTATGTTTTAAGTGGGACGATTTCAAGACTACCAAAACAAATTTCATAAAATTCGGTTCAGCCGTTCTCCAGTTATGGTGGATCGTACATACATACAAACACACTTTTCTTCTTATATATATAGATCAACCATCCTTTAAATTCTGTTACCGCTATGGCCTATCCTTTATTTCCAAATTTTGAATTTTGGATTATTCTTATTTAGACAATTGAAAAAGATGAAAGAAATATAAACACGAAATCTTACAATTATCATTTTCTAAATCATGCTTTACTTGCTCCTGTTTTAAGCAAATTGATAAAAGCACTGATTGAAGGAAATAGGTTTAAAAAATATTTTCCAAAACTTAGTTTGATAAATTTGGGGAGCACTACGTATAAAGTATATGAAAGGCAGCTCATACATTAAATCAAACTTGCAGTAGTTTTATAATGCATGTACTGAAATGTGTTATTTGAAAGATAGACAAAGAAGAGCATAATTTTTTTTTCATGTTTATAACGTTAATGCTTTGCAACTGTGTGTTCCAAACATCACTTTCTTATATTTTAGTCTAGTTCCTCTGAAGACAAAATATGAACAGGAGACTAAAGTAATATATATTCAGATATTATAAAGTAAGTTTCTGGAAAAAGCAGAAAGCTTGCTGCATGTCACAATTTTGCAAGTCTTTGGGATACTAATCAGGATCTAACATGCTACTGTATGGTCAATCTTATAGTCAATCTTATGGTCAATCAATGGTAGTACAGCTTTCTTTGGTAGTCACATAGTAAGTTTGAACAGTTTCGGTTCTATCAATAGTTATTAACTGTTATTCGTAAATAAAATTAGTAATGTTTCCTTGTTTTCGCAGTAGAATAATGATAACGAAGTAAAAAAAAATGTTTTGACGAGCAGTTTTCAGCCAATTTATTTTATGTTATTTTTAAACATTAGAGTATAAAAAAATAAATACATATACTTCCATGCAGTTCAGTAAAAATTATTTTGCAGGTGTATGCAATGAATCGATATGAAGTTTATGAATGAAAAAGCAAAAATACAAACATTTCTTTTACATAATACAAAAATACAAACCATTTTTCAAATAAAATTCGCAACTAGATGAACACGGTGGTACATTGATTTTTTAAATCAAAGTATGGGTTATTTTTGAAAATAAAAAATTGACAATATTTTGTTTCTGTCAATGGTTTGACTCACTTCTAATCAACAATCCTGCATGTATGCATAAGTTAGCTTATGCAAAAGCAACTTTTACGTTATTTTAAAAATATATCATTGAGAACGAGTGACGATTGTTCATTGTTAAATAGCAGGAAATGTTCGAACTTGATCATGTCGCCCTACAATGCCGTTGAAAGCCATCAATGTTGATTCTGTTATGATGTATATGCAGTTATACGAATGTCGAATTCGCTAAATATTTTCTCTCTAGGAAAGTTTAAATCTAAATTCCAAACCTCCAATATTTCGGCAATAAAATTCCAAACCTATCATTATCACCATATCGCCTCTCTTTTGGACAATAAATCCTTCCATCTGATTGTTTAAGGTTCAACTCATGAGAGGTGAACTGTAAAAGAGAATGCAACACACTGATCAATGTAGTTATACATGACTAATATAACTAAAATATATAAAAGTAGTTTAGTTTTAAAATTTTGCTGGTGGACACAACATTTTGTTTACAAATTTATACTCACAATATTGGTACTGGCTTCTTAATGACTAAGGGCTTCACCCTGATCACCTCCACTTTCACAGGTACGTGTTTAGGCACTGGAATGGGAACGGATTTGTGGACAGGAACAATGTAAGGCTTGGGAATCTTCACGTGCACTGGTACGTGGTAAGGCTTGGGCACTGGTATGTGCTTGGGAACGTGGACAATGTATGGCTTAGGAACCTTGACCACCTTGGGGATTGGATAGGGTTTCGGCACAGGTACGGATTTGTGGATGTGTATTACTTTAGGAACATGAACAACCTGGAAAATATAAAAAATATGTTGTAAATCGATATTTATATGCAGTTAACATTCAAACAGAAATCAGTCGGAAGTAATATAAATGACGACATAAGTTCTCATTATTTTAAAATGCATTATGATACTACAAATAGTGAAATATACAAGAAGAGACATTTTAAACAACAGATAATAAGAGTATTTATGCAATTATGCTTTATCCCGACATATTTTTGAAGTGCAAATGAAAATAGATGAACCTATTCATGCATCGAGTTAACGAGTGCGGTTACCAGAATTGTAACATTCTCCCCATTTCTATTCTCCAGCTCTCATCTATCTGCATTGAAGAAGAACACGACAAGGTCATGGTGTGTAGAGAAACTGCACACGTATGCTAATTTTCGCCAAGACATCGATTAGTGAGCGGATGTAAGGAAAATTATTTTATTTTACTCAAAATGAAATGTGTTTTAAAATTGATGTTTTAGGAAAGAGAAATTGGACTTCATACTGTAATTATTACTTCAACAACTTTTAGCAGGACATCTGTCATTCTCTTTCTTCTCCTCCTCCTTCTTCCCTTCTCTCTCTTCACCTCTTGCCCTTCTTTCTTTCTTTTTTTTTCCCCTCTCCCCTTTCTCTCTATCTCCATCGATGTAAAATGCTTTATCTATGCTCTATTTATGTATGTCTATGACATATCTCCCCTCCCAACTTCATTACTCCTCATTTCTCTCTATCCCCCCCCTCCCTTCCTGTGCGTGTGTACGAAATCAAAACTCTTATATCCATTCTAGCTCAAATGAACTTATTGAAAGTTGGCAGTATGCTTAACTCTAGATTATGATGATGCTGATATGGTTGTTGTAAATCGAATGAGTAGAAGTTGTCCATTCTCTCGCTATGACACATAAATAAATATAATAGAATAAATTTAATACAGTCGAACTTGTTTAAAAAGGAACCTGTAGAAAACGGAATACTGTAATAAGCGGAAAATGTTTTTAGCCCCTTCCAAAAATATAGGAAATTCATGTTATTTTCATCTGTGTTGTTGTTGTTGTTGAGACCCAGCCCGTCCGACCTACCAGAAAGGTGTAAGGTAACTGTTTGGACGGCCGGGAAGTGCCACCCAATTTAGACCGGAACCCAGTGGGGGAGGCATCCACAGGGACCGTACCCTCCTTCCCCTACCACCAACCTCTCGGAAGGACTTACGGACCCACATGTTTAACGTGATCGTACTCCGCGTGAACACGGCGGCAGTTTTGGCAGCGGTTGGAATCGAACCCGGGCCTACCGAGTGCAACTCCAGCGCGCTAACCAATGGACTACCGCGCCCCATTTTCATCTGTGTGAAACCAATTTAAAATATTTTAATAAAAGCATTTGTTGTAACAAACAGGGGATGGAAAAATCATCCAACTATCTGAGCCACTTACGAGAACCATTTATCACAGAACTTTCAATTAAATTTTATCACAATTTTCTGAAAGCCATTTTAGAACTTCAAGAATTTTCAGTTAATCAGGGAGACTCTGAAATGCTAAAAATATTAATCAATGTACGATTTTTAACTGAAAGTCGCATTATTAGTAATATACATGTACAAGAAACTATGTTGGATTATTTTGAAAGTGCATCTCACATTTTTTTAAAATTTATTTTTTTGTTTTATGGTAAGCAGTGATATTTCACCTGAAAGCCAATCCATCTAGGTTTTAAGGTATGGTAATAAGCTAACAGTTAAGGACATGGACTACGCTATATTTTTATTTACATATACTACTGTGATCGCAATATGCAGAAATGTACCTATATACATATTTAAAAAAAAATCTGATGTGGGCAGCACATGACTTTCCTTATATAATGCAATAAATTTATACTTTTACAGTTAAAAAAATGGTATTCTTATAGTAGATACTTATATTCTTTCCAAGATATTGAATTTTCTTCAATTAGTCGTCATTTTCATTGATTTAGCGTCATTTTTATCCATTTGGCGAGATTTTCGTTAACTTGGCAACATTTAAAAATGCCGCCAAGTTGGCGACATTTCTCTAAATTCGTCGCCAAAATCACGCCAAGCGTTATGGACGGAGAAATAAGTTACTCTTACAGCGGAAAAATGACTATTGGCGCTCAAATACAAAAGTATTACTCAAAGCATCTTTTCTCATGAATGGAACGAGTTAGATCCACGAAAATGATGTCACCAAATTTATCGCATGATATTATATATGAAAAGTGAACATGTTTCTCAACAGTTAATATATATTTTTTAATTTATGGGGTTTTTTTGATAAATTTATTTAAAAAATGTACAATATCTCGAGAACGGTTCATGCTAACGTTCTAAAGTTTATGTCAATCGTTTTCTAAGAAAAAATTACATAAGAAATGTCTATTTGCGTAACTTTATTAAAGGTTTTGATTTTTTGGTGATTTTTTCAATATTTCACTCGAAAATTAAGGGGGATTCTGAACATTCGATTACGTTTAAAAATAATAGGCTTCCAGTATTCATGGATTGTGATTTTTGTACCAAATTTCATTCGAATCGCTCTATTTGTTCGTGAGATATCGCCTCCACAGATTCACTGACACACACACACACACACACACACACACACACACACACACACACAGACATCCCCTCAAAAATGTTTGATTCGTGATCAGGGATGCTTGAAACGTGCTCTTCCGTCGAAAACTCGAATTCGAATTTTCGACCCCGTCTCTATACTTTCCTTATACATTATGTATATAGGGAAAGTAATAATTAAATTAGCTATTATGGTATAATATAGTATTAATCGGATTTATCTAAATACACACGAGTCAGGATAAGTGGGGTACAGTTCCTGTAGCTGCTACCCCCCACTGGGTACCGGCCAAAATTGATTGGTATCACTTAAAATGTCAGACTCCTAACATGGAGTGTCTAGGGTCTTTATACCAACAAAGGCTGCGATATCTAACCCTTTATCATGGATTTAGTAAAATTTTCTCCACTATCCGTTCTAAATTTATCTATACTAAAACTAATATTGCCTCGACTTCCGACCTTTTGCCTTACAAATCGAATCTCCATTACCATCCTGAGATTTTTCATCTTCTGCTTCAGTTTTGCCGTGAACATCAATGTCGACGGACTTATTTTACCGTTACCCCTATGTTTAGTTGTATTCTTACCGATAAGTTTAAAAGTAATATCTTAAATCAGGCAGGGCGTATATTGTCCCCTTCCTTTCCCATCAAAATAGTTATAAATTTAATACTGGCAGTATTAAGCGTACTGTTGGCATTAGATTTTCCGAACATACACGTGATATTAAACAAAAATGAACTTGCCACTGGTTGACCCCAAACTGCCATTAATGATAACTTCGATATTTTGATAAATGAACGGTTTGATAAATGAATGGTTTTGATAAATACTTTTAACTAATTGTAATTAATTCGCGTAATATTTTGCTTTTTGAATCTATCTTTATTTATTTTTATCGTGATTCCATTTGTAATTTCGACTCCGTTCAAAACACCAGCTTCGCGCATGGTGTATCATTCTCGACTCCTTGAAAGTTAAATCTTTCTCTAAATTTAGACATCTAAATTTGTTATTTTAATATTCTTATTCTGCAATATCAATTTTATATGACCAGCAATTAGTAAATCTTATATCGGGTTTGAGATTGGGGATGGAAATAATTTAATCATGGATTGTGTGAATTGCATCAATTTCATAATTAAATGGCTTTCATTCTAATATTTTTGTATAATCTGACAATTCATATGTAAATTTTGTTCGATGTTTTTAACTCTGCATAGAAGCCAATGTATATTCTTTTTTTTTCGCAATTGCGTCCGGTGATAGACGTTTGATGATAGACGTCTTTTAGTGTGATTAAATAAATACCTTTATTATAAAGTGTTTATTATTTAAAATTTAATTTTCAGACGTTGATATTTTATATTACTTTCACTGCAATACATAGTCATGCATAGGAAAATTATTGAACTCTGGTTGAGAATCGCAACTCGAATTTTCGACGGATTTACACGTTTCGGAACATCTAGAATAAGAAAAAACTATTTTTAGCATGACGTCTCTATCTTTTTTTCTCTCTCTCTCTCTGTGTATGTGTGTGTGTGAGTAATGTATGTATTCACTCTAACTGAAAAACTAATGGATTAAATTTCATAAAATTTTATAGTTAAGTCATTTGTGGGTTATCCTGCTGCTGATTAGATTTTGGTACCATTCGGAATAAAAGAACCTGCCTTTTTTTGCGAAATGGTCCGCAAAAACCGCATGTATCCATTCTAGCTAAAAAAATAATTTACCAAATTTCCCAAAATTTTTTTGTATATAAGTAACTTGTGGGTTACTCTGGTGCTGATTAGCTATTGGTACAATTTGGACAAAAAGATCCTGCCATTTTTACAAAATGGCCTGCAAATATCGCGAAAGTCTAAAATAAATGACAACATATGTTTAAATATATTAATTACATGCTTATCTTATACTTAATTTTTGAAGATGAAAATAATAAGATCAACCCCATTACTCTAGACCTAATCGTTATAGAGATATTTTAGTTTTTTCGCATTTTTGTTACGCCGCTTTTGAAAAGTCCAGTTACCAAATGAAAACGATAATTGAATTAAATGTGTAAATGCAGTGTGATTTAAAATTAATTTTGCGTATTATTTTCGTGCAATTAAACTTAATTTAAATAATTATTAAAGAAATAAAGAGAAAATGAATTTGAGTATGTATGGAAAGTCATGTACTGCTCACATCAGATTTGTTTATGATAAAGACATATTTTAAAGAAATTTGGTTGGAATTTGAAATGCAGTTTAGAAAATAAATTGATGTAAATTGAAATCACTATTAATTACTATTTTACTGATCGGAGGCTTAAAATATTTTCTATACCTCTCTGTTGTTAAGTTATTTTTGCCGCAAGTATAAAAATATCACTTGTTTTTTTATACAATAAAAATATCTGGAAACACAATATATTAAATTATAATGTATTATGTTTAAAAACTATTAATTTCTAAAATTTTCAAAGCAAAAATCTTTTATATTTTCAGAATAAGTAATAATGTCTATAATTAAAGAATTTGAAAGGTGGCATTCCCTGCAATACATAGTAATGTATAGGGAAAGTATTGGAATCGTGTCGAAAATCGCAACTCGAGTTTTCGACGGATATACACGTTTTGGGACCTCTAGAACACGAAAAAAATATTTTTAGTATAACATCTGTGTGTGTGTCCGTGTGTGTATCTGTGTGTCTCTCTGTGTGTGTGTCTGTCTGTGTGTCTGTCTGTGCAATGTATGTACCCACTCTAACTAAGAAACTAATGGAACAAATTTTACAAAATTTAGTAGATAAGTCACTTGTGGGTTACCTTGATGCTGATTAGGTTTTGGTACGATTCGGAGAAAAAGAATTTGCCTTTTTTTATGAAATGGCCCCAAAAGTCGTCAATATCTACGTATCTACGTATGTCACTACAATATTTACGTATGCTCAAATGTATCAATTAAATGCTTATTTATTATGTAAATTTTAACGATAAAAAGAGTAAGACCAACCTTATTACTCTGGGACTAACCGTTTTCTAGATATTTAAGTTTTTTGCGTGTTTTCGCTGCACCACCTTTGAAAATATGTCCAGGTAACAAATAAAAACGAAAATTGAATTTAAAGTGCAAATTCAGTGTTATTTTGTGTAATTAAATTCAATTTAATGAAGTATTAAAGAAATAAGGACAAGATGAATTTAAGTTTGTAGGGAGAGTCATATGCTGTCCACACCAGATTTTTTATTTTATTTTTACGGTACACTTTTACTAAGTTATTGATTTTTAGCTACCTAAATTCCATCAATATGATAATCCTAGCATCAAAACCAAATTTTGATAATGCCAAACTTGAATATCTTTATTAAGATTTGTAGTTTTCTTAAAATATCGATGCATATATAAAATAAAGGAGCACGCAAATTATGACACTGATTTTCAACGATTTATTTGCAGTTATAACCTCAATTACATGATAATGATATACAATTACAAAGAATCGTGACCGGCTGATGATCATATTTCTACTGACCTCTTTTAATTTATGACTTTTGCCCTAACAAATTATTGAGAGGTTGAATATTTAACCATAATTTACCACTTAAAGTATCCTTTCATAATATATCTATTATAAATTTAGATTGAGGCCTATTAATGTACTGTTTTGATGTTTTTTAACTGCAAAATATATATAAGAACAATTTACTATGCCCAAAACCTTGAAACCTAAATGTAATGTAATATAATACAACGCAATAATATCTAATCTGATGTATTACTTCAAACAGTTTGTAAAGAACCTTGCTGCCCCAACAGGGAATCGAACTATGGCCAGCTGACTCTCTACCTTTGACGGAATTTGTAAGCTCGAAGTGGACGCTGCATCTTCATTGTCTAATGTCAGATTAGCGTCCAATTGACAATCTGACTGAACACTTCTTATTTTTATCTCAGGTTAGAATCCTGATGCTATTTTTATCCTCTAGGTCAGCTTCCTGCCTGGTCACTATCCTGCGGATTTGAAATTGGCGTTCCACAACCCAGAGTCTACTGCATCCGTGCTAGTCATACTACGGTCACTTTCAGACCTCAGAACTTCAGACTCACTGACATACAGGGCTGATTGGTTCCTGGCCGTTCATTCAACTGTTCCATACTCTCGAGTGAGCTGGACGGTCTCGGTTCTCAAGGTTGATTGGTTCATTCCCGGTCGTTCATTCAATTCTCCATACTCTCGAGTGAGCTGGACGGTCTGGGTTCTTAGGGTTGATTGGCTCCTTCCTGGTCGTTCATTCAACTGCTCCATACCCTTGAGTGAGCTGGATGGTCTGGGTTCTCGGGGTTGATTGGTTCTTTCCCAGTCGTTCATTCAACTGCTCCATACCCTGGAGTGAGCTGGACTGTCTGGATTCTCGGGGTTGATTGGTTCGGGAGCCATTGCAAAGAAACTTGCTGCACCAACTGGGAATCGAACCCTGGATCTTCGAACTGGCCAGTCGACGTTTTGACGTTGAGCTACTGGGACATAATTGCAAGCTTTTATCGTCGAAATAGACTCTGCAAGTATGTTTTGCAAATAATTCATGTCTCATCTGGGAATGAAACCGCCAATCACGACTGGTCAGATGACTTTATATTCACTGAGCTAATGAGATGATTATCTTTCCTTCAATATCTGCTTATCCTGAATGTCCATTCCTAATCGGAGGAAAGTAATTGGAGCGTCCCCTTAGCAGATAATTTACAAATTAAGGATAACAAACTCGGTAATAAAAGGAGAGAGAAGAAAAGTTTCAATTTTAAGGTTGTAGCAGATTGTCTAATTAGTAGAAATCGACATCAGAAACGCACGAAGCGTATATATGGAAAGCATAAAATATCTATCAAAGCGTCGTATCATCATAGACTACAAGACGGTGACAGCTGCAATGTCTGCCACAGTACGTGGTAATATTCATTATCCAATTCAAATGCTCATTGTTGTTCATGGAAAGCATTTTGAACACGCTGTACATTCGATTCCTGTGCATGTCATTGCTATTTAGTTCAGTATTCCTAAATATGACAGCCATTCTCTAATAACTGTGGTGCACAAAAGAGTTAAACTTTATGTTGGCTTTTAGACTTTTGGCTTTTTTATTCATAATTAACATGGCCGAAATATCGTAAAGTCGTGAAACACTTGCGTTGTGCCGCTCATTAAACCCACTATATAATCTTTAATGCGAGTCCTGGAATAGAATATATATTAGCATAATGCTACTCAATTAATTGCACCATTTTTTAATATAATGCATTAAAAATATTTGGGTGATTATTAAATTGATTACAATAATTATCATATTACTTTGCGGCGGAGATAGAACATGTGAGACCAGGTAAGTTAAAAATGCCTAAACTGCATTTATGACCTTCTATAATTATTGATAGGAACACATACCTCCAATTTCTCTTGCAAATTTAACACACAGCTTGTACGTTGGTTCTGTTTCATATCTATAGTACTACATCTGGTACTCATCTCATCTGTAGTTGAAGTCTCTCTCAGGATATTTCGTTGAAGTCTATCTGGCATCTGACGTTCAAGTGTATCACGACATTTCGTTGCAAAACTCTATGGGAAATTTTCGTCGAAGTGTATATCAAAACATTTCTGTGGAATACTTTTGGCACCTGAATCCTATTCTCACGTAGAAGTCGTGTATATCATCTCTATAATCTTTCGGTTGCCGCCTCTTTTGCCTGAGGCCTGTAACGCCTCTTACGCTACTATTGGTCGACCTCAGAGCACCGCGACCAGACATCTTGAAATCATAAATATCCAACACGAAACTGTCTCCCCTAACTCTTGTCTCAAATCTGGTCTCACAATAACTATGTTGTGTAAAATAAATGTCTTCTGTATCCGTTTATTGTCGATTCATATTCATTATACAATGCTCTACAACTTTGTAATTGGCTTGTTTCTTCTATTTCTTTATTGAGAAGTTCGTTATCCTAACTGGTCATATAAATGTTGCTTATTGTATCCTTTCCGAATATGATAACAATTCACCCAAAACCACATTGTGCTGAATAAATTACTTCTGTAAACAATTTAATTTCAATCCCCATTCATTAGATAATGTTCTACGACTTTATAATTATCATTTTTCGTCTATCTAATAATTTTGTACTCCCAATTTTTACATTATCCACTGCAATCCCTTTTATGTGATGGACATGGCCACACTACTATAGATAGACCTCACGTGTACACTCACGGACTTTTCTTTACAAAGTTTTTGGGTGCTTAATGAATTTCCTAGGAAATGTGCATGTAATCTCCCCCACCCCATTTCTCTATATTTTTATACAGGCTAGCATTCTGTTTGACGCAATTTTCTTGATTTGAAAACATCCGTCGTAAATTACAACGTTTTGGGAAAATTTTAGTTTCGGTATCATTTAGACATCAGTCATCTTTATTTCTTTCGACCTAGACCGTCCGACCTACCCGAAGGTGTAAGGTATCTGTTTGGAAGGCGGGACAGTGTCACTAAATTTAGACTGGAACCCAGTGAGGACGGCATCCACATGGGATGTTTCCTCCTTATCCTGCCACCAACCTCTAGGAAGGACTTTCGGAACCGCAGATTTAACTGTAGATATCATATATAAGATTTTACCGTAGATATCTTATATCCTCTTTATTGATATCTACGGATTTAACGTGGGTTCAGCAGTCTTGAAGGAGGGGCTCACCAAAATCACAGCATTATAATTAGCATTGTTATGAAATGCATAACATCTGTTTATTAATTAATTCCTTCTAAATTTAATATTCGGCAAATTCTAATTTCGTTTCGATTCTAAAATATGTTCTTAAATATTATTCCAAATTGATGAAGCGCCAATTGTGCTTTTTGACTTGGAGTCTCCCCGTCTGTATCGATAACCCTTGGCGTTATGATACAGTTCCCGCGCCTTGTACGTTTACATGGATTCTGAAATGTATTGAAACGCTTTTCTGTGTCGGCAAGAGCGGCGCATTTACACTAAGACGCTTAAGTAAGAATAAGGTAATTTGTTTTCAGTTGGCGATGTAATTAATCTCAGAGCAATAGGACGTGTTCTTGCTATTAGGGATATATTATCAAACTTGACATTAACTAAAATATGTTTTCAAGCCTATAAAGTACTATTTTACTTCAACCCAAGATCATGACTTTGGTATCAACCATTACCATTTACTTCACTCTAAATTAAACTTCCAATAACCTAATGACTAGAGTTCAAACACGGAATCACGACATTTAACAAATAAGCAATTATATTTACAGCTAACTTCGCTGGCAACTCAAAATACATATATATTACACATCTATATGCAAATCATTACAAATTCAACCCGAAACATACTAATCCGCAATAAACTTCAATCTAACTTATTACCAAACTGACTTCAATCGGTACCAATGATGATCAAACTACGACAGAGCTATAGTCTAGATGCTACCTTCCATGAACGATCAGAACACACACACACGCAGGAACTCGGCGCAATGGCAGAGCCATAATTCTAAAGTCTGCCCTTCTTATAGATCTGGCCAATCGTGAGTATGCGATTCTTCGGAATAACAGTTGAGAAATTTAGACATAAATTAAAATCAGGAAAAAGTAGAATTAGAATAAAATGATAATAAATAATAGAATCCTCACAAACCCTTTAAACTGAAGGGTAAAAAATAAAAAAAATCTAATGTGGGCACCACATGACTTTTATTGTATAATGCAATGAATTTACTACTTTTACAGTAAAAAAGATAGGTTATTCTTATAGTTGATACTTATATTTTTTCCAAAATATTGAATTTTCGTCAATTAGTCGCCATTTTCATTGATTTAGTGTCATTTTTATCCGTTTGGCTAGATTTTTGTTAATTTGGCAACATTTAGAAAAGTCGTCAAGTTGGCGACATTCCGCCAAATTCGTCGCCAAAATCTCGCCAAACGTTATGGATGGAGAAATAAGTTATTCTTATAGCAGATAAATGACGATTAACGTTCAACTACAAACGTATTACCCAAAGTATCTTTTCTCATGAATGGAACAAGCTAGATCTACGAGAATGACGTCATCAAATTTATCGCATGATATTACACGAAAAGTAAACATGTTTCTCAACAGTTAATATTTTTCAATTTATGGGATTTTTTGATAAATTTATATGAAAAATGTGCAATATCTCGAGAACGGTTCATACTAGCGTTCTAAAGTTTATGTCAATAATTTTCTAAGGAAAAAGTACATAAGAAATGTCTGCGTAACTTTATTAAAGGTTTTAATTTTTTGATGATTTTTTCAAAATTTCACTCGAAAATTTAGGGGGGGTTCTGAACATTCGATTGCGTTTAAAAACAATAGGCTTCCAGTATTCACAGATATTTTTGTATCAAATTGCGTTCGAATCGGTCCATTCTTTCGTCAGTTATAGCTTCCACGGACTCACTGACACACACACACACACACACACACACACACACACACACACATACACACACACACACACACACACACACACACACACACACACACACATACTTTCACACACACACATACGCACATACATACTTTCACACACACACACACATACACACACACATACGCACATACATACTTTCACACACACACACACACATACACACACACATACTTTCACACACACACACACATACACACACACAGACATCACCTCAAAAACGTCTGATTCGTGTTTAGGGATGCTTAAAACGTGCTCTCCCGTCGAAAACTCAAATTCGAATTTTCCACCCGTCACAATACTTTCCTTATACATTATATGCATATAAGTAAAGTAAAAAAGGCTGCTTAAAATGGATTCTGGTACAAGAAAGTTGAATTGAGCCATATCCTCAGTTAATTTTGATTATTTTTTAATCAAAGTTCCAAATTATGAGGAGTAATAAGAATATTTTTCTAGCTGCAGTACAGGGAACACCATATATGGAGACAAAAGTAAATTGAAAGGTAAAAGAAATTTGAATACATAGAAATATTCTTTATTATTTGAGTTCTTATTTGCATTGCAGTGGTATTTTTTTTTCTGCAAAATTAACGCTTTTAATGAAAACTTTTAATTCAATATGAGTCTTTTCCCATAGAAATACACATAAAAATACACATAATTTCCCATAGAAATGGAGAGTTAAAATCCTTTTTATATTTCAAAATTTGAGTTACACCTTGTTTAAAACCAAAGAATCACATCTTCTCTGATATAAAGACAGGCCTTATGTTTTACACTTTCACGGTATGTATTTCACACGGTTAATGTGACTGCATCCACATAAATTTCATTGACGTAAAATTTTATCGTTGCGTAATTCTAACGTAAAATATAAACGTCGTTTAACTTTAATGCAAAAGTTAAACAAAACGTTATTTTTAAAAAAAAATATTTTGTTAACGCTGAATGCTTTAAATCATATTATTATCGGGTCGGAGGGAAATGTAACTACTTTTGGAATTACACATCAGTTTAAATCTGTTTGTGACGTTTAATAACTAAACTAGTACAGAAATGTTAAAGTTTCGTAGATAATTGTAATAACTAGTATATAAATGTTTAGGTTTTTTAGATAATTGTAATAACTAAATGTTTAAGTTCTGTAGATAATTGTAATAACTACTATTGAAATGTTTAAGTTCTGTAGTTAATTGTAATAACTAGTATAGATATGTTGAAGTTCTGTAGATAATTGTAATAACTAGTATAGAAATGTTTAATCTTTGTAGATAATCGTAAGAACTAGTATAGAAATGTTAAAGTTTTGTAATTAATTGTAATAACTACTATAGCAGTGTTGAAGTTTTATAGATAATTGTAATAACTGGTATAGAAATGTTAAAGTTTTGTAGATAATTGTAATAACTGGTCTAGAAATATTAAAGTTTTGTAGATAATTGTAATAACTGGTATAGAAATATTAAAGTTTTGTAGATAATTGTAATAACTGGTATAGAAATATTGAAGTTTTGTAGATAATTGTAATAACTGGTATAGAAATATTAAAGTTATGTAGATAATTGTAATAACTAGTATAAAAATGTTTATGTTTTGTAGATAACTGTAATAACTAGTATAGAAATGTTTTTGCAGATAATTAAAGTAATTTGGAAGAATGGTCTAATTGCAGAATAAAAAGTAGTAATTATTATTTATTAGGTGTTTATATGTAAATGACTTATGAAATGCAATTCAAATTATAGTTTAACGTGAATTTCGTGAGTTTAATAATCCTATAAATCAGCATAGACGAATTAAAATGTGTAAATAAAATTAAAAATGTATTTATTTTACATTCTTAAATATTATTTACATTTAACAATTAAAAATGTCAAAATGTTTCATTTGAACAGAAATAGTATGTAGGATATATTTTGTCTGTATTCAATAAAAGCATTTGAGTGACCCCAAGTGGGGTTGCTACCCAAGAATTGCGCATCACTGGGTTAGAGAGCATACCAAGAGATCAGAATTTATGAGGCTCAATTTCACACCTACATATATTTTTTAAAGTTATTATCATTACTAAAAGAGTTACAAAATTTAGATACTAACACCTGTTTTATAATATATAGTATATGTAAAGAGAAAGTATTGTGTGTGTGTGTGTGTGTGTGTGTCTGTGGAGTAGGGAAGCAAAATCTGAGTTTTGATTTTTGATGAATTTATGTGTTTCGAGAAACCTTGAATATAAAAAACATTTCAACAATGTCTGTCTGATTATTTATGTGTCTATAGACACGATATCTTCAAAATTTTTTGACCTAATGATTGATTGCATCAGTGATCTACATATTTTCGTTGAGTTAAAAACAGGATATAGCCCTCAAAGTTTTGAAATTTTTTCAAAATCTCGAAATAAATTATAGAAAATTCAGTGTTAAAAATTGTTACAAAAACAGTCTTGTAATGTTTATGTAATTATATATAAATGTTTATTTAAAAGCAAATTGAATCATTTATAGAACGCTAACATGTGACATTTGTCCACTATTATAAAAAAATTTGATGTGGGCACCACATGACTTTCCTTATATAATGCAATGAATTTACTACTTTTAGAGTAAAAAAATAGGTTTTTCTTATAGTAGATACTAATATTCTTTCCAAGATATTGAATTTTCGACAATTAGTCGTCATTTTCATTGATTTAGCGTCATTTTTATCCATTTGGCAAGATTTTCGTTAATTTGGCAGCATTTCAAAAAGTCGCCAAGTTGGCTACATTCCGCCAAATTCGTCGCCAAAATCTCTCCAAGCGTTATAGATGAAGAAATAAGTTATTCTTACAGCAGAAAAATGACTATTGGCGTTCAAATACAAAAGTATTACTCAAAGTATCTTTTTCCATGAATGGAACGAGTTAGATCCACGAGAATGATGTCACCCAATTTATCGTATGATATTACATATGAAAAGTGAACATGTTTCTCAATAGGAAATATTTTTTTTTATTTTATATGACTTTTTGATAATTTTTTTGAAAAATGTGCAATATCTCGAGAACGGCTTATGTTAGCGTTCTAAAACTTATGCCAATCGTTTTGTAATGAAAAATTACATAAGAAATGTCTATCAGCGTAACTTTATTAGTGGTTTTGATTTTTTGACGATTTTTTCAAAATTTTATTCAAAAATTTAGGGGGGTTCTGAACTTTCGATTGCGTATAAAAACAATAGGCTTCCAGTGTTTACGGATTGTGATTTTTGTACCAAATTTGGTTCGAATCGATCCATTCGTTCGTCAGTTATCGTCTTTACAGACTCACTGACACACACACACACACACATACTTTCACACACACACACACACACATACTTTCACACACACACACACACACGCGCGCACACACACACACACACACACACACACACACACACACACACACACACACACACACACACACACACACACACACACACAGACATCACTTCAAAAATGTTTGATTTGTGGTCAGGGATGCTTGAAACGTGCTCTCCCGTCGAAAACTCGAATTCGAATTTTCGACCCCGTCACAATACTTTCCTTATACATTATGTATATAAGGAAAGTAAAAATGTGAATGCACTGTAAGTACTTATAACCAACTAGGTTTGAATTTTCTATCTTATTAGGAGCTATCACAAGTCGTTCAGGAGGTATTAGAAATTTTATCTTTCAGTCAGGAGCGAGATTTTATTTAAAAAGTCATGTGATTTCCATAAAATTGAGTATCCTTGTTTCAATCGCTAACAGTAAAAACCCGATTGATATTGATTTATAAAACAGTTTTAAATTATATCTTTTATCTAAATTTGGCAATGTTTAGGGAGATTGCGTTATTCAGCAATGTCGAGATTTCTCAGGTCTGTTGGTAGTCGTATTCCATCACAGGCACTTGGCATTCTCGTACACAGTCATGCTGTAATAACTATTTTGGATTGTGTTCACTGATCATATCATTATCACGTGGTCTTCTTTGCTTATATCATTCGTTCCTTCTAATATTGAAGGAGGGGGGGGGGGCATACGCGACGTTGGGGATATTGAGGGATGGTCATCCTATCTACTCATTAGTTTTTTCTCTCTTTTTCCAACACCCTAACTACCCACTTCCCTCGACGAAGCAACGTGGTAAAAATGATTTTATTCTTACCATACGACCCGCGACTACGTCCGTCTGCGACTGGGGTCATTGCTTGACAGGTAATATTTGGACGCTACCCGGTGAATTTTTCCGTTGACGTCTCCGTGTTTGGAGTTTCGCTGGAGTGTCGATTAGAACATATCGTTCTATTTTTATCAGCATAATCCCCCAAGTTGCTGTGAAAGATGATCTATCTTTTCGAACCTGACCCTCATAAAGCCATAAATATTCAAATCGAGGAGCGCCACAAATGACGATGAATTAGCACCCCTCTTGTATTATGCTGGTCTAGTGAATTTGAATACAATGTAGCATACAACCGCACAACACATTGTAGATTATATGTCAATATTTGGAAGTATTTTGCTTCTAGGATGATAGAAAATTGTGCGCTAGACTGATCAGATATTTTTAAATTAAATAATAATTTCTAAAATAATTACATTAATAATCGTATTAATAATTACACTAATGTTGCAGAGATAAGAGCTTCATGAGAGCTTAATGTTCGATGATAAGAGCTTATAATTTTGTTCCAGTAGCTCCAGTAGAGAGTCGGTTGGTCAGTTCGGAGATCCAAGGTTCGATTCCCGGATGGGGCAGCAAGTCTTTTACAATGTCTACTATAATAGACAAGTTTAAAGGGTTGATATCAAATTAAGATAACGTGCCATATGCATACTATTACTTTCCTTATATACATAATGTATAAGGAAAGTAGTGTGACGGGGTCGAAAATTCGAAATCGAGTTTTCGACGGGAGAACACGTTTCAAGCATCCCTGATCACGAATCAAACATTTTTGAAGTGATGTCTGTGTGTGTGTGTGAAAGTATGTGTGTGTCAGTGAGTCCGTGGAGACGATAACTGACGAATGAATAGACCGATTCGAACCAAATTTGGTACAAAAATCACAATCCGTAAACACTGGAAGCCTATTGTTTTTATACGTAATCGAATGTTCAGAACCCCCCCTAAATTTTCGAATGAAATTTTGAAAAAATCGTCAAAAAATCAAAACCGCTAATAAAGTTACGCAAATAGACATTTCTTATGTAATTTTTCATTAGAAAACGATTGGCATAAATTTTAGAACGCTAACATGAATCGTTCTTGAGATATTGTACATTTTTTAAAAAAATTATGAAAAAGTCACATAAAAAAAAATTCCTATTGAGAAACATGTTCACTTTTCATATGTAATACTATGCGATAAATTGAATGGCATCATTCTCGTGGATCTAGCTCGTTCCATTCATGAAAAAATATACTTTGAATAATACTTTTGTATTTGAACGCCAATAGTCATTTATCTGCTGTAAGAATAACTTTTTTCTTAGTGCATAACGCTTGGCGAGATTTTGGCGACGAATTTGGCGGAATGTCGCCAACTTGGCGACTTTTTTGAAATGTTGCCAAATTAATGAAAATCTCGCCAAATGGATAAAAATGATGCTAAATCAATGAAAATGACGACTAATTGTCGAAAATTCAATATCTTGGAAAGAATATTAGTATCTACTATAAGAAAAACCTATTTTTTTACTGTAAAAGTAGTAAATTCATTACATTATATAAGGAAAGTCATGTGTTGCCCACATCAGATTTTTTTAAGTAGAATTCAATGTGCAAAAGTGTTATATCAAAGGAATGCTGATTCCAAATGTTTTTGTTTTTCGACTTTAACTTATATGACCTTGAAGAATCGGTTTCAAATGAACAATTTGACGCAGTTTAAAATATAATTAGCTGTCATTGTTCTCGATTCTGTTATACGGATTACTCTTAGCGAAGAATAAAAAAAAAACAAGAAAGATCAATCATGCATAAAGCATTGATTATGAAACACTTTCCAACTTCAATGCAATTTTATACAAACATCTCTAAAATACGATACATTCCTAGGTAATATTTTTAAAATTATCAAAATACAACATCAATTCATTATATTTGAAAACTTCATCGAAGAAAGTGAACTTCATTCAAATGACGGCATTGAAATATAAATTGCCTGGTTTAAACATCTCTAAAATGCGATGCATTCTTCGGTAATATTTTTAAAATTATCATAACACTACAACAATTTTTTATATTTGAAAACTTCATCGAAAACAAATGAACTTTATTCAAATGTCGTTATCGAAATATACATCGTCTCCATATAAAAGCAACATTTCATTCATACACATTTTTCCAATTGTTTCACTCATCACGCTACTATAATAATTTATTTTATTTGAAAATTTGAAAAATTGTTATCTACCATATTTATTTTAAAATGTGAAACCTTTCTCATACATAATAATTAAACTCTTGGAAAGATATATATTATATGATATATATCTTCTTTCTTTCTGGAGGATATAACAAGAGTCAGAATTTAATTGAATTTGTTTTTCTACCTATATTAAATAATTTTTATTTAAAAAACTACCTAACATATTTTACTGAAATTTTTTTTATATATTTTATGGGATAACTTAAATATTTCCTAAAAATTTCGAAGCAATTTGTGAATTTTAAATTTGCTTAAAAAATGTTTGAAACATTAGGTCCCATAGGGTTCAATGTATTTCCTTTTTTCAACCCGGGTTCAATAAAAAACTAATTGGGTGATATTATTCATTTATATTCCCATAGGTCCCACAGACCGTCTGAAAAACATACTAAAATTTCATTTTGATACAGCCATTTTTATATCAGTTATCGTGCTAACGAACAGACAGACAGACAGAGAGACAGACAGAATGAACACCTTTCACCTGTGAAGTCATAAACACCTTTCAACTATGTTGTAAAGTTTTAAAAATAAGTTACTGTCCCTGAAAGCGGACCGCTTTTGATGCCTCTTTTCATTGTTGGATCATGAATATGGTTTTACTGACGGTATTATTCTCGAAAATAATATTTAGCAAATGTAACCATATCTTTCATCCATCATTTTTTGATAGTTTTGATATGCTTGATAGTTTTGATTTGTTTCCGGAAAAGCTTGAATAAACAATTAATTTATGTACTGTTTTTAAAATGTTTGTGCATTTCGACCACTTTTATTTGCGATGTCTAACAAATTAAAATATCTGATATGGGCAGCACATGACTTTCCTTATATAATGCAATGAATTTACTACTTTTACATTAAAAAAAATATTATTTTTATAGTAGTTATTTATATTCTTTCCAAGATATTGAATTTTCGTCAATGAGTCGTCATTTTCCATGTCGTCATCATCAATGAAGTCGTCATTGATTTAGCGTCATATTTGTCAATTTGGCGAGTTTTTCGCTAATTTAGCAACATTTAAAAAGTCGATAAGTTGGCGACATTCCATCAAATTCGTCTCCAAAATCTCGCCAAGCGTTATGGACGAAGAAATAAGTTATTCTTACAGCAGATAAATGACTATTGGCGTTCAAATACAAAAGTATTACTCAATGTATCTTTTTTCATGAATGGAACGAACTAGATCCACTAGAATGATGTCACCCAATTTATCGCATGGTATTACATATGAAAAGTGAACATGTTTCTCAATAGGAAATATTTTTTTTTATTTTATATGACTTTTTGATAATTTTCTTTTAAAATGTGCAATATCTCGAGAACGGTTCATGTTAGCGTTCTAAAATTTATGTCAATCGTTTTCTAAGGAAAAATTACATTAGAAATGTCTATTTGCGTAACTTTATTAGCGGGTTTGATTTTTTGACGAATTTTTCAAAATCTCATTTGAAAATTTAGGGGGGTTCTGGGCATTCGATTGCGTATAAAAACAATAGGCTTCCAGTGTTTACGGATTGTGATTTTTGTACCCAATTTCGTTTGAATCGGTCCATTCGTGCGTCAGTTATCGTCTCCACAGACTCACTGACACACACACACACACACACACACACACACACACACACACACACACACACACACACACACACACACACACACACACACACACACAACTTTCACACACACACACACACACATACTTTCACACACACACACACACACACACACACATAGACATCACTTCAAAAATGTTTGATTCGTGATCAGGGATGCTTGAAACTAGCTCTCCCGTCGAAAACTCGAATTCGAATTTTCGACCCCGTCACAATACTTTCCTTATACATTATGTATATAAGGAAAGTAAAAATATTTAGAAAAATGTAACCAAATCTTTCAGCCATCTTTTTTTGATAGTTTTGATATGCTTACTTGGTTTCCTGAAAAGCTTGAATAAACAATTAATTTATGCAATGTTTTTAAAATGTTTGTGCATTTCGACCACTTTGACTTGCGATGTGTAACAAATTAAGTAACTAACTAGGATTAGCATGGCTGAAACAAGTTCTACACAGAAACGTTATGACGCGTCATCGAACTTTGTTAAAAAAAGTGCTTTTTGAGGATAATACATCTTTTAACTTTATTAGTTGCTTTCTTCAGGCTGCTGTATAATAATGCATTTAGCTTGCTGCGGTATGATAGGTCTTCATGGATGGAAGTTATTGCAGTATAGCATTATACAGTTAATTAGCCCAATACAAGGGCGCATAGGCTACTACAATCCTGTACATTGTCAGCATTACCTATGGGGACAGGTCACGGTAAACAATAGACACCAAGATTTCTGAATTTTAGCTGATAGAACTAAAAATTGAGAAATATATATTTAGCACTATGCATACGGTGCTATCATGACTAACGTTAGACAACTAGATTAAGGTCTATTAATACAAATAAGGTTGCACCTTGAGTCCGGCATCTAACAAAGAGCGTTAAAATTTATTATTAGCAGGAGATGCTTTCTTCAAAGATTCGTTGTCAAATTTTTTCCATATCAAATTTTTTTAATATAAATGTTTTAATTATCTTTGCTGATGCAAAATCTTCCATTTGCAATTACTACCGAGAAAATATACATTTCGTTATCCGAACTTGCATTGATACGGGTAAATTTTAGTTCAATGTAGAAACTCTAAATGACTTTAAGCATAGAAGAGTGCGATTTATAAGCTAAATATTTGCGATTGATTAATTATCATTACATTATTTTTGTAGCAAACTAATACTTATGTCCAGTCACTTCGTTTCATTTACGTTTTTAACACTTTACAACAAAGTTGAAATGTGTTTATGACTTTTTTCATTCTGTCTGTCTGTCTGTCTGTCCGTTAGCACGATAACTGCCGTAAAAATGACTTAATCAAAATGAAATTTTAGTATGTTGTTCAGACGGTCTGTAGGACCTATGGGAATATAAATGAATAATATCACCCAATTAGTTTTGGATTGAACCCGGGTTGAAAAAATGAAATACATTGAGCCCTATGGAACCTAATTTTTCAAACATTTTTTAAGCGGATTTAAAATTCACAAATTGTTTCGAAATTTTTAGGCAATATTCAAATTGTTCCATAAAATATATAAAAAAAAATTCAGCGAAATATATTCAGTAGTTTTTTAAATAAAAATTAAAATATTAAGAACACCTCTTATATGAAACGATCACGTGACCATGATATGAAAGTATCACCTGATCCACTTCAAAATGATATATGGCATCCATCTTGTCTCAAAATTGTGATTTTTAAAGTTCTTTTTATTTCATATTGAGTGTTGTATTCGTCCAAAAACCACTTTATTTTGGTTTAAATTCTGTGCATCTACATACTAAATCAACGCAATTGCAATATATATGAGTTTAAATGCTCATCCAAATTTGATTATTTCTACAACGAAGCCTATTTTTCACTTATGTAAAATGTAAACAGCAAAATATGTAGGATGAGTTGTATAGGAATTGCTGTATTTTTTTAACGCAAAAGAATTTAGCTCATGGAGTCTGCATAGCTGATATGAAAGAAATATTCATTGACTTTACCGAAAGAAGGACGATTTTTTGCGATGAAGTTTTAAGCATGGAGTTAAATTACTTGTAGCTCCATGGTCTTAATTTTTAAATAAAATAAATTATTATAGTATTGTGATGAATGACATGAATGGGAAATTATTTATGAATGAAATGCTGCTTTTTTAGAGAGAGCCAGGCGTGTTATTTTTTCTATGACGTCATTTGAATGAATTTCAGTTGTTTTCGATGAAGTTTTTAAATATAATAAATTATCGTGGTATTATGATAATTCTAAAATTATTATCGAGTAATATATCACATTTTAGAGATGTTTAAACCAGGCAATTTATATTTCAATGCCGTCATTTGAATGAAGTTCATTTTTTTCGATGAAGGTTTAAGTTTTCAAATATAATAAATCAATGTAGTATTGTGAGAAGTTTTAAAATATTACCGAGGAATGTATTGCATTTTAGACATGTTTAAATAAAATTGCATTGCTATTGGAAAGTGTTTCATAATCAATGCTTTAAGCATGATTGATCTTTCTTGTTATAATATTTATCGGTGTGAAAGACCCAGAAAATGACGTGCATTGTCAATCATTGACATCACAAGAAAACTGAAATTAGTGATATTTACCCCGGATAACACCCTGTTCATACAAGATTTAAGATTTGCGCACAATTATTTCCTAAGGTCGTTTTCATATAGCCGGTCCTATTATTTATAGTTAATTTATTCATTCTTGTAAGTTGCTCAGCCAGACAATTTTAAGCCCGGTGTTCAATAGTCTTTTGCAACATCTATTAATTATTACAATTTTACAATAAAACGTATAAAGAAAGCATTGGAATCATGTGGAAAATTGTAACATAAATTTTCGACGGATTTACGCATTTCGAACACTTTAGAAACCTGAAAAAAAACCACTTTTAGCGTGACGTCTGTAAGTGTGCTTGTGTGATTGTTTGTACAATGTATGCATACACTCTAGTTCAAGACCAAATTGAAAAAAATTCAAAAAATTTGGTAGATAAGTCATTTGTGGGTTACCCTGGTGCTGATTAGATTTTAGTGCGATTCGCAAAAAGGAGCCTGCCTTTATTATGTGAAATGGCTCGTAAAAATCGTATGTATATACTCTAGCCGAAAAATTATGCGCCCAAATTTCACAATATTTGATCAACAGCACTTGTGGATTACCCTGACGTTGATTAGATTTTGGTCAAATTCGGAAAAGAAGAAACTGCCTTGTTTGGCAAAATGACCAGCAAAAATGTCCAAAATCTAATATAAAATATCACATATGCTCAAATAAATGCTTGTAAAAGCAATATTTGATACTGAAAAGAAGAAGACCATTTCCATAACTCTAAGGACTAACAGTTCTCGAGATATTTCAGTTTCTTTCGCATTTCTGCAACGACACCTTTGAAAATACGTCCAGTCGTCAAATGAAAACGAAAATTAAATTAAAACTGTAAGTTCAGTGTAATTTGAAATATCATGTCTATTATTAAATTCACAAACACTCACATTAATTAGATAATATTTTAGAGAGTATCATTGAAGAGTTCCAGAAAAAATGCCCATGTGTTAAGGCATAATTTCAATTACTAAGATTTGTAAAGCCTTTTCGAGAAACCCGATCTGTTACATACAAAGCGAGAACAGGCAGGCCTTCCCCTTTAATTCTGAATAAACTGTCTGAAATAGAGACTGCATTGTAGAAACTCTTCAATGGAGTCTTATGAAACTTTTCATTGACACTATCATAGGAATGGCTAGACGAATATTGCTCTAAAATAAAAATTCTTTAACTCTGTCATAAAGCCATGTACTCCCATTGATAAAAGAGAGGTCAGTAATTATCATTTGGTACTATTCTATTTCAATTTCTCGGTACTTTATATGATTTTGGAATTTTATGGGCGCGAATGTTCAATCATTCTTTAGAACTTCAAATATCGAGCTTGTAGCAAGTAAATATATTATTATTTCTAATGGTTTGGTACTTAATACATACAATCATTCACCCATACATCTGCCATACCATTTAGCCGTCACAGGATGTTGCCCCGACCCAACAGTGGGGGGCGAAACACACACGCCCAACAAGACAACATCTATGCCCACAGGTGGGACTCGAACGTACAACCTGACACCCAAGAGAGCACGAGGAAACGCTTGCCTTAACTGCTCAGCTACCGTGTCGACAGCAAGTAAATATAAAATCTTTGTTTTTTGCGCAAAACTTTTATCCATAACTCGCCATGAGCAGCTTCAGTCGAGGTAAATCATGAGAAATACATTCATTAATTGGAAACTTGGCAATGTTTATCTTTTCATTATTACGTGTTCTCGCAAATTTTTTTCTCTCTAATATTTGGATCAATTTTTTTCTCTAATGCTGGATCTATTTTTTGAGGAAATGGCTACATTCCGGTCCTCTTGTGTTATTACAGACGTCTATTGATCATTTCCGTGCAGAAGCAGGTCACCTCTGAACTCAGTGACTTTTTCAATCGGGAAACCACATTCTTTGAATCAATTATAGCTTTCGCGACTGCTCGTTCACGATTATATGCATCTATATATGGTATCGTTGAGGAATTCTGTTAAGAACGTTTGTTTTAAACCAAAATGCTCCACATAAACTTTAAGTTAAAATCTTCGCACGTTTATCTCGCTTTTAGCTTACAGATTCACTGCCGTTTAAATCTACTGAGACTCCAGTCAGTAATTCCAGTCAGTGATTCCAGTCAGTGATGTTACGTAAAATAGCTCCTTTTGCTAGTTGCTTCAAACGACTATGTAGCACCTACCCACCGTTATGGGCAGAACATACGCTGTGTTCCCCAGGATTACACTGTAACATTATAAAAAAATCTGATGTGGGCAGCACATGACTTTCCCTGCAGACGTTTATATTCACGTTCTTTTTATTTAATTAAATTTATTTCACTTTTAATTCAATTTTCGTTCTCATTCGGTAACCGGACTTATTATCAAAGGTGGCGTAGAGAAAATACGAAAAACTAAAATGTCTCGTGAACGGCTAGTTCTAGTGTAATGGGGCTGATCTTATTCTTTTCGTCGTTAAAAATTACGTATTAAACGAGCATTTAATGGATATATTTGAGTATACCCAGTTCTTTAGTTTAGATTTTGACGATTTTTGCGGGCCATTTTGCAAAAAAAGGCAGGTTATTTTTTTTCGAATCGTACCAAAATCTAATCAGCACCAGGGTAACCCACAAGTGATTCATCTACCAAATTTTGTGAAATTCGGTCCATTAGTTTTTCAGTTACAGTGGATACAATCTTTTGCGGGCCATTTCGCAAAAAAAGGCGGGTTTTTTTATCCCGAATCGTACCCAAAACTAATCAGCACCAGAGTCGCCCACAAGTGACTTACCTACCAAATTTTATGAAATTCGGTCGATTACTTTTTTAGTTAGAGTGGATACAAAATCTGCACAGACAGACAGACACACAGACATACACACAGACGTCACGCTAAAAATAGTTTTTTCGCATTCTAGAGGTCTCGAAACGTATAGATCCGTCGAAAACTCGAGTTGTGATTTTCGGCATGATTCCAATACTTTCCCTATACATTACCATGTATTGCAGGGAAAGTAATACTATTTTTTTAATTGAAAATTTTCAAAGTCGAGGCTTGAAATTACACGTTTTGCATTACACGTGATAACGGTTTACATTACACGTTCGAGACTTGAAATCTCACGTTTTACATTGCGCGTGATAACGGAAACATTAAACGTTCGAGACTTGAAATTACACGTTTTACATGGCATATCTGTAAAACGTGTAATTTCATAAAATGAAATTACACGTTTTATAGATATGCCATGCAAGCATAATAAAATCTCCTAGAATTTTCATATTTTCCAAATTGGTTCTTGAAAATTTAGATCAAAAACCTAGCGTGTTTAAGAATTGAATCTGAAACGAGAACTGCTTTTTGGTGTTTAGTACATATCAAAGTGATATAAATATACCATATCTATATCATATAGCTGATTGAGACAAACTAACTGAGGATGTAATTATACAGCACAAACAGCTGCAGGCAGAAAATGGAAATTTTGCATGCATGTCGGACTCTAAAGTAATGACAAAAATCTAAAATCTTAGATATTTCTTTGAAAAATTAATAAATCGCGGATTTGTTTTGTTTCAACACTTTTCCAGCTATAAATCACAAACAATTAAACACACAAAATACGATTTTGATATCGTCCTCCGTAATTTTTTTTTCTTATTTAACACGATTGGTGTAAAATTAACTGTTTGTGATATATTTTGATTTATAGTTATAACAGATATATTCACTTTTCATTACACGTTATAATTCAGTTTTTATACCTATTTTGATTCTTTTTCAAGCATTGCAAGAGTTACGCTTCAAATACTCAAATCGTTCGTCAAATTAAACTATTGAAGAGTAATATTATTATTAATTGATTTTTTAATTGGTTGAGTTATCGGTGCTCGAACTGTATCGAACACTCTTTTGATCTTGAATTGAGGCTAATAGTTTTTGGTCCATTGAACCAACTCGTTTGCTTTAATTTCCTCTTTCACTTCATTACCTCTTTTCATCAGCACAATCTTTATAGCAAAAAGACAAAAAATATTACGAAAAGACAAACAAAAATAAAAATGATACTCAGGTCTATATGAGTATGTTTGTGAGCCTAGATTCGAAACTACTATAAAATTCGGTGTGATAATATACTGGGTACAATAAAACTATTATTAAATCGAATTTTCTGTAAGTCGTATCATTAATTATTCAAAATTTAAATTTTTCATAGCATTATTTCCTATAGATAACAATAATTCTGGTAATATTGATAATTGTATTGTAGTCTATGCAGGAAAATTATAGTTTGAGTTAAGCTATGAATGCAAATGGCAATTAAATTGCTTGTAATGATTTAAGTCAGTGGAAATACCAACTCATTGCCGTAACAGACCTGCTGCAAACTTGGTAAAAGAAATAAAAATTTAAGAAACCGTATTATTTTTAACTAAATCGCATAAAAAGATATACTTTTACTTTCTCTACAATAAATGTTAATGTATACAGGGTGTGCCAAAAAGATTGAAACGAGCTTTAATTCTTTATCAGTTGGAGATAAGTGGGCAATGTAATTTGCAAAAATGTTGAAAGTAAGGTAGGACATAAGACTACGTTAATGAAATAGTCCTCCTGTTTATTTTCAAAAAGGTACACTTTTTAAATTTTTATACGACCCCCATAGACAAATTGGGTCAATCAGAAAATTTTTATTTTTAATGCAACAAGATCATTAAGAAAACCCGCATATCTGTATCTTTAAAATTGAACGTGTTATATTTAATTGAAAATTGAAAATTGTGAATGGGGACCCTACATCAAATAAAAAATGTAAATTTGTGACATATCACGAAGGAGATAAAACTGGATGATAATATATAGAATACCCAACCGCGTAGTGAGTACCACTGCTTTATATGATCTCTGTCTGTGTAATGCTTTATTTAGATGCATTTGTGATAAAAAATGTTGACACATATTAACGTATTTTTGATTTAAAAAGTTTCCATCGTCAATTTGTTTATGATCCGTATTTTCACTGATGAAACAGCCTTTCATATGGTACGAAAAAGTAGCATAAGTCAGATTTTTTCTTTAATCATAATAGTTGATGTTAAAGATACAGATATATTTTAAAGATACAGATATTTTTAATGATCTTGTTGCATTAAAAATAAAAATTTTCTGATTGACCAAACTTGTCTAAGGGGTTCGTATACAAATTTAAAAAGTGTAACTTTTTGAAAATGAATGGGAGGACTATTTCATTACCGTAGTCTTATTTCCTACCTTATTTTGAAGAGTTTTGCAATTTACATTGCCCACTTATCTCCAATAGGTTAAGAATTAAAGAGCGTTTCAATCTTTTTGGGACACCCTGTATAGGAAAAGCATTGAAATCGTGTCGAAAATCGCAACTCGAGTTTTCGACTTATCTATACGTTTCGTCGGAAAAAAGGAACATGCCTTTTTTTATTCGAAATAGTCCGCAAAAAAGTATGTATCCATTCTAGCTGAAAAACTAATTGACCAAATTTTACAAAGTTTGGTAGATAAGTCCGTGTTACTATAGTGCTGTTTAAAAGTTTGCACGATTCAAAAAGAAAGAACCTGCCTTTTTTTTTGCAAAACGGTCCACAAAAATTGCCAAAATCTAAAATAAAAGACTAAACATGCTCGAATGTATCAATTCAATTAAATGATTGTTTCATACACAATATTTGGCGTCGAAAAGAATAAGATCAACTCCATAACTCAAAGACCAACCGTTCTCAAGATATTTTAGTTTTTCCAGTTTTGCCACTTTCGAAAACACGCCCAATCTCCAAATGAAAACGAAAATTGAAATAAAACTGTGAATTCAGTGAAATTTGAAATAATTATCGGTGTTATTTAAACTCAATTCAATGAATTATAAAATAAAGAATAGGAATTTGAGTCTGTATAGAAAGTCTTGCTTTGCTCACATCAGATTATTTTCATTCTCATATTGACAAATAGATCGAAATAAAATGTAATATAAATGAATAAGAAAGTCATGTGGAGCCACCCATTCACATTTTAAGTTATATTTCTTCTAAATTGCAGAATTGGCTGTTAGATTTCAGCATTCGTTTACAGATGTTATCAATTTAAGAAAGATAACTTTATATTGGCTTAACTTAGCATGTAACAACCTGATGATTACAAGGAAGTGTTGTTGTTGAGACCCAGACCGTCCGACCTACCAGAAATATGTAAGGTAACTGTTTGGACGGCTGGGAAGAGCCACCCAATTTAGACCGGAATCCAGTGGGGGAGGCATCCACAGGGACCGTACCCTTCTTTCCCTACCACCAACCTCTCAGAAGGACTTATGGACCCATATGTTTAACGTGATCGTACTCCGCGTGAACACGGCGGCAGTTTTGGCAGCGGAGGGAATCGAACCCGGTCCTACCGAGTGCTTGCGATTATTTTAATGGGTTGGATACCTACATTTTAATTTTTGAATATCGCCTTGTTTATGCATAAAGAATGATAATTACATTATGATTAAAAATGTAAGGATTCATACTTTACTAGACAGTCGTAGCTCTGTTAAACATGAAGGTGCAATGTTCAGGTCGAGTGTAATTTTTTTTTCTTCTTTGTAGCTACCGTGAAGTTTTGACAAGAAAAGAACTCTAGCCTGCAATCTCTTGATCTTAGAACAAATGCTTTCCAACTCAGCAACCGAAGCCTCAAGACATTTCCATTCTCTTAATATGAGGCTAAGGTTTTTTATTCTTAACCCATTTTTTCTTCTTATACACTCTTGTTTTTATACTTATACAATCTTCATTCCATATACCTGTGTAAATAATAAAGGCTTTCCCAGAAAAGGACTTGAATATCATGACCAAGAGTCAAACAGGAGCGCCATTTTGTGGGATGGGTAGGGCTACTGCCACCCAATAACATCTTTATTAGTGCATTCGTTCATCAATTTTTGCCCTCCTTTTAAAGAAAACTTTGAACTGGCGCCCTTGGGGTGGAACATCTCAGTGGTTAGCGCTCGGGAATTGCACTCGGATGACCTGAGTTCGATTCCGGGCTCTGCCCAAACTGTCCCCGAGTTTATGCGGAGTTTTGGCACATTAAATGTGTGGACCCGTAAGTTTTTCAGAGAGGTTGGTGGTACGGGTTGGAGGATACGTTCCTTGAGGATGTCGCGCCCACTGGGTTCCGGTCTAAATTGGGTGGCATTTCCCGGCAGTTTAAACAGATACCTTACACATTCGGGTAGGTCGGACGGTCTGGGCCGAAGAAGGAGAAGAAATGACTTCCTTAGAGAAAAACGCTCTATCTGCCGAGTTGTTTGGGATGTGAGAAAACATATGTAATTACAAAACATTTTATTCTATTTTACGGTTTTGTAATTTGGCCATGTTCGTGCCGTGTCGTTAATCAGGCTTTTTGTACCCCGTCAATATTTTTGAATTTTCGTAGAATAAAAAAAGCAGGCCAAGAATCTACATAAAGTAAGTTTAATGCAGCAAAAAAGAGCTATCAAAAATAAAGTATGCGAATTAAAAGAGAGATCAACAATAAAATGTGCAGCAAAGTGTCTAAAATGTGTTGAATAAAATGTTACTGATAAATAACTCAATACTAACACAGCAACTTCTCTCTAAGATTAAAACCCACATAAATGTTATTCATTGCAGAAATTTAGCAGTTTTTGATAGGTTACCATGTATGTTGTGAAAATTTATGTTGTTTTCTGATTCTGTTGTAGTATTTTCTTGAAATTCATAAAAGTTGCCAAGTTGGCATTATTTTCTTAAATTTATCTCCAAGTTGACAAAATCTTGCCAAGTTTATCGCCAAATATATAGCCATGGTATGTCCTATATATGCTTAACCCTATATGCAAAAACTTTGTCTGCAGATGTTCATTTAATGCGAAGGAACTTTCAAAGTAAACAACTTCTCTGTAACAATATGATGAAACATATGTCTAAAAACCAAATTAAGCAAGCAGTCCACAGCATTAAAATGAACAAAATACGAAAATCAAATTATTCTGCTTATAACTGAAACCGCAGTAATATGAAATTGTAGATGTAGTTTTATGTAAATCAGGCAATGGAAGCAGCAAGGCGAGATATGCAGCTGATCACAGTTTCGTTACGCAGAGGGATGTAACACCTTGCCGAGCAGCATAAAAGCGTCAGGTCAAGGAGGAGCGATATCACAGCTAAATTGTAGCATCATTGGTTTCAGGTTATAAAAATCATCACAGTATGCCGAGAATACGTTGACGTACCGCATACGTTCAGTTGTCGTCAAAAGAACGGCAACAAATCATTGTTTTACGTGCGGGTGGAATGAGCTTTCGAAAGATCGCTAACTATTGGGACGTGATGCGAGCACAGTTCAACAGTGTTACGGTTCGTGAGAGACAACGAAACGACGCGAAGATCAGGTAGTGGAGCTTCCAGGTGTACCACACTACGTGAAGGTCGTATGCTTCTGAGAAGCGTTGCGGGGGAACCGTTTACCACAGCAACTGTGTTACAACGACATTTATCCCACACTACAGGTAACGTGGTTTCGACGCAAACAATTCAAAACCGTTTGCATGACGCAGGACTCCGAGGTAGGCGACCTTTTTGACACCTACCGTTTCAATGTCTTCACCGGTTACGTCGTCTCCAGTGGTGTCAAATGAGACGCAATTGGTCGACAGAATGGCGAAACATTCTGTTAACGGATGAATCACGATTCTGTTTTGGTATGCCAGATGGCTCTACTCGCGTATGGCGGCGCTTTCAACAACGCCACCAGGAACCTTTTCCTATCACTCGCCACACAGCCCCCCTAAGTGGTACCATGGTTTGGGGTGGTATCACATTTGGTGGACGAACACCTTTAGTCCACGTTCGTGGCAAAATCACGGCACAACAATACGTCTCTGACATTATGAGGCCTGTAATACAGCCATATCTGTCAACCAGGCCTGGACTATTTTATTCAGCAGGATAATGCCAGGCCACATACTGCACGGGTAACTATGAATAGTCTACAAGGTTGTGATATCCTGCCTTGGCTAGTATATTCTCCGGATTTGTCAACAATTCAGCATATCTGGGACATCATGGGTCGCCATTTCCAGCAAACCATGTTCAGTTACAAGCCCGATTACATGCTGTGTGGAATGCCATCCCCCAGCACACCATTGGCCATCTCATTGACGGGATTCCGCGTCGTATTCAATACTGTATAGCCCCTTGCCGTGGGCATATTCCATATTGATCTAATGTCAATAAAGTTCCATGCTTCCATTTTCCAGGCATGATTTTTTGATCATTTCCACATCTCCATGTTACAATTATATTATGTAAATTTCACAAGGATACACCAATTTCTTCATGGTGTTGTGATTTTAGTTGTGAGCAGTGCATTTCGTTTTAAGATTTTATTTGTAGGATTAAATATAAAACTCTGATACGGTGACAATTTTCAATGATTGCCTCTATTTTGTTAAATATATTCATCTTATTGACTAAAATATTTAAAATGAATAAGCATTTTACTTAATGGTGACATCTTTCACGGAACTTATAAAAATCTGATTTGGGCAGCATATGACTTTCACTACAGGATAAAATTAATTTTCTTTTCTTTCTTTCATAATGCATTAAATTGGGTTTAATTAACATTTACATTTATTTGAAATTATACCCAGTTTGTGGTTTTAGTACATCTTCGTTTTTGTTTGGAAATTTTGTGCATTTTAAAACGTTGCGAGTTCTTCAAAATTAAAAAAATCCTGAAATATCTCGAAAACGGTTCATCCTAGAGCAATGGAGTTAATCTTATTCGTTTCATAAACAAATACACATGAAACAAGCATTTATTTAATACATTTGAGCATATTTAGTCTTTTATTTGAGATTTTGACGGTTTTTGAGGGCCATTTCGAAAATAAAAATGTCGGTTTTATTCTTCCAAATCGTACCAAAATCTAATCAGCACTAGAGTATCACGCAAGTGACCTACTAACCAAATTTTGAGAAATATTATTGAATAGTTTTATAACTGCAGTGAAAAACATTGTCAGCTTATCAAAATTAGAAAAACCTTAATTTCTCGAGAATTGTTTATTCTAGAGTGATTTTTTTTTCGTTTTGTCGCTAAAAATTAAGTATAAATCAAAAATTTTATCCATACATTTAAATATATATTTAGTGCTTCATTACATATCTTAAATATTTATGTGGGCCATTTCGCAGAAAAAGGCAGGCTCTCTTTTTGAATTCTAACAAAATCTAATCATAACAAAAATAACTCATAGAAGAGTTATTTACCAAATTTTGAGAAATTTTATCGAATAGTTTTTTTTTTTGCAGTAAAAATTATCGTCAGTTCATTAAAAATTAAAAATATACCTTAATATGTGGAGAATTGTTCATTTTAGAATACTGAGATTAGTTTTATATTCGTTTTGTCGCTAAAAAATAATCATGAAACAAGCCTTTAATCAATCTATTTTATTTAGAGACTTATTTTACAAAATTTTGAGACATATTATCGAATAGTTTTTTTTTTGCAGTGAAAATTATCGT
This sequence comes from Amaurobius ferox, assembly GCA_951213105.1. Lineage (NCBI taxonomy): Eukaryota > Metazoa > Arthropoda > Arachnida > Araneae > Amaurobiidae > Amaurobius > Amaurobius ferox. The sequence goes on from OX578151.1 coordinate 53,296,885, forward strand.
CAGCTCATGAAAATTAAAAATATACTTTAATATGTGGAGAATTGTTCATTTTAGAATAATGAGATTAGTTTTATATTCGTTTTGTCGCTAAAAATTAATCATAAAACAAGCAATTAATCCATCCATTTTAGAGACTTATTTTACAAAATTTTGAGAAATTTTATCGAATAGTTTTTTTTTTTGCAGTGAAAATTATCGTCAGCTCATCAAAATTAAAAATATACCTTAATATGCGGAGCATTGTCCATTTTAGAATAATTAGTTTTATATTCGTTTTGCCCCTAAAAATTACGCATAAAACAAGCAATTAATCCATCCATTTAAGTTTTCGAAAAAATTTCGGAAAAATTATGCTCGACTATTATGGAAGACAGAATTTTTAATAGCTGTTGAAGAAGATATCCCATTTCAATATTGCGGTAGTCTGATAATGATGAATGCAACTGTACTGAAAATACGCTGTATTATACTCTAGTTCCTTGCTTTGTTTACTGCTTATTATTTCTATACTATTCATCTATACTATTAAAATTAGTCGGACTAAGTATAAATTTTATCTATGTCTAGATTTTTACTTTCTCGTACTATGAAATATAGTATGAAGTATGGTTTCCACGAAAATTTTCGAATTCGAGAGTTTGATGGCAATATATGTTTTAAGACCTCCTGAACATGTTTCGCCTAGTTTGGAGCGATATTCGTCTGTCTGCCTGTATGTACGTATGTATGTCTCTGATTGATTTCTTGCGTACGCCATAGAGGCCACAAATATCAATGGATTTTCAAGAAAATTTATATCCGGCATTGTTAGCAAAAAATCCAAGGATAGATATAATTTTTTTTAAATTCGAATGGAGACTTCGAAATGTATTTGAAATTTTATATTTTTACTTTCCTTATATACATAATGTATAAGGAAAGTATTGTGACGGGGTCGAAAATTCGAATTCGAGATTTCGACGGGAGAGCACGTTTCAAGCATCCTTGATCACGAATCAAACATTTTTGAAGTTATCTCTCTGTGTGTGTGTGTGTGTGAAAGTATGTGTGTGTGTGTGTGTCAGTGAGTCTGTGGAGACGATAACTGACGAACGAATGGACCGATTCGAACAAAATTTGGTACAAAAATCACAATCCTTAAACACTGGAAGCTTATTGTTTTTATACGCAATCGAATGTCCAGAACCCCCCTAAATTTTCGAGCGAAATTTTGAAAAAATCGTTAAAAAATCAAAACCGCTAATAAAGTTATGAAAATAGACATTTCTTATGTAATTTTTCATTAGAAAACGATTGGCATAAATTTTAGAACGCTAACACGAACCGTTCTCGAGATATTGCACATTTTTCAAAAAACTTATCAAAAAGTCATATAAAATAAAAAAAAAGTATTTCCTATTGAGAAACATGTTCACTTTTCATATGTAATACCATGCGATAAATTGGGTGACATCATTCTCGTGGATCTAGCTCGTTCCATTCATAAAACAAGATACTTTGAGTATTACTTTTGTACTTGAGCGCCAATAGTCATTTATCTGCTGTAAGAATAACTTATTTCTTCGTCCATAAGGCTTGGCGAGATTTTGGTGAAATGTCGCCAACTTGGCGACTTTTCTAAATGTTGCCAAATTAAAGAAAATCTCGCCAAATGGATAAAAATGACACTAAATCAATGAAAGTGACGACTAATTGACGAAAATTCAATATCTTGGAAAGAATATAAATATCTACTATAAGAAAAACCTATTTTGTTATTGTAAAAGTAGTAAAATAATTGCATTATATAAGGAAAGTCATGTGTTGCCCACATCAGATTTTTTTAACATGGCAACATAAGACAAAATTGGACATAATCAGGAATAAAAGGGTTTATGTATGGCTGAATGATTACAAGACTTCATAGTTTCTATCTTCATTGTGAAAAATAGCTGCGATACAATTGTTTTGTTGGCGACGTCATTAACCCCTCTGGGGTAAGTTACTAGGCCCAAGAGAGGGGGGTGGGGGTCACGTTGTCAACTATGGTATCAATCAAAGATTTTTTCAAGCTCTTTAAAGTGAAGGGTAACACCCTATAGTTGTAATCATTTGGACCCATGTTACCGACTTTGCAAATTTTTTCTTGTAAAGTTTAAAATGAAACTGTTTTCGTATGAGAAAGTCGAGTTGGTACACATTCCAGTTAATTTGTAATAAACTTCTAAAAATTGGAACAGAAAAGGTCTTGTTGAAAGAATTTGTGATACGTTTTATTAGTGTAGATCAGTTTCATTGTTGTAAAATATCAAAATAGAACTTAGCGTGAGGCACGATGAAGACATTATTACTTTGAATGTTAGTCGAGTGTGTTATCGCTAATTAAGAATAATTTTATATGTAACTAGAACGAATGAACCGGCGTTACTCTGGTCCCAAATAAGTGCCTGCTACTTAAATAATACATAAACAGATAACACTACTCAATTTTCAAATTGCCTGCTTTGAACTAAAATCATTCTCGCGACACAAATAAATGAAAGTACTTAAAGTCGCAAAAAGTTATTTTAACCCCGATGTAAAATTCAAAAAGTTATTGCTATCTCAGCGAATTTTCATCCAATTTAATTTAAATTCTAGCACAATACTCATAATGACAATATAATACCGAATAAAAAAATGAGCTGAAATCTTTTAAATTTATAAAGTTAGAAAACTTATAAATTAAATGCACTTAGCATGCGATCAGCAAGACGAAAGGTTTGCTATTTAATCAAAGAAAATTATCGTCCGCGGCAATAAAGATAGAACAGATTTAATTTAACAAAATGGTGCAAAATGTGAATTTCGACTTTAGAAATGTAATTACTTTTAAACTAATGTGAATTTTAAAAAATCTCGTCCAGCTGCATTATTCGGGGACCTAAAGTATCTCTGTATCGAAGATCCGATTTTCGATTTCGACACCCACACCCACACGCACCTTTTATTTTTAGAAAACGAATAACATTCATTCAAGAACGTTGCCACAAACCTTTTTTAATGCACTGTTCGTTTTTCGAATAAATGTACAAAAAAATTATAAAATTGCTCTTCTGGTACGAGAACCTGATACGAATCTTCATTTTAAATGGAATATAAATTCATCACAAAATTAGAAGAATAAATCTCTGATTTTGATACTCCCAATGCACATTTATGCCCCATTATTGTATTCGTCATTATTTTAACTTATTTACTGAACTGTTTTAATCAGATTATCCAAGTCATTTTACGGTAATTCAAGTAATTCCTTATACAGTATGAGTGCTGGTAGCAATTTCTGACGCAAACCAGGAAGCCAAAATTTCCCCCTTTTACTGCAGAAAGTTCTTTTGAGCTCAAAATTAATTCTAATACTTTCCAACATTTAAGTAAAATTACAATGAACTTATAACATGTAGTGAATCACATTCTTCGGTTCTTTGAGGTAGAGATTTTCACGAGTTGAAATTTCAGACTTCTACAGGGAGTCAGTCTTCGGACAGTATAGAGATCGACCCCTGCATGAATTGAAGCAATTTTGCAATCTAAAGCCCTCCTTGATCTGGCTCGAAACTTACCGAAAATGCGGCCCGACCCAACCAGAAGCTTTAAATACCCCTAATTTGAGGTTCGCTGTAAATAGCGAAACATGTTTGTATCATACAGTATTCTTCAAATTATCGAAACAAACTTACCTTATGCACATGCTTGACTACTGGTATAATCTTGGGTACTGGGACTGGTTTTGCAATCGGCAGCGGCTTCAAAACTGGCACATGTTTAGGCACGGGGACGTATTTTGGCCACGGGACATAATGTGGAACAGTGATGAGCTTCGGGTGCTCCTTGATGATCACTTTGATGGGTCGATAGTGCCAGCCGTGGCCGTCCCCCAGCGACAGAGACAGGAATGAACAGAAAAGGAGGAAGGAGCTCACCAGGAGAGGCCGCATCATCTAAATGGCCTGCAATAAAAGAAAATACATTATGAATATATGCAAAAGGATGAATAGATTTTTATGCCAATTCTACGAAGAAAAATATGTAAAGGTCTCTTCTTAAAATTTCAACCTAAGTCGGCTTTAATTTTGTGAGTGATTTTACAATCCCCGTTACATGCACTGTGTGTTTCAAACTAGCTAAAATACAAACCTAATTATGAAAACCAGGGAATACGCAGGAAAATAAAAATGACGCTTGTATAATCCTTTAAACACTGTAACGACTGCTACAGTAGTGGTTTCAAAACGGACTATAACTATTTTGTGATGATAATAAAATGAGAAGTTTTATCTTTAACAAATGGAAAACCAATTGAATGTGACCCACTTTAGTAATCTCACCAGCATACATCTTACATTATATTCTGAAGCTGCTAGCTTACCAACCGCTCTGAATTGGTATTGTTAGGAGATAAGTCACGATGTCTGCTTAGATTTATTTTCTTTTACAATCTTCACAAGTTCCAACAGATGCTATCATCTTTATGGTCTGAACCTCGGACGTAAGTACGTGCTTTACATATGAATAAAAAATAAAGAGTTATTTTAATGAGCTAAAACATCACAATGAAATTCAATAAAATAATGTGTAAATATTCTATATTTTCACACTTGCTGTAATTTAATTCTGAATAATCAATATTCAGTGAACATAGTATGAGTAAGACGGAATTCTGCTTAAGACAGCATTTCACGATATCGGAAATTAACATATGCCGAAACGTAATCTGAGTAAAATGGATATATGCTTAAGTATTTTTAGCGATTGCAATTTTAGATTGCACGGATTTTACTGTGTCATACATGAATTTGAAATGTAAGTGTTTTGAAAACGTATATAATGTGGTTCAGAATAATAAAAGAAAAGGTATTATAGATACACGTACAATGATGCACATATATTTTTTTTACTTCATTGTACGAAGATACATTCTATAATTTAACGATTACAATAAACTAAAGGAAATTTTGGGACAGTTTAAATAAAGCTAACTCACTAAATATTCAAGATTATGCGAAGTAGAAAATTACTAAATGAGTAAAATTTTACTGCCGCTCCGTAAAGTGTGACATAAATATTTTTCATTAAATTATACAAAGGCTGAACATTGTTAAAATATTGCGTATAGAAGATGATGCCAATTAAAAAAAATACAAAAGTGTCGTTCTAACTGCTGATAAGAAGCTATCTGTGAAAACAAGTCTGTAATTAGGCGGCATATAAGTCAAACTTACGATCGGAAGCTAACAAGGTTCTTCCTTCAATACAGAAAACAATAGACCGATTTCCCTAATAAAATAAAACCAGTATATAAATTTACTAACAATTTTGCTTTTACTGATGCAAAAACTCTATTTTTATTTGTCTGGAAGAAAAAAGTTAGTTTTATATTCGAAACCCGGTTAATACCGCTAAATTTTACTTATATTCTGTTTGATAAAAAAAAAGCACATATCTTCCATAAAATGTAGTTCAAAATTAGAAAAGTCTGGGACTCACTCGATATGACTGCTTTCACCGATATAAAGCCCTATATCTGAACAACCATATTTGAATTACGATTTCTTCAAATCATTCATTTTGATAAGCCTTCTGATTATTCATGGCCGATAAATTCGAGGAAAACCATAGAGCTACTTTCACGAGCTAGTCAACGAGCTGTAGAATTCCCCGAAGAGGGCTTCAAGTTGCCTTGCTAATAGCTTGTGTGACATCCATCTATTTTCATGCTCTACTGAGCGAGCAACGACTGCCCCCGTTTCAGCCATGCTCCTCTGCTTGGAAAGAAAGCATCAAAGTATTTTAATTTGTTTTCCTTCTTTTTTAGAAAGTTTGAAGTGTCGAAGTGCGACAAGATTACTGTGATTTGTGTTCCATCGGCTCAAGATGCGATCGTACAAAGCTAACTAGGTTTTGTTCGCTTTCGTCTGCTGTGATGCGTTGCCAATAGCTGCAAAACAAATGAGTGGTGGGAAAATGATGGTGGTTAAGGAATTATAATAATTTTACAGTTAGAGTTTGAAAATTTAGAACGATGACATGAAAGAAGATGTTTTTCCTTTTAAATAATCTTATGTGTGGGAGAAGGTGAAAATAAATTGTAACTATTTTATTATTATATTTAGCTATAATGTGTTGTTTGCGTCTGCTTGTGATGTATTCCATTTCAAAGTTTCACATGATTAGTAAAAAATTTTCTTTATAATGAATTGAAAATATTATATCTATATATAAATGCAATTGAAAATTCACATGTTTGTCTGTCTGTTTGCTTATCACTACGGTTGAATGGCTGTAATTTCCCGATAGTTTGATGGGACCTTGGTGGGGTTCCACTTTAAATTCTGGCGTTCGTCTGTCCTTCTGTCTGTTTCCCCCTTTGAGCGTGACCCAATCGTTACACGAGCCTCCAAACAAACAGGACACAATTGTTTTATGAATCTCAAAACTAACGTCACTTAATCGGTTTCTTTAGACTCTCTATAGTAAATACAATTCTAAATCCGATAACATAACCCTATAGTTGTTTGAGCCTCTGTATCTAAAACTTCAAAGCATCTATTGTTTAATTATAAAATCGTAATTATTTATATAAAAAATTGTAAGTTATGCTTCTGTCTATTTGTTTATTATCTCAGCACTGCAAAATTCACTTATTTCCTTTTTGTGAGAGTTATTTTAAAAAAGAGAAAAGACTCCAGATATTAAAATTTATCCGCAAATTATGATTCCGTGCGATAATTTATTTTCATTTAAGTACATAATTTATTTTCTAAATTCAAAATTATGGATTTTGTGTTTTTCTTTCAGCCCTGCTGGTACTTAAAATTAGACGTAATTATTTAAAATTCCTTTGCTTCTAACACTCGGATTTTTTTCACACATTTCCTTTTCTAATAAAATTGTGGACTTTTATACCCTCTCTTCCTCTCCAGTGAATGAAAAAAAATGCTGTTTTTCCCTATGTCTTAATGCTTTCTATTTTCGATGCTCCAAACTATCAACTTTATCATTTTTTTTTACTTTTCATCTCCTCACACGCATCATATTAGATTCTCGCCTTTCTAATTAATTCTAAGTATTTGTGTTATTTTTCCTGTATTTTGGGTTGGTTTAATGTAGATTTGAAAATACTTTAGACGTACTTGTTCATTAATTTTTCCTGTACTAAGGAAAAATAAATATCTTTTCTACTACTAAGAAGAAATAATGACTTTTACCGCTCATCTTCCTCAGTTACTGCAAAAACTGTACTTTTTGTATAATTTTTTAACACTTTACAACAAAGTTGAAAAGTGTTTATGACTTTGATCATTCTGTCTGTCTGTCCGTTAGCACGATAACTGCCGTAAAAATGACTTAATCAAAATGAAATTTTAGTATGTTGTTCAGACGGTCTGTAGAACCTATGGGAATATAAATGAATAATATTACCCAATTAGTTTTGGATTGAACCCGGGTCGAAAAAATGAAATACATTGAGCCCTATGGACCTAATTTTTCAAACATTTTTTAAGCGGATTTAAAATTCACAAATTGCTTCGAAAATTTTAGGTAATATTCAAATTGTTCCATAAAATATATAAAAAAAAATTCAGTGAAATATATTCAGTAGTTTTTTAAATAAAAATTAAAATATTAATTACACCTCTTATGTGAAGCGATCACGTGACCATGATATGAAACGATCACATGACCCACTTCAAAATGATATATGGCATCCATCTTGTTTCAAAATCGTGATTTTTTTAAGTTCTTTTTAATTCATATTGAGTGTTGTATCCGTCCTAAAACTACTTTATTTTTGTTTAAATTCTGTGCATCTACATACTGAAACAACGCAATGACAATATATTTGAGTTAAAATGCTCATCTAAATTTGATTATTTCTACAACTAAGCCTATTTTTCACCTATGTAAAATGTAAACAGAATATATAGAATGAGTTGTATTAGAATTCCTGTATTTTTTTAACACAAAATAATTTAGTCCATGGAGTCTGCATGGCTGATATGAATGAAATATTAATTGATTTCATAAAGAGAAGGACGATTTTTTTCGATGAAGTTTCAAGCATAGAGTTTAATTTTTTGTAGCTCCATGGTCTTAAACAAAATGTTTAAATAAAATAAATTATTATAGTATTTTGATGAATGAAATGAATGGGAGAAAGTTATGAATGAAATCCTGTTTTTATAGAGAGATCCAGGCGTGTTATTTTTTCTATGACATCATTTGAATTAATTTCAGTTGTTTTCGATGAAGTTTTCAAATATAATAAATTATCGTAGTATTATGATAATTCTAAAACTATTACCGAGGAATGTATAACATTTTAGAGATGTTTAAACCAGGCAATTTATATTTCAATGCCGTCATTTGAATGAAGTTCATTTTTTTCGATGAAGGTTTAAGTTTTCAAATATAATAAATTAATGCAGTATTGTGATAAGTTTCAAAATATTACCGAGGAATGTATTGCAATTTAGACTTGTTTAAATAAAATTGCATTGAAGTTGGAAAGTGTTTCATAATCAATGCTTTAAGCATGATTGATCTTTCTTGTTAATTACTTAAGAAAAAGCAAATATTTTGCACTCTCTTCTTCCCCCAATGACTTCAAAAATAAAAAAAGTATTTAGTAGATTTTTCGTTTTCCGATTTTTTTCTACGCCCATCGAATATGTTTATATTTTTCCATTTCTTTCCACATATTATAACCCTTCACTCTTGTTCCAAGGAACTTGAGGTACCTCTGTTATTATTCATGTTTTGGGGTTGGAATTATGTATCTCTAATATGTCAGATATTTTTGTTTATAATCTTTTTGAACCTTGAGGAAAACAAAAATTTGAAGTCCTTACGTGCTCTATTCCCCAAGTGAGTTTCAAAATGAAAAATTTGGTATTACAAATAGATCATGACGTAGACATGATCGTTTTTCACCCGATTCTGTGACATACATGATGAAAGCGAGTTAGTTTATTCCATCTTAAAAATTAGAGGCATACGTGGGAAGAAATATCCCATCATAAACAATTCCACCTGTATGGTATGTTCCAAATTTAAGATCACGCTCCCATTGTAAATAACAACATCTATGGGAAAATACATTTGCAATGGGAGTATTCACGTTCATGGACAGCGTTAATGGACATGAATGTTTCTCCATTATAGAAAGTAATTCGAGTAATTTGTTTGCTGCCATTGCAGATAACAGTATCAATAGAGATGAATGCTCTATTTCCATTTCAGATAATAACATGAATGGAGATGAATGCTCTCTTTCCCATTGCAGATAACAGCATCCATAGGAAAATATATTTGCGATGGGGGAGCTTTCAAGTCAATGGACATGAAATTTTTACCATTATAGAAACTAATTCGAATAATTGGTTCGCCCCCAATGCAGATAACAGCATCAATAGAGGGGAATGCTCTCTTTTCCATTTCAGATAACAACATCAATGGAGATGAATGCTCTCTTTCCCATTGCAGATAACAGCATCCATAGGAAAATATATTTGCGATGGGGGAGCTTTCAAGTCCATGGACATGAAATTTTTACCATTATAGAAACTAATTCGAATAATTCGTTCGCCCCCAATGCAGATAACAGCATCAATAGAGGGGAATGCTCTCTTTTCCATTTCAGATAACAACATCAATGGAGATGAATGCTCTCTTTCCCATTGCAGATAACAGCATCCATAGGAAAATATATTTGCGATGGGGGAGCTTTCAAGTCCATGGACATGAAATTTTTACCATTATAGAAACTAATTCGAATAATTCGTTCGCCCCCAATGCAGATAACAGCATCAATAGAGAGGAATGTTGTCTTTTCCATTTCAGATAACAACATCAATGGAGATGAATGCTTTCTTTCCCATTGCAGATAACAGCATACATAGGAAAATATATTTGCGATGGGGGAGGGGGGCTTTCAAGTCCATGGACATGAATTTTTTACCATTATAGAAACTAATTCGGATAATTTGTTCGCCCCCAATGCAGATAACAGCATCAATAGAGACGAATGCTCTCTCCCATAGCAGATAACAGCAGCATCTATGGGCAAATATATTTGCAATGAGGGAGAATTCAAGTCCATAGATGGCGTCAATGGACATGAATGTTTTCCATTATGGGAAGTAATGAAAGATGTTACCAACAACAGCAGTGTGATCCTTATTTGGAAAATGCTCTCAATAGGTGGTTTCGATGAATATGAATTTGTCAGTTGCAGTCTCGAGAGTAGCCTTAGCTTAAAATTTGACCGGCTAAGCGGTAGAACTGACTTTGCCGGTCTTCATAGAGGTTGCCAGAATTATGGCACATTGCAAGTTTACTTGCTGTCCTTACACTTACCGGCTTTCTGTTTTATGCTAACGAGTGCGTATTAAGCGCAAAACCGGTTGTCCATGGATGCTTTATCTGCATTGGAAGCGGAATCCAATTTTAAATCCATTAACAGTTGCGCCATCTAGGGAACTCAGTTATGGTTGGCTCAGTTTGTGACCAATAGCAACACGAGCACTTGCAGAGATTTGATCGTGGATAAAAGTTGGATGCATGCCAAACTGCCTATGAAATATGACATTTGCCAGCAGATGAAATATGACATATGACGATATATGATATGAAATATGGCATATGATGAGCAGACATAGAAACAGACGTTTAGACATGAGGCGGAAAGATATTCGAAAATTTATAAAATCAATTAATTGATTGACAAATAGGAGGCTTAATAATTAATTGACAAAGAGGAGGTTTGATAATTGATCAACAAAGAGGAGGCTTGATAATTGATTGACAAAGAGGAGGCTTTATAATTGATTGACAAAAAAGAGGATTGACAAAAAAAAGAGTATACTTTGGTATATTTCTTTAATTACATAATCAAACTTTAGTTTGCTTCATTTGAACCAAAACATAGATGTCACTACTGTTTTTTTTGTATGATGGCTACATATTTATTTTTCAGCTTCATCACACTATTGAGAAGGGGGCGCGGTAGCCCATTGGTTAGCGCGCTGGAGTTGCACTCGGTAGGCCCGGGTTCGATTCCAGCCACTGCCAAAACTGCCGCCGTGTTCATGCGGAGTACGATCACGTTAAACATGTGAGTCTGTAAGTCCTTCCGAGAGGTTGGTGGTAGGGGAAGGAGGGTACGGTCCCTGTGGATGCCTCCCCCACTGGGTTCCGGTCTAAATTGGGTGGCACTTCCCGACCGTCCAAACAGTTACCTTACACCTTTCTGGTAGGTCGGACGGTCTGGGTTTCAACAACAACACTATTGAGAAGAACAAACAGACTGTGCAGAGAGAAAGCCCCTCAACTCATAAAAATAACAGCACTCTGGATCTAAAATCTAAACACTTACTGTAGACACAACAGACCTTTCCCTTCAGACTTAAAACTCGTTATTTATGGTCATTAAATAAATTTGTCTAAAATGCCTTCAAACTGATGTCTAAAACAATCTAAGATCGTAACAGCATAAGCAGTTTATTAAAAGTATTAATAGGATTCGGAAGTAAAATAGTAGCCCCCTTATTCAGGATTAAAAGACAGAGCAACCCCATCACCCTAGGATTGAAGGTATTTGTCAATAAATGGTTGCATCACGTGACCCCAGGAAAAAATTAATGCCAAACAAAAAAATATACTAAGAAATTGAAAAGCAAAACCCAGAAGGAAGGAAAAGAGGTAATATGTGAATTGAAAGCACTTTTTCGGTAAATACAATTACGAACTCTTTTTTATCACTTTTCATTTTCGAACAATCGTCTTGTTAATTTGAAGATGATTCCAAAAATTTCTCTTTTTAAAGTTGTTAATGCTTATATCTCAAATACTAAAAGTGCTAGTTAAAGCGTCAGTATGAAAATAATTTGTAGAACTTTGAAAGTCCTTCAAGAATATGTAATTGGATTTTTAATTGGGTTTTCAGTTCTCCAAATATAGTGGTTATAAGATTCTGCTACGCTTAAGCTTGTAGAGATTTGATATTAACTTTTAAAGATTAAGTTGTTTCAATTATGTATCTTATTTAATAGTTTTCATAAATTTTAGTTTTTGAAATACAGTGGTTATAACTTGCATTAGATCTGTAAAATATGCTATACATGATCAAACTTGTATAAACTTGATATTCGATCATAACTTTTAAAGACTAAGTTGTTTCAATTATGTATCTTATTTAATAGTTTCCATAAATTTTAGTTTTTGAAATATAGTGGTTATAACTTGCATTAGATCTGTAAAATATGCTATACATGATCAAACTTGTATAAACTTGATATTCGATCATAACTTTTAAAGTAAATTATTCCAATTATGTATCTTACTTTATAGTTTCCATAAGTCTTTTTTGAAATATAGTGGTTATAACTTATATCGGATCCTGTAAAATCTTCTATATAAGGTCAAACGTGTGTAGATTTGATATTCGTTCTAACTTTGAAAGATTAAGTTGTTTCAATTATGTATCTTACTTTATAGTTTCCATAAGTCTTTTTTGAAGTATAGTGGTTATAACTTATATCGGATCCTGTAAAATCTTCTATATATGGTCAAACGTGTGTAGATTTGAGATTCGATCATAACTTAGAAAGATTAAGTTATTTCAATTATGTCTTTCTTTAGATACCATTGACTCCTATTATGTTGTAAACGAAATAAATAAGACTAAAAATAACGAATAAACTTGTTGAACTTTATGGGAGTTTTATTTTACTAGTCAATATTCATGTAAAGCCATTTAGGCTCCGGAGGGCTGGAGTCACCGTCGATTTTTTTAAATTTTAAATCAGAACGAACTTTCCGGCGTTTCTCAGGTCCCATTTAACCGAACGATGCTTAAGTAATATAAATACAAATAACGCAGATCAATTTTAAAATCGCCCGCTTTGAATCAAAATCATCCCCACTCTCATTTTTGTTTAAATAAGCACTCGCTACTTAAATAATACATTTGAACACAATTTAAAGTGGCTTCGGAGATATCTTTCACAGTGGTTGTTGTATAACTTGGGATTATAAATAAAATAATTCAACGTGCGATTTTGGAAAATAATGAAATGCATAGTCATACTTAATCAAAAATCGCCGGAAAATGATTTGGATGGAATAAAATAAAATTCCAGCAATGCTCAATCATTTCATTCGTTGTTTTCAGTTTTATTTTTTTCGTTTATAATAGATTATAGGGGGGGGGGCTATTATAACTAAAGTAAGATATAAAATAATGCAAGTTAGTATTTATAAATGTTATGAGCGAATATGAAGCCCATACAAGTTTGGCAGCATGTAGTGGATTTTACGGGATTTTACCTATTTGCTCTTATTCGAAAAAGAAAAAAAAATCTATCTGTTACGACTTAATTTTCGTTTTCTCCATTACAGTTTTAACGCTTTGAATTTCTGGACCTTCCCATTAAGACTGAGAAAAAAGATAAATGTAAACATTAAAAATCTGATATGAGCAGCACATGACTTTCCTTACAGACTCAAATTCCTCTTTATTTCTTTAATAATTCATTAAATTGAATTTAACTGCACAAACTAACACTGAATTTATACTTTTAATTCAGTTTTTGTTTTTATTTGATAACTGGACATTTTCTCAAAAGCGGCGTAATAAAATGCGAAAAAACTAAAATATCTCGATAACGGTTAGTAATGAGGTTGGGCTTATTCTTTTCTTCGTCAAAAATTACGTATAAAATAAGCCTCTAATTGATACATTTGAGCATACGTAGTCTTTTTTAGATTTTGGAAATTTTTGCGGGCCATTTCCTAAAAAAAGGCAGGTTCTTCTTTTTCGAATAGTACCAAAATCTAATCAGCACCAGGGTCATCCACAAGAAACTTATCTACCAAATTTTATGAAATTCGGTCAATTAGTTTGAGTTAGAGTGGATACATACATTGCACAGACAGACAGACACGCACACAGACGTCACTCTAAAAATAATTTTTTCGTGTTCTAGAGATCCCAAAACGTATATATCTGTTGACAACTCGAGTTGCGATTTTTGGTATGATTCCAATACTTTCTCTATATATTACCATGTATTGCAGGGAAAGTAATATATATATATATGTATATAACGCATGATTTTCAATAACAGTTAACATACTTCAAACTTGTTTGAAAACAACAGCATAGATTAGAGTTTTATTATTAATGATACTGCTGAAAATCAGTCGGATTAATATAGTGACACTCAAATAAATAACAAATCTTCATAAAATTGGGGTTTAGTCTTTCTAACAGCTTGTTATAACCCTTAAGCAATTGAATTGATTCATCGCTGGTTATAAATACTCACAAACATTGCACTATATTTTAAGCTCTGACGCCAATTGTATAGTATTAAATTTTATTTGAGCTTAAAATAATAACCGGGTAGAGGGAGGAATCAATCTCCTCTTGGATTAGTACAGAACTGTTACTAGGGAGCTAGATAGCCCAGTGGATAAAGCGTGAGGATCTCACATGGTAGTCACTTCCTTGACGCCGCTCAAAATTATCCCTGTGTCTACGCGGAGAATGGACACGATAAATCTGTAGGTCTGAAAGTTCATCCGAGTGGTGATGGGGCGTGTGAAGGATGGTACGTCCGATGGTTTGCCCAGACGGTGGTTTACGTGGTTTCTATCCCCCCACTGGGTTCCGATCTAAACCGGTAGGCTCTTTCTTCGCAAACCAAACAGATGCCTTACACCTCTGAGTAGGTCGGACGGTCTAGGTAGCAAGCAAGACGTGTTACACTACTGCAATGCTATAAGAAATTGTCTGAATTACATTATATAGACTCCAGTAAAAACTAGCCTTGATTCAAGGCTAAGAACCTGTGACGATTTAAACCATGAATCTGTGACGAATTCAAGATAAATATGTCTCAGATTCCCATCAGGTATTAGCCGATAGATATAAGTTTCCACTATCGAGGATACTGCAATATCTCCAAGGAAAATACCGAGATATATTCGACCATATATGGGTCGAATAAAATATATTAATCTCATAACTACATAAGATGTATTTTAATCGCATTCAAACACCGTCGGAAATCATAAGCGTAAAAAGTATCAAGAGTTTTTTCTTTTGTCAGATTTACTCAACTAACAGGACGCCTCATGGCGACTTCAGACACTGATGATTACGTTTATGTGTCAAAAACAAAAAAGATTATGCAAATTCAGAAATGTAATACTGGTGAGAACTTTAGTAAAATGATACCAAAGAGTGACAACATCTCTTGAAAATCCTCACCTGGAGCTGTGGAACAATGATTTATGGCTTTTTTCTATGGAACGATGAATTTACAAATTATTGATTTTCAAATATTAAAAATTGGCATAAAATAATTGCTTAATATATCTCGTGTTCAAAGGAAACAAATTGATTGAAATACGCATAATATTAATAGATTTTATTTCTGATACTGAAATTTTATAAAAGCATTTGCTTAAATTCAATTGACTGAAATAAAACTTGCATAAGAATATATTCGAAAAATTAATAAAAAGATTCTGGTAGTATTAAGGTTTTATGTTTCAGTTCATTTCTTTCTGTTGTTTACATTGTAAATTTATCCTATAATCTGTTATTTTCACCGTATCCGTGATCATTGTTTCCAGACGGGTATTTAAATGAGGTAGCGGAATATATGTTTGGTGTTATTTACAATAACTTTATACAGAGAAGAGGTGTTCGTTTAGGTGAGAACTTCAGATGTTGTAGTTAGTTTGCCTATTGCATAAATGCTGAGATATAATTAGGATAGTAAAAGAAATTTAAGACTTTGTAAATAATTTTATATTATAGATAGTTATTTTTGATACATTTAAGTAGAATATTATTATATTTAGAAGACATTAGATAGAATATTAATACATTTTATTTTAGATAATGAAATCTTATAAAAACATTATCGCATACTCAATTGATTGAAATAAATTTTGCATAAGAATATATTAAACAAGAAAGATCAATCATGCGTAAAGCATTGATTATGAAACACTTTCCAACTTCAATGGAATTTTATTTAAAAAAGTCGAAAATGCAATACATTCCTCGGTAATATTTTAAAACTTATCACAATACTACATTGATTTATTATATTTGAAAACTTAAACCTTCATTGAAAAAAATGAACTTCATTCAAATGACGGCATTGAAATATAAATTGCCTGGTTTAAATATCTCTAAAATGCAATACATTCCACGGTAATATTTTTAAAACTATCATAATACTACGATAATTTATTATATTTGAAAACTTCATCGAAAACAACTGAAATAAATTCAAATGATGTCATAGAAAACATAACACGTCTGGATCTCTCTATAAAAGCAGGATTTCATTCATTTCATTCATCACAATACTATAATAATTTATTTTATTTAAAAATTAAGACCATGGAGCTACAATTCATAAACTCTATGCTTAAAACTTCATCGAAAAAAATCGTCCTTCTGTTCATAAAATCAATTAATATTTCATTCATATCAGCCATGCAGACTCCATGGACTGAATTATTTTGTGTTAAAGAAATACAGTAATTCTAATACAACTCTTTCTACATATTTTGCTGTTTACATTTTACATAGGTGAAAAATAGGCTTAGTTGTAGAAATAATCAAATTTAAATGAGAATTTAAAGTCAAATATATTGTCATTGTGTTGTTTTAGTATGTAGATGCACAGAATTTAAGCAAAAATAAAGTAGTTTTAGGACGGATACAACATTCAATATGAATTAAAAAGAACTTTAAAAAGTCACGATTTTGAAACAAGATGGATGCCATATATCATTTTGAAGTGAGTCATGTGATCGTTTCATATCATGGTCACGTGATCGTTTCATATAAGATGTGTAATTATTATTTTTTTTTATTTAAAAAACTACTGAATATATTTCGCTGAATTTTTTTTTATATATTTTATGGAACACTTTGACTATTACCTAAAATTTTCGAAGCAATTTGTGAATTTTAAATCCGCTTAAAAAATGTTTGAAAAATTAGGTCCCATAGGGCTCAATGTATTTCATTTTTTCAACCCGGGTTCAATCCAAAACTAATTGGGTGATATTATTCATTTATATTCCCATAGGTCCTACAGACCGTCTGAACAACATACTAAAATTTCATTTTGATTAAGTCATTTTTACGGCAGTTATTGTGCTAACGGACAGACAGACAGACAGAATGAACAAAGTCATAAACACTTTTCAACTTTGTTGTAAAGTGTTAAAAATTAATAAAAATATTCTGGCAATAATGTTTTATTTTTCAGTCTATTTCTTTCTGTTGTTTACATTTGTAAATTTATCCTATAATACATTATTTTCACCGTATCCGTGATCATTGTTTTCATATAGGTATTTAAATGAGGTAACGGAATATATGTTTGGTGTTATTCACAATAACTTTATGCAGAGAAGAGGTAGGTATTCTTTTAGGTGTGTATTTCAGATGTTGTAGTTAGTTTGACTATTGGATAAATTGAGATATAATTAGGATAGTAAAAGAAATTGAGGGCTATTTAAATAATTCTATATTATGAACAGTTATTTAAGATACATTTTGGTAGAATATTATTCGAATATTAGGTTATTAATGAAATCGCGGGCCTTTATATGCCCAAATATTGCCGAAATAATTTATTTTATGTTTTCACATTTTAATATATGTCAAATAATGTTTTTTTTGGGTAGGTCATAAAATTGTTTTTGATATCGATATCGTTTAGCTCTGAAATCAAGTTTTAATATTCAAACGTTTCAAATGTCAAAATATCGTCAAAATAACTAATTTTATATTTTTACCTTTTAATGGGTGTCCCCAAAACATTGACTTCGGCTGCTATTCCTTAAATATCGATCTTAGACATATATAATAAATTACAAAGTTGCGTAAAATAAGGTACATAGTTTTATGAAATCGATTAAAATTCCCAAGGGAATTAAATTTTAAGAGATACAAAATTTAAATTTTTATACAGCCCTCGTGCAAAAACATTTCCAATGAGTAGAATGTGCCCCATACACTAATAAGGTGATGTGCAAAATTTCAGCATTTTATCATAAAAAGTCCCAGAGATATGAAAAGGCAAAAATGCTGATTTAAACCACTTTTTGATGCATCGACATGGGTTCTCAGAGGGGAGAAATCATGTCGGCAGATCGGTTTCAGGGGTCATACACAAATTACGAAAGAAAAGAATGATTACATAAATAAATAATAATTTTTCTATTTATTAGTACAAAAGTATCTACACTGTGTAGAAATAATAATTTTACACAAAGATTACAAAGCTTGTTCAAAATGTTTTCCATCCATGCCAATACAGAGCTCCATTCGCCTGATAACACTTCTGTGCACTCGATTAAGTTCTTGTTCCGTGATGTCACGACAACCATCTTGAATGCGTTGTTGCAACTCTGCTTTATTTAAGGGAGGGGACAGATAAACAGTTGTGCGTAAACGGCCCCACAAATAAAAATCCATAGGCGTTAAATCAGGCGATCTAGGGGGAAATTTGACTGACCCATGCAAGCCAATCCACTTGTCTGGAAACTCGTTATTTAACCAGTGTTTCACAACTGTAATATACGGTGAGCTGGAGATCCGTCCTGTTGAAACCATACATGTGGAAGTACTGTTAGGGGCAGTTCATCCATAAAATCAGGAATAACCGCATTCAGAATCTCATTAATATATCTGTCACCCGTCAACGTATCATCATATAGTATGGGTCCAAGCAAACGGTTTCTGAAACTACTACACCATACATTCACAGAAAATTGCTTCTGATGATAAATATCACCTACCACGAATGGATTTGTGTCAGACCAGAAATCCTCATTTTGAGGATTTATGCATCCATCTTGTTTAAAACACTATTCGTCAGTCCAAATTACTTTTTTCAGGAAAGAGGGATTTGCATCTTCCTGATTTAGAGCCCTACAAAAATCTAGATAACGTTGATAATCCGTTGGCTCCTCTCCTTGCACATCATGAATGTTAAACGGATGCAATTTATTCAGTCTCCGTATTCTCCACACTGTTGCACGCGGTACGTTCATTTCTGAAGCAGCTGTACGGACACTACTATGCGGATGACTGCAAACGTAAGCCAAAATATCAATTTCTACATCAGTTGAGTGAAGTCAGGACCTACCTAGTTTACCTAAACGATATAAGCTTCCTCTTTCATGCTCTTGTTGCATCAATCGGGAAATAAATCTCCCAGAAGGCTGTCGAAAATTGGGAAAAGTACGTTGATATTCCCGTGCAGTTTTTTTAGCATTGTGATTGAATAAACTGTACATCATAAGCATTTCAAAATGTTCTTCGTTGCTGTATTGCGACATACTGTCGGTATAGGCTAACTGAACTCTTAAAATGTGGCAGAAATGTGAAATACTTAAGGATCGATCAGACTGTCGGGGTGGGCGTGCTACGCTTGAGTAAGCCAGGCGATTGATCAATGGTAGAGAAAAAACAACTTTCTCATGTGATGATGCGTCTGTTGCGATTGTGTGACGCACCGGTCACAGGCAGATATTTGCATATGCATACATTTCTAAGGTGTTTTAATGTTCATTTTGATTGCGCCATTTCCAAGTTTTATTCTATAATTAATCATGTAAAATTTCAAGGTATTTTTCAGGAAGCATATTTTTGAAAAATTGTAAATAAATCTAAAGAGGCAGATATTATTTGCCTATGATGCATTTCTGCGTTGCGTCATTTGCACCCTTGCTGTAAATATTTACATTTTAATTTGCGATTAATCCCTCACTAACTTTGTTTAAACATATCTCTGGGACTTTTTATGATAAAATGCTGAAATTTTGTACATCACTTTATTAGTATATGGGGCACATTTTACTCATTGGAGATATTTTTGTACGGGGCCGTATAAAAATTAAAATTTTGTATTTCTTCAAATTTAATCCCTGAAAATTTTTATCGATTTGATAAAATTCTGTTCCTTTTTTTTCTGTACCTTTGTAATTTATTATATATGTCTAAGATCAATATTTAAGGAATACAAGCCGAGGTGAATGTTTTTGGGACACCCTGTACATCAAATAATGCTTCTTTTCGTTGGTCGTAGAATTGTTTTTAATATTGATATATTTTAACGATAAAATCAAGTTTTAAAGCGATGAAAATGCTACCTTTATAGTAAAGATTTTTACTTTGTTATTTTAGTTGAAAGCTTTTTTCTAACAATGCGATTTTGGATCTGTTACTGTGCACTATATAATAGACGTCAGTATGTACTTTTTATAACTAACACACACACTATATATATATATATATATATATATAATCCAAGAAAAAGAAGAATTGAAGGAATAAGGGATAACCAAATGCTTGGCATTTAATGGTTGGGGAGGATTGCGACTCCCCCTCTCGTTAAAGCTGCTTTTCCAGCCTAGGAAAACGCTCACGGTACCAATACAAAGCGATTAGATTCTAGTGGATATGCATAGGAAATAAATTCAACTATGAATTTAATTACTGGCCTCTATAGAATATTTTTATGAAAATACCTACAAATGTAATTTGCATGGAGTATTTGCCTCTTTATATAAAGCGGGACAAAATTATGCACAAAAAAGTTATTTTTAAGAAACAGATTAACATATCACCTAAAATTTTCTTATATTAGTTATAGACATCATATAGATTATACAAAGATCATATAAGATTACACAAATTCGCGATTTTTTAAATTTATCGAACAAAATTCCAAATTTTTTTTTCTAGCGTTTATCTTCATTAGTTTTAGCTGTGCATTTCAAATCTCAGTCAGTTTATATATTAACACTTTACATAAACATAAATGTATAAAGTTTCATATCTACCGTTTTTTTTAAAGAAAATATAAACCCGTATTTCACAACGCTGTTATCGTTTTTGCCTCAAATTCTTCTACTTTCCAAACATACGTAATAAATAATGTAGGGAAAGTAAAAATGTAACAACAGACAGTGAAACAGAAGGAGGTATTTGTCACAGGGAGACATGCGTCTGAAGAGGAAATCAAATATGGAATTATTGACCCAAATAAAAACTCTCCTTGCCAAACGAAATCCAAAGTTCTCATCGAAGATGTCTTGTATCTTCTTAATTTTTCCTGCGACCTTCTCCTTTGCATGAATGATCGTCTCAGATTTTTTTCTTTTTTTTGTTTGTCTTTTCAACGCGTGTCAAAATGGAATCAAGCGTATTTTGGGAGTTATCGTTTGATTATCTAGTTTTTATTTTTAATGGATGTTTATACGGCAGGCATTCATCCGTGGAAATTTATGGATTTATCCTTTCTGCTTTTACTTTCCTTACGATACATAGTATATGCAAAGGGATATTGCGATTTGGACAAAATCCCCACCCTAAGATTTTGGTAGATTTACAGAGCATCACTAGTTACATATCAACCAATTTTAATGATGCCCACCTGTATATATATATATATATGTTCCATCGCGGTATTTCGTGTGATAAGCATTTAAGCTGGATCGCGTGGTAGACTTCCATAAAGATTATTCAGGCGGGCGCGGTAGCCCGGTGGTTTGCGCGCTGGATTTGCACGCTCTCACAACTGCCTCCGTGTTCATGCGGAGTACGATCACGTTAAACATGTGGATCCGCACGTCCTTCCGAGAGGTTGGTGGTAGGAGAAGGAGGTACGGTCCCTGTGGATGCTTCCCCCTCTGGGTTCCGGTCTAAATTGGGTGGCACTTCCTGGCCGTCCAAACAGTTACCTTATACCTTCCTGGTAGGTCGGACGGTCTGGGTCTCAACAACAACAACGCTAGCGGCCTTCAGACTTGTGAGTTGCCCTTTTGTTTTGCATGTTTGTGCATTTATGCGCCATATTTTTCATGATTATGTGGTATTTTATGTTTTTAAGTTGAATTTTATCCTGAGTCTTTTTTCTGTTAATCTCGTTTATTCCATTGTTGGGCACAGATTGCATAAAATTTAAACCACGTGATTTTATGCAATCATAGAAACAACGGATTTTAGTATATCTGTCTAGAATGTGCCTCTGAAGACGTTTCTGGCAGATATACTATTCAATGATTTATTTTCCTAGTCCTGGCCTTTTCGTGCTCTACTTTTCCAGCCTTTCCTCGTTAATTTTTACTTTCTGTTATTAAATACACGTTATTATATTGCCCGCGGTTTGATACTGTGTTTACTAATTTGCACTCCTGCACTTTCGTTTTTATTATTTTAATAATATATATATATATATATATATATATATATATATATATATATATTAAAAATCCTATTTTGTAAAGGATAAGAAAAACTCGAGCAACGTATTAGAGTAACAATGCAGCATACAACTGTTTCAAAGATACGCTCGATCCCTTTCGTCACTGCTTAGCAACTAATAAACTTGAAGTAAGAAAATTCATAACGATTCCAGATTCCAAAGTGATTACGTTACGGGGCACCTAAGGGGATACCCTCGTATACCCACATCAAAAGTATCAGCTTGTGAAATAGCAAGTGAAAAAATTGCCTTAAATAAAAGAAACATGGTATATACCTAGCTCATGGATTCAGAAACAGCCTGAGAGAGCCAATCATAAAGAAGACTGAAGACCAGCGCAACCAATCCGAAACATCGGACTATAAAATTAGAGTTGGCCAAAATACAAAAGAAAGGTTCTACACTACAGGAAATTAAATTAAAAGGAAGCATAAGAGTTTCAAAGGCTAAAATATGGGCAAAAATGTAACAAATATAAAGAAAAAGAAAATAAATGCAGGGTATACCATTAGACCGTGGACAAAAATGGAGAACTGGATAAGTCATTAACTAAATTTTTAGAATTTCTGAATATGAAAGGTGAAAAGTTGAGATCATAGATCGTCGTGCATGTTTGTATAATTCTTGCTGAAGTAAACTCTAAACGGTGGTCAAAATTAAAGCAGTGTTGAGCAATTGAAGATTTATTGGAGGCAAAATTTTTGCATACTGTTGTTTTTACAAAGAAAAAAAAATTGATGTGGGCAGTACATGACTTTCCCTGCAAACTTATATCCATGTTCTCTTTATTTTAATTAAATTTTTTTAATTAAATTTAATTCACTTTTATTTCAATTTTCGTTCTCATTTGGTAACTGGACTTATTTTCAAAGGTGGCGTAGAGATAATACAAAACCTAAAATATCTCGAGAACGGCTAGTCCTAGTATAATGGGGTTGGTGTTATTCTTTTCTTTGTTAAAAATTACGTATAAAACTAGCATTTAATGGATATATTTGAGCTAGTTTTTATCATTTAGATTTTTACGATTTTTGAGGGCCATTTTGCAATAAAAGGCAGGTTATTTTTTTTTTCGAATCTTACCAAAATCTAATCATCACCAGAGTAATCCACAAGTGACTTATCATCCGAATTTTGTGAAATTCGGTCCATCAGTTTTTCAGTTAGAGTGGATACAGTCAATTTTGCTGGTCGTTTCGCAAAAAAAGGCGGGTTCTTTTATCCCGAATCGTACTAAAAACTAATCGGCACCAGGGTCACACCCAAGTGACTTACCTAGTAAATTTTATGAAATTCGGCCCATTAGTTTTTGAGTTGGAGTGGATACATAAGTTGCACAGACACACACACAGACGTCACGCTAAAAACAGTTTTTCGTATTCTAGAGGTCTCGAAACGTGTAGATCCGTTGAAAACTCAAGTTGCGAATTTCGGCATGATTACAATACTTTCCTTATACATTGCCATGTATTGCAGGGAAAGTAAAAATCTTTGAAACATCTATCTTTCAGGATCTGCTATAGATAGAGCTCAGATGATGACTGATTTTGATTTAGGATCAAATTGTCTGGGGTGGGGTGGGGGTCTAGAGGGTTCATTTAGGATTTACACTTAAAGTTTTTCCCCAATTCTAGTTAAAAATGTTTCATTGTACTTGAAGTATCTATTTTTGAAGATTGGCTATAGATAGAGCTTGATGGTAACTGATAGGGATTCAGCATTAAATTCTGGAGGAGGTAGAGTGATTCACCAAGAATTTTTATTTGAGGCACATTTTACACTTCCCGTTTAAAATTTTTTCCTGAAACGTCTATTCCTCACGAATAGTTATAGATAGAACTTAAATGATGACTGATATGGGTTCGGCATCTGATTGCAGACGGGATTACAGATTTGCACTTCCGGTTCTGCAGATTTCACTTCCGATTAAAAATATTACATTTTCCTTGCAACATATATTTCTAAAAATTTCCTACAGTTAGAGATTGGATGATAATTGGTATACATTCAGCATCAAATTGTGGAGGGAGTTGAAGGGTCCACTAAGGATTTCCACTTTTGCTTTTTTTATCATTTCCGGTTTTAAAGAATTTATTGAAACAGTAGAATTTTTTTTATCAGTAAGCATCATTTATTAGGATTGGATAAAGCTTAGATGATGATTGATATGAATTTAGCATCAAATTTCGGATGGAGATCGGTGGCTTACTAAGGATTTTCACTTCCGCTTCTAGAGATGTCACTTTTAGTTTTTTCAGAAAATTCGCATGATTGTATGAAATAAATATGTAAAAGAGACTAAATATAGACAGAAATACAGTCGCCTCATTAGCTCAATGGGGAAAAAGCCGATCTTATAAACCAGGCTCGAATCCTGATCACGGCACCAAATCTGTCGGAAAGAAAAATAAAATTCCTGAAATTCACTTATTTAAAAAACAACCTAAAAGCATATTAAATACTTTTATTTTGCAACACCTAAAGGTGTGCTGTTTGACTAGTTTTCCAAATACAAAAATGTGCAATCTTACAAAAATTAGAATTAGAACTCTAAATAGAATAAAACTAAATACACAAATTTATTTTGTGCAATACGCTAATGTTTATTAATTATGCCCAGCGGAGATTGTTGGTTCGATTTCTTTATGAAACAAGAGTTCTCTACATTTGTCTGAATTTGAAAATAAATTTTATTTGTAAAATCACGCTTAAGTAAAAGAAATTTTATTTTATGATATAAGTCATATACGAAAAATATCCTCGAGTTTGAACTTCTTCCATTCTTAATCCACAATGTTCAGAACAAACATTCATACCGATTCTTTCAAAATGGGGCATATTTTCTAAAATTAGAAATTCACCGGCAGACGATTCTTCTTTTAGAATATTAAAGCCTTAATTGCAATTATTTGCGCGTCCTTATTTTGTCCCAAAAAGAATGCAACAAGATTTAAGATAATAAGCTGAGAACAATGTGCCATACCGATTACGATACGCCATACTTCACGGATTATCGGTTGAAATCGAAATGGCTTGTGTGTGTCTATTATTCGGAGATGCCTATTTGTATTGGAGATTCTTATTGGACAGGAGAATTTTTTTTCGGTAGTGGCCTAAATATGTTTGGTAGATCTTTTGTTTGGAAGAAGGACAACTGCAGGGCAATAATGAACAATCTTCTGCTTTAAATGGAATGTGTTTAGTCTTTTCTGTTTGAGTTTATACTCTGTTGAGACTTTTGATGGGATATTTGTAGGTTTGAATTAGCTCTTTCTTTACATTTTGCGATCTGCGTGTTTAATTTTTTATTACTTATTTATAATCTACTAAACTAGACAAGAGTAAGCTTCGAAACATAACAATGGGCACCACTTCCTACGCTGTTAAAAGTAACATTAGGTTGATTTGTTAAAATTAAGGCTGTTGTCTGAACGGATCAACACGAAACAAAATTAGAAAAATATCTGACGTGTTCAACAAATGTCTTTCCCTACAGATTAACAAATGTTGGATATTGTAGCAACGACGAATATTAAATTGGACACGGCTCATAGCTTGAAACTATATTAAGTACTTCTACTTTTGAGGGTTTTTTTTTTACATGGTTACTATCCGGCCACTCACACAGTTGCTGCAAACCCTCGGGCCAGTTGAGTGGTCTGGGTTTTCAACAGGGTCAACAACTTTACTATCACAGTCCAGACAGGTGTAAAGCGCATGGCACATGGGTTTATCTACATGGATTTAGAGCAACTGCTTGTGTAGCAGATTTACAGTGTTACTAAGAAAGTCCTTAGGTATCATAATAACTTTTTAAGGAAAGATCTATGAGTGTACACGTTAGCTCTATTTACAGTAAAGTGACGATGCCAGATCGAATAAAAGTAGTTGTAGCTCCCCTAGGGGATAATTCAAAAAGTTTAAGATATCGAATTCGGTAACAAAACTGGAAAGATATAAATAGCCCAATTTTAAAATTATAAAGTACCGTCTCATGGGTATTAATTGACAATAAAACTGTCACAGAAAGCATTTATTTATCACAATATTGTTATTGGTGAATTGCTGCCTTTCATGAATGATGCAATAAACAATGCTTACCAGGACAGAAATATAGTGTAGAGCTTGTTTAAAATGTCCTCTAACAAAAGCAATGTACATTTAAATTACAGAAAGAATATTACTGCGTATTTTATCAAGCATTTCAGGAGTCACTGGGATACAGCATTTTGATAAGAATTTATTGCCTTTCATATACGCGGTTCGTTCGTTTCTGGTGTCGATTACTCTTAATTAGACAAAACTCTAGAACGTTGTAATTGGCTTGTTTTGTGTATCTTATTTTGCTTCTGAGTTCGTTATTCTAACTTTTTAAATTCTCCATTAGGTGGTGGTGTGCGTGTGTGTGTGTGTGTGGGGGGGGGGGGCTGTAATCACTTTTATTCGATTCAATTTTTTTTCTAACGTTTCTTCTGCTTTCATATATAGACAATATACACAGAATACTACCTAAATTCGATAAAAATCGCTTTTGCGGTTTTTAAGATTACGAAGAGCCAACGATTTTGAAAAACGTTTTATAGCTAAATTGTATACTTTTTTCTAGAACGTTTTCTTTGCGTTCACATCTATATAATATATAAAACTTGCCACCTTAATTGGGTCCAAATTGCTACAGTGGTTTTCGAAATTACGAAGGGGCAACGATTTAGCGCTTATACAGACCGATCATGTCCGCAGTATGTAAAAGCTGGGATTTTCTACCAAATTAGTAAAATTCTTTTTTATTATCCTTTTTCTTTTTACTATAAATTTAAAATGTGAGTCAACCCCATCTTTTGAGTCTTTGAGATTCATTTTTCTTAAAGGAAAGCAACAGACATTTTTCCAACTTTCCTTTGGAGTAAAGATAACTGAAGAAAACATTTCGCAGTGTATACTTGATGCTTATTCATGCATACGGGCTGCTTTATCTACCTCTGAGATCTTTTTTACAAAATATCTTCACTGCAAATCATCTCCACTTTTCCTCTCGGATCAGGGGTCACAGTTCCAGTCACTAAAAATACCGCGTCTTCAAAATTGAAATATCGCTCGTGAACTTGGAACTTCCTCCTACGACTACGACAGGTGATTCTTTTTGGCGGAAAACTTCTGGCTGCAACTCGGAGAAAGAAAAAAGAAGAAGAAGAAGCCGAGAGAATTCGGCCAGTGGACTGAAGTGACCCTTTCTCTGGCAAGCGATGACCAGGAGGAGGCATCTGCCAAAATTTTAAAAAGTGATTTCTGTGATAAGAAGCGACTGTATTCAAATTGAGGGTTGATTGACCTTAAGGAAGTTTCTTAATGGTTATTTTTCACAATCATGGGGAATATATAAAGTTATTATTTTTTATCTATATACTATATAAGTGGTGAAGCATGAAGGGAGTTTGGGGAGACAGCGCCTACCCAAACAACCCGCTATTATTTTGTTTTAATTCTGCATTATTCAATATAAGTGCATAAAATATTTCGAATAATGTACAATTAAAGTGGAAGTTGCCCGGTAGCTGGATGTTTGACGGATATTGTCTCTTCAAATTCCTTACACAGCAGAAAATATTTGTTAGTAATTAATAATCAAAATACGAGGGTTTATTTTAAAAAGGAAATTGCAGAATAAAGCAATTTTCAATCGAATTTAGAGCACGATTCCTTACTAATACTCCATGTGTAAAGATACCTGTTGATTTGACTTCTATTTACAGCTATTTAATATTTTCATAAACAACTTGATGAGGGCAGCACATGCCTTTTATTACATACTCAATGTCATTTATTTATTTATTTTTCTATACACATTATTTTTATTTATCATTCATCGGTTTAAATTTTGTCGAATAGTTTTTGAGCTACATTGTATAAACATACAGACAGACACACAAACAGACAGGCACACACACACACACAGGCGTTTACATTACAAATCGTGAATTTGTGTTCTACTGTGCCTTAAATGCATAAAGTCATCGACAACCGCATGTCTAATTTGTGACCTGTCTCAACACTTTTCCTATACAGTACCTTGCAATGCAAAGAAAGGAAAATCGTTCAATGATAGGCTGCAAAAATTACTCAAGTATAAAACCATTCGAAAGATAAAATTATTAAATGGCTGATATATACATCGCTGTTTCTGGGTAAAGTAAGCATGGTACTCAATTACATATGAAATAGTTGTAAAGCCTTAAAAACTCAATGCTGTGTCATTTATTCCACTTCTGTCTGGTGCCTGATGCTGATAATGTTGTATGTATGGAAGCGACGATGGCTGAATTCACCCGGACTTATTATTTGGCGATTCTGATGAAGAATTAGATTTTTATCGTTTCTAACGTGGTATGTTAATGTTTTGACAAAATACTGTTTCAAAAACCTTGCCTTTAAACTTTATTTTAAATTAAAAAAAATATTGATTTTGTATAAAAATTAAGCTTCGGCTTATCTCTCTCTGGTTATGCGTTTGGACGTATTTTTTTGCCTCTTCAAATGTTGCTTTGTACATGAGCGAGCTTATTCTGTGTTAAATAAATCTGATGGGGGAAATGTGTGATTCTGACCACAGATGAACACATTTATGCATCGCGGGAGAATGAAAAACAAATCAGAAATTTCTTATGATTCGATTTCGCTGATAATCAACAAATTCATTTTTTTTTATTACCGGTTAAAGTAAGTTCTCAAAATGTTATGGAAATTGACTGATACTTTTCAGCTGTCGCGAAAGATTTGCTATAATTTTTTTAAAATTGTGTCATTTTCTTTATAGTTTGAACTACTTTAAAAGAACTCACTTGTCTAAAAGGGTGTTTATTTCCTTATGGCTAAAAGTACTTTCACATTTACTTAAAAAGAGTTTCTACTCTTTTAAGGTTAAAATCATTTTCAAAGCACTCACTAATTTAAAAATCTGATGTGGGCAGCACATGACTTTCCCTGCAAACTTATATTTACGTTCTCTTTATTTTAATTAAATTTAATTCACCTTTAATTCAATTTTCGTTCTCATTTGCTAACAGCACTTATTTTCAAAGGTGCCGAAGAGAAAATAAGAAAAACTAAAATATCTCGAGAACGGCTAGTCCTAATGTAATGGCATTGGTCTTATTCTTTTTATCGTTACACAATACGTATAAAATAAGCCTTTAATGAATATATTTGAGCATACGTAGCTTATATTATAGATTTTGACGATTTTTGAAGGCCATTTCGCAAAAAAAGCAGGTTAATTTTTTTCCCGATTCGTACCAAAATCTAATCAGCACCAGGGTGACCCACAAGTGACTTATGTACCGAATTTTGTAAAATTTGGTCCATTAGATTTTCAGTGGATACAGGAAATTTTTGGGGTCCTTTCGTAAAAAAAGGCGGATTCTTTTATCCCGAATCGTACTAAAAACTAATCAGCACCAGGGTCACACCCAAGTGACTTGCCTACCAAATTTTATGAAATTCGATCTATTAGTTTCTGAGTTAGAGTGGATACATACATTACACAGACAGACACACACACACACAGACGTCACGCTAAAAATAGTTTTTTCGTATTCTAGAGGTCTCGAAACGTGTAGATCCGTCGAAAACTCGAGTTGTGATTTTTGGTATGATTCCAATATTTTCCCTATACATTACCATGTATTGCAGGGAAAGTAAAAATCTGATGTGGGCAGCACATGACTTTCCCTGCAGACTTATATTAACGTTATCTTTATTTTAACTAAATTTATTTCACTTTTAATTCAATTTTCGTTCTCATGCGGTAACCGGGCTTATTTTCAAAGGTGGCGTAGGGAAAGTAAGAAAAACTAAAATATCTCGAGATTGGCTAGTCCTAGTGTAATGGGGTTGGTCTTATTTTTTTCGTCGTTAAAAATTACGTATTAAATCAGCATTTAATGGATATATTTGAGTATACCCAGTTCTTTAGTTTAGATTTGGACGATTTTTGCGGGCCATATTGCAAAAAAAGGCAGGTCATTTTTTTTCGAATCGTACCAAAATCTAATCAGCACCAAGGTAACCCACAAGTGACTCATCTACCGAATTTTGTGAAATTCGGTCCATCAGTTTTTCAGTTAGAGTGGATACAAGCTTTTGCGGGCCATTTCGCAAAAAAAGGCGGGTTCTTTTATTCCGAATCGTACCCAAAACTAATCAGCACCAGTCTCGCTCACAAGTAACTTACCTACCAAATTTTGTGAAATTCGGTCCATTAGTTTTTTAGTTAGAGTGGATACAAAATCTGCACAGACAGACACACAGACACACAGACAGACACACACACAGACGTCACGCTAAAAATAGTTTTTCGTATTCTAGAGGTCTCGAAACGTGTAGATCCGTCGAAAACTCGAGTTGTGATTTTAGGCATGATTCCAATACTTTCCCTATACATTACCATGTATTGCAGGGAAAGTAAAAAGAGTGCCAATTTCTTTATGGTTAAAAGTTCATTTAAAGCACTCACTTACTACACAGTGTGTTTATTCCTTTATTGTTTAAATATTCTTCAAAGGATGCCTCTTTCTTTATGGGGGTCATAGTGGACAAAGACTCTGCTTCTTTGACAACGAAATAATGGTGTACAAGTTTCAAAGAACAATTATTTTATGCAATTAATTAATACCACGTAACTTGCAATTTGGCATCTTATGAGTGCAAACAGAGTGACCCATTCATACCCTGAAAAAACTTCATCAAAATGCAATTGACAATTAATGAATATGCCGTGAAATAAATGACTATTGGCGAATTATTTGGCGTCAAAATACAAAACTAGTACAAAAAGTATCTTCTCTTGTGAATGCAGTGAAGCAGTTCCATGAGAATGTTGTTAACGGATATGATGCATAATATTCCATGTGGAAACGAACATATTTGATTATACTTACTACTTTTTTAATTTTATGCAATTTTTTTGAAAAATTAATGTTTCGGGATAGGTTCATGCTAATGTTTTAAAATTAGTGTTATTCGTTGTCTAGAACTTTTTTCGTCATTTGTTTTCTAAGAAAAAAAAATTAGAAATGATTGTTTATTTAGTTCTATTAAAAGCCCTAATTGTTTAATGATTTTTCAAAAATTCATTTGAAAGTTAGGGGGGAGGGGTCTTTCTAAAAATTCGATTGCGTTTAAAGTCAATAGGGTTCCAGTATTCACTGACTGTAATAATCGTACTAAATGATTTTCGAAACGCTTCATTTCTTCGTCAAATATCATGTTCACAGTCTCACAGACACACACAGTAACATACATTCACACACACACACACGCAGATATCACCACAAAAGCGTTCGATCCGAGTGCAGGGATACTTAAAACGTGCTCTTCCGTCAAAAACTCGAATTAGAATTTTCGGTGATCCGCCATAATACTTTCCCCATAAATTATTCTATGTCTAAAGGAAAAGTCAAAATGCATATATTTCTATCTTTTTATGGGTTAAAATGTAAAAAGAAAACAGCATCAAAACAAATAAAACGCATGAAATGGAAAAGTGTGAAATAGCGTGCCAACAACGGTCTTCGACTGTAACAATTCGGCGTTTCGACCTCCTTGCTCATCAATGGAACCATTACGATAAGTTATCGCGGTTACAGTTAAGATTAGAACCCTGAAGGAATAAAAATAAACTTTAAAGTTTACTATTTACAAGCGTTTAGATGTTGTTTTATAAGAAAGTTAAACTCATTTTCATATATCTAGAAGGCGAGATAGATTCTTACTTTGAAACTGCCATATATGTTTATACTAGTTCAATGTGTTTATACTACGTATATTACTAAATGTGTTTATACTACGTATATTAGTAAATGTGTTTATACTACGTATATTACTAAATGCATTTATATTATGTTATTAAATGAGTTTATAATATATAATTAAATGTTTTTATACTAGTCTTAAATGTTTTTATACTAGTCTTTATATGAATGTGTTTATACTAAATTATTAAATGTGTTTATACTAGTCCTTATGTTAATGTGTTTATACTGTATAATATTAAATGTGTTTATACTACCTTTCACTTAATTTTACTGTAATTTCTTTTGTGTTCTTTAGGTGTAACGACTTATCTATATAATAATTGTCTGACATGTTTGTGTATTTCCCGACTCTTCAGAAGTTCCTAGGTGAGCTACAAGGTTGAATTTTTGCACACTTATAATATCGACCAAGGAACAGAACCTAATCGAACTAGATTTTTGATTTCCTTGTGCACAGAAAAAAGGGGGTTTTCAGAAAAGCAGACCCAAGCAACAAGTTAGTCTTCATAACATTGAAAACTAGATTTTTGAAAACATTCATAACGTTTGAAAATTTTGAAAACGTTCATAACATTGAAAGCTAAATTTTTGAATAGTATAGAACACGGGGAACTTAATAAAATTGAATTTTTGATTTATACTCTTCTAACGGAGAAAGTGGGGTGGGTGGGTGGGTGGAAAAGACGTTACAGATCCTCCAGAAACTCCCCGGTTGCTTAAAAGACTTAAATCTTTGTTCACTTACAGTATCGTCCTCGGGATAGAACTTTAAGAAGTCGGATTTCCGATTCTCCCTAAACGGAGAAAATGGAGGAGGGGTGACGGGAAGAAAAGCCTTTTCAGGACATCTTAAAAGCTCCCGCTGACCTAGAAGGATAAAACTTTATACAATTTCAGTATAAACCACGATATAGAACCTAACTGAGCCAATTATTGATTAAGTCTACCACTTTGACTACCTATGCATTTTTAAAACTATGTAAAACTTATTTTAAAAATCTGATGTGAGCAGCACATGACTTTCCCTGCGGATTCAAATTCATTTTCTGTTTATTTCTTTAATAATTCAGTAAATTGAGTTTAATTGCACTAATAACACTCATAATTAATTGAAATGACACAAATTTGCACTTTTAATTCAGCTTTCGTTTTCATTTGGTAACTGGACTTATTCTCCAAAACCGGCGTAGTAAAAATGTGAAAAACTAAAATATCTCGAGAACGGCTAGTCCTAGAGTGATGGGGTTGATCTCTATTTTTTTCTTCGTTAAAAGTTACATGAAAAACAAGCAATTTAATTGATATATTTGAACATACGTAGTCTTTTATTTCAGATTTTGATTGTTTTTGCGGGCCATTTCGCAAAAAAAAGTAGGTTATTTTTTCCCGAATCGTACCAAAATCTAATCAGCACCAGGTAACCCACAAGCGACTTATATACTAAATTTTGAGAAACTCAGTCTATTAGTTTTTCAACTAGAGTGGATACAGCCAATTTTTAGGGCCATTTTGCAAAAAAAGGCGGGTTCTTTTATACCGAATCATACCCAAAACTAATAAGCACCAAGGTCATACACAAGTGACTGACATACCAAATTTTATGAAATTCGGTACACTTGTTTTTGAGTCAGAGTGGATACATACATTGCACAGACAGACACATAGACAGACACACCAGACAGACTGACAGACACACAGACAGGCAGACGCACACATAGACGTTACGTTAAAAATAGATTTTTCGTGGTTCTAAAGATCCTAAAACGTGTAGATCCGTCGAAAACTCGAGTTGCGATTTTCGGCATGATTCTAATATTTTCCCTATACATTACCATATAATGTAGGGAAAGTAAAAAGTGTAATTTAATTTTTTAAGCGTGTTAATTTTCCTGTCTTTGACAGCCTTAAAATACTAGAGCTTACACTATAAAGTAACACATTTTTATTTTGAATGACATTCAAGTCTTAAATGTGTTGATCAGTAAATTATCTATTAATGCAAAAAACTGTGTATTAAGCTCGTTATATGCTGGGATGGATAAAAGATATATATGCAAAAGAATTTTTTTTCATGCGCTTACCTGAAATTCCTATAAAAATCTCCTGCTCCACTTAGACTACGAATATCTCCCAGTAAAAACTATTAATTACTATAAGACCTCTCTATCAAAACTTAATTGCTATACGACGTAAATTTATAGGGTCCCCCCCCCCGTCCCCCTGCAACAAAACGCATGAACAGTGAAATGAGAACAGAAAACTCGCCATATTTTGAATTAAAGAACATTAAATGAAAATTCCCACACATCTGCTGGAATTATCAATGAAATTAAATTTTATTTTCAGAGACAGTCGATTATCTCCAACTTGGCGACCATTTCTCAAAAGTTGCAAAGTTAGAGATATTTGCCCCAAATTTAATCACCAGATTATCTCCAAAACGGGACAGATAGAGATACGGCTTGTCTTACATATTATTAGCAATTTATTCTGTTGTGAAATAAAAAAAATTATATTGTAAAAGAGTTTAACTGTACTTCAAGATATTGTCTTTGTAAAGATTACTTCCACTATAACTAGCAAAGGATTTACTTGCTGTTAAGAAGAAAATGGATTTTTAACATAAAAAGCATACATAATTATTAAAAAGCTGACCCTTTTTGATATTTTTGCCTTCTTATACTTTGTTTGTTTTCTGGGAAATTTTCAGATTCAATAAAAAAGGCAACTTTAAAGCCCCCCCTGAACACATTTAGAACACTTTCGTTACTTACAATACTTTTTCTATACATACAATATGTATTATTGGTGAACAGTCAGTGGAGAGCTGCCAAAATGCTAACAACTGTTACATTTAAAAAAAAAAAGGCATATGCTTTTCATAGTTTATTCCAAATATTTCTTACAATTTAACAACCAGTTCTCAAATACTGGTAAAAGTGCCACAACTGCCATGTATGTACCGGGGCGTACCGGCTGCAACCCACTTCTTGATGCATCGGGTATAAATCGAACGACCATTTGGTAACATATATATTGATTCCAAGTGATTTTGAAATGTGCTTGGATCGTATGTAGGTCTAAGTGAATTAGTTATAGAATTATGCAGTGGCAGTGACATATACTATTGGCACCTGGAGCGAGGCTACTGATACGTTTAGCACCTAGAACGAGACCTAACTAATTTGGTGCTAATAACAAGCTCAACTTTTAGAGTTATTTTTCAACGTTTATTGCTAAATCTCTTAGTCCAACATGTGACTCTTGGACGGAATAAAATAATTCATATTTACAATATTTTTTTTTTGCAATTTTTAATGATATATTTAGCCCTGTTTTTCAAAGTCCTAGCACTTTAGAAGTCTCTAAACACTTTTAAAAACAAATAAATTATTTCCGGTCCCAATTCATTAAAAAATCAGTGATATAAACTGGTTTTCGAATTATGAAGTGGTCATGATAGACTGACAGAAACATATTTTTAATTTTCGCTGTTTCGT
This sequence comes from Amaurobius ferox, assembly GCA_951213105.1. Lineage (NCBI taxonomy): Eukaryota > Metazoa > Arthropoda > Arachnida > Araneae > Amaurobiidae > Amaurobius > Amaurobius ferox. The sequence goes on from OX578151.1 coordinate 53,332,528, forward strand.
GAACAGAACATTCCTTAGACTTTGCATATTAGTTGGCAAAAACACTATTAAAATCGTTCACATAGTTCTGGAGATATTTTACTTCGAATTCAAAATATCGCCTGAACTAAGCTTTTAGCATCAGTTTTTCGAATTTATTAGTTAGTTTACTTTTGGAATACTAATATTACTTTTATTAATATTAGTTTTAGAATATTACTTTTAGTTTATAAAGTATAAAGATACTGTAATACGATGTAGCGCACTTATAACACAAACTTTAAACATTTTTAACGTTATAACATCAGTTTGCAATAAAAACCTGTAGCAAAAGTAATGGTTACGAAGAAAAAGTGCACATTAAAATGCAATTTTATTCCATTTAGGTCCATAATTTCCGTTTTAAATACTTATTAAAGTGGCCCATTAGACTTCCTCCTATCATAACAACTTATTAACACTTATGACATACTTACGCAACTACTTATATAAAGGAAGTAGTCACATAAATAAAACATCCAGCACTTTCACTTATTAAGGGGAAAGTAAACATTATTACTAAACAATCAAAGTAACATACGATAAACAACAACAAAACCAAACAGAAATCAAATAAAATACTCTTCATTGTTATCAATATGTTTCTCACGTACGATCATGACGATGCAAGTGCAGAGATGGGTTAATGCCCTAGAAATCTTGCGACAGATCTAGCAAATGCTATACACTGAATCGGTTAAGCCCCAGGCTCCTGAATATTACTTTCACCAAAATGGCAACACTATAGAACTGATGAATTGCAGATAATTACATGTTGCCTGACAATTAAACCTAATTTGACATGTGTTACTTTGTGAATAAATCAACAAAATCGTCTGCGTTTAGCATTTTAATATATAATCCGATTGATTTGAGGAAAAGCGGTTTATTATACGTGGAATTTTGTTCTTCACATGACACTTGAGAACATACATTGAAGCTAGAGAGACTTCTGACTTAAAGATGTGGCATAAATGTGAAATATGTGTTTGACTCATTATTCATCACTAGACATGGACCATGGTTTTGAATTTCGAAGACAAAACTCCTTAAAGAAAGGATTTTAGAATTTTTTTGGTAGAAGTACTTTAATTTTAAATCCAGAAACAGCAGAGACTGTTTATATCTCACCCATTGGGGAGCATATAATTCAGAGCTCATAGTGTACATGCAATTTCATCTTAAACTTTAGTGTCGAATGTGATTATTGCAGAAATATAAATAAATAGTAGTTTGAAAGTTAATTTTCTGTAAATACCATCTGTAATCAAATATCAGGCTTTAAAGGGACTCTAACTAAGAAAGTAAAATGTAAAAACTGTACTTTTTTGCTCCAAGTGTTTTGATTTTATAAAACGTTAAAATATTTTAATTTGATTCATTCTCACTGTAATGCATTAAATGAGGAAATACGTAACCTATTTTAAACTATTCAACTTTAAAACATACGTAGAATATGTACTATGCTGTTTGAAAATTTACGTTCAGAAATGACAAAATTCGTAATTTTATGACAGTTCAGTTCATATTAATAATCGTTTTGAAATAAATATTTAGATTTATGATGTGGTATGAGGGAATGTTATACCAACTGTAAAATATAACTCAGAGAGCCAAAAAATAAAATTGTCCGAAAATATGAATAGTATATTCCTAAAACATCATTTAATCCTTCAAAAAGTACTTCCTATATCATTATGCATATTCTTTTCTGAAACATAGTAAGCATGGATTTATTTTGTCTGCACTGAAATTGACCTGTAATAACAAATAAGCTCTAATCCATTTCAATGAAGCGTCATATATTTTTGAACATAATACTAAATTAATAGAAAAGATAAGTTTAAAATACATGATGTACGTAGATATTAATATATTGTATTTGTCTGAACAGAAGTATATAATATGCATAATTCAGCAGGGATCGAAATCCTTAACTTGCAACAAAATTAAAGAGAACTGACATTTTCGGTCAAACCGAAATTTTGAATTTTTTAATTCATTTTTCTGTTATTTTACTTGCAAATGCTTATAAATAGAAAACCTTTAAAATTACATTAATATTTGCATACCAAAAGCACTATTTTTAAAGGACTTCTGTGTAGAATTTCATCAACAATTTCTATATTTTAAGTTAAAAAGGTATCCACAAAATTTAAAAAAATGAGTCATTATGAAGCAAGTTAACTAAATTAACCAATATCTCTATAATAAATTTATCTCAATTAATTTATATAAACTAAATTTTTCTGCAGAAAGTCATTACCATGTATTATACAGTTAGATGAATTTAGGATAAATTTTAGTTTTTATGTATTATTTTTCTTTACTTATATTTTAGTATAAAAACGCTTGTTTATTATACAAAATAATTTAAAATAATAAAATATATAATAAAAATTCATATCTCACCTCAAAAGCATTGAAGCATACAGTTTGAATATTTATCGAAAATGTGGTTTCGAAATGCTATAAATGTCGGCAAAAAGGCTTGAAAAAGCATAAAATATATTAATCAAAGTATTTTTAGTATGCAGAAAGACAGACCTTAAAAGGCAACAAATCTTTAAGCTTCAGGTTGATTAATAATTCTTGATTTTTTTTTACTGTCCAGTGCATAATTATAAAAAAAAAAATTTTTTTTTGGTTCACTTTCACTGAAAAGTTATTTTTACATTCTGCTAAATTTCCGAGAATTCGAATTTTCTCAGAGCAGAAATCCGTGGGATTATTTTTTGTCCATTTTTCAAGATTTTTTGTGTTTTAAGTCCATGGGCCACTAAATATATATTTCCAAAAATTTAAGCAAAATATCCACATGTATGATTCCAAAGCCTTTGAGGCGCTCTGCACGATATATCCAATGGTCACTCAATCTGTGAGAAACTCTCATAACGATTTAAGCCTTACCTTGTAGTAACAATATTAAACGAGAGTCGAAATGTACGGTGTCTTCCTTTGCTTGCACGGCACGACAATACACACACCCCTCAACAAGTCACCAATATATACGAGGCCTCACCACCAATAGCAAGTCCTGACCTACTTGCGAATACGTCATCGAATGTAGGCCAATAGTACTTACTCGTCCAGTAAGGCAGATCTCGAGAGAACGAGAGGGAGATTTCTTCGCCATCTTGCTTTTCAATTTCGCTTTTGGTGTTCTTTTTTCCAAGTGAGGAGTTTTCACCTGCGCTGATATCCAAGTTGCCCCGAGGAAGAGTTTTAAACCTCACTCTCGATTGAAGAACGTTGAACTTTCTTACGAAAAACTCCGTCCTTGAGATTATAGTGTCAGTGTCAGAGAAGAGTGGTGTTTGATAATTCAAGAAAAAGAATGTGATGCTTCTAATTCGATTACTTGCCTTCCGGGCGGTGTTATTTTTGAAGCAGTAGCGAGAGTTTTTTTTTCTGTAACTGTGAAAGTTGTTGTTGTTGTCTTCGGCTGACCCGATGAACTTAAACTAGATCCACTTTCGTTAGACTTGTTTGGGTTTCTCTGCGGGTAACATTTTCAAAATGTTATTAATAGATATGATAGAGTTTATTGGAAAGTTCTTGAGATTGACCTCTATCCTAGAAATTGTGAATTATCTCTTGATTCCTGTAATTAAATCAATTTAGTTTATTTTGGTACATTCATGCGTGGAGTGTTTATTTTAGCTTAAATTTAGAACAGTATCTAAAAAGTGATACTTAATTTAATGTGCGCTAGTGACCTTTTGTGAAGAATGAATTTTTACTTTCTCTAGCAGGCACAAAAGAAATTCTCATATCAACTAAAGATTATTTGCGATATATTTATGGCAAGATACATGGCGATATATTTTCATAATATCGTTCACTGTACCTTAATAGTAGAAAATGTATCCGATTTTGTTCGGGAGTTAAAGTAGGGATTAATTTAATTCACGAAGTTTTCGAAAGGCAACAGGGCTAAGGAAAGAAATGAATTTGTTTCAGTTTTAGCAATGGGTAAGAGATAAAGTTGTAAAAGCCCGAAAAACCCGGTTTATTCCCTGGATGAAACCGGTTTTCTTGGAAAGGGAATTTTTGTAAAAATTGAGAACTTAGAAAGTTTCCAAAAATTGAGAATATTTGACAATGTATTATTATTCGGAAATCTGCTACTTCTTCATTGTGAGATAAATAAATGTATGCTGGCTTTGTACATTAAAATGGTAAATTATTTTGTTATTTCAAAATGAAAATTTTTAAAGGATGTGTTGCAGAAAAATTAATTTTAGGCTTCCTTTGTTTGCGTATGGGAAATTCGGTAGGTTTGTTGAATTTTAAAAAACATTAAAATTTGAAAATTTTCGGAATATAGTGAAAAATAATTATACATTAAAAATAATTTAATTTGTTATCTGACAAATACAAACGGGCTTTAGAGTATAAAATATTTATTTCAAGTGACTAATTCAGCCATATTCATTTAATACGAAAAGTTGAAAAGAAATTTATATCAATGATTTACAATTTGCACATTGTCTTCGACGAGTTTTACTAATATCAAAATTTGAACTATAAATTTTTATTTTAACAAATGCTATCGACATACTAATATCATGATTGATGAATGGCTTCTTATATTTCGCCTAGACGTATTATAAGCTACATTAATCTGTTTGTTCACTTAAGAAATTATTTGAATTATCATGCAGAACATTTTTCATGATTATCCGAATAAAACCGGTCACGATTTCAGTTTTTATACTCAACTAGGAATTGTCAAGAAGTTTACAAAAATAAGACCTGTTTAATTAATGTTACATTGTAAAAAGTTTTCAGCGATGTTTCATACCAGAGAGGACAGCTAATTGATTTCAGGGGAAAATTATGTGTGAAATATGTGAATTATGATTCAAATGTTAGAATATAACTAGATGTTTTCTGCCGTGAAATACTATGCTGTTTGAACTAGAACAGGTTACGTCCAATTGTTTAAAATATTTTGGCTGGGAAATAAATACCTTTATAATTTTGAAATGTTTTGAATGGGAAAACTATAATAATTTTATTTTTAATTAGAAGGTATTCACATTTTCTAATACAGGGTGTCCCAAAAAGATTGAAACGCGCTTTAATTCTTTACCTGTTGGAGATAAGAGGGCAATGTAAATTACAAAAATGTTGAAAGTAAGGTAGGAAATAAGACTACGTTAATGAAATAGTACTCCCATTCATTTTCAAAAAGCTGTACTTTTTAAATTTTTATACGACTCCCTTAGACAAATTTGGTTAATCAGAAAATTTTTATTTTTAATTTTTAATTCAACAAGATCATAACCCCCCCCCCCCCCCCCCCGCATATTTGTATCTTTAAAATTGAGCGAGTTATATTTAACTGAAAATTGAACATTGTGAATGGGGACCCTATATCAAATTAGAAATGTAACTTTGTGACATATCACATAAAAGATAAAACTGGATGATAATACATAGGATATCCAATCGCGTAGTGAGTACCATTGCTTTATATGATCTCTGTCTGTGTAATGCTTTATTTAGATGCATTTGTGATAAAAAATTTTGGCACATATTAACGTATTTTTGATCTAAATAATTTTCATCGACAATTTGTTCATGATCCCTATTTTTACTAATGAAACAGCCTTTCACACATGGTATGGAAAAGTAGTGGTATGGATAAGTCAGATGGTATGGATAAGTCAGATTTTTTCCATTATCATAATTCAGTTGATTTTAAAGATACAGATATTCGGTTTTTTTAATGATCTTGTTCCATTAAAAATAAAAATTTTCTGATTGACCAAATTTGTCTAAAAGGGTCGTATTAACGTTTAAAGAATGTAACTTTTTGAAAATTAATGGGAGGACTATATCATTAAAGTAGTCTTATTTCCTATCCTACTTTTAACATTTTTGCAATTTACATTACATTTGCAATTTACATTATCTCCAACAGGTAAAGAATTAAAGAGCGTTCCAATCTTTTTGGGACCCCCTGTATACTGTGTGTAATAAACTGTGATGTATGATAATAATAATAATGATAATAATAATAATAATAATAATAATAAAATGATGCACCCCTAAAACTACAAAAAAATTCCCGAAACTGGATATGCAAATGCTTTTTGTTTAGACATGCAAGTGATTAAATTTATACATCGCCAAAAAGCATGACATTTACTCGGACGGATAAATCTCACTAGTTTTGTTATTTTGCCATATTAAGCAGTCTGTGAAGAGACCATTAAGGGGCGTTCGCCGACAGTACAAGCAACTGAGCGAGTTTGAGTGAGTTTCATCATAGGCTAAAGAGAAGTCGGGTGATCTGTTTGACGACCACCCACAAACATACTCTCACCCACACATACGCACTAACAAAAAGTATTTTTTGGTATCTAAGGGCCGCCCCGATGTAGTATTTACCGTGAAAACCAGACTTCAATGACGATTACCGTCTTGGGCTACAACTGTTAAATTAAAAAAGCTTGCTTAATTTGCTGCTACAACTATATCTATCGTGAAAATTGGTACAAGTTACAATCACTATTGCCATATATTCCCCTACCGAACCGGTGGTCGAGTGGTCAGGGGCATGCGTTTCCGTCTGATCGCTGGATTGCCGGGTTGCAGGTTCGAATCACGCCAGCGGACATGGATGTTACAAACCTAGACCACACAACCAACCCTAAGGCTTATGGTAGTTTAATGTGTGGTTGAGCTGACATGGATGTTGTCATATCGATGCCAAGTCAGACTTCCGACCTTCAGGGAGCATCTAGAAAAAAAGTGAAGCTGCAAACTTCTCCCCTTCGCCATGGGATACCCTGGGGGGTCTTGTGGACGTGGTACGTAGGCGCCCCTTAACCATAGGGGAAGTAGTAATGAACGATATATTCCTCTAGCTCTCCGTGCAAAGAAAATGATGATTTCGTAGTCAAAGATGTTCTAAACGTGTAAATTTATAAAAATCTTCACAAACTTTAATGAGAGTTAGGGATTACTAAAACAAATATTATCTTACATCATAAAAGATGTCAGTGTGTATCTGTGCAGTCTGTAGCAAGAAATCTAAACATAGTACAGCCATGACATTTGGTATACAGATATTTGTAAACTCGGAATGAAGGATGTCGGCTATATTTTTTAATTTTCCTGCAATACATGGTAATGTATAGGGAAAGTATTGGAATCAAGTCGAAAATCGCAACTCGAGTTTTCGACGGATCTACACGTTTTGACACCTCTTGAATACGAAAAAACCATCTTTAGCGTGATGTCTGTTTGTGTGTCTGCGTGTATGTCTGTTTGTCTGTGCAATGTATGTATCCACTCTAACTAAAGAAGTAATTGACCGAATTTCATAAAATTTTCATAAGTCCCTTGTGGGTGACACTGGTGCTGATTAGATTTTAGTAAGAATTTGGATGAAAAAACCCGCTTTTTTTCGTGGAATGGCCAGCAAAAATTGTCTGTATTCATTCTACTGAAAAACTAATGGACCAAATTTTACAAAATATGGTAGATAAGTCACTTGTGGATTACTCTGGTGTTGATTAGATTTCGGTATGATTTGGAAAAAAATAACCTGCCTTTTTTGCGACATTTTCCTCAAAAATCGTCAAATCTAAAATAAAAGACATCGTGTATCAATTAAATGCTTGTTTTATACGTAATTTTTGACGATGAAAAGAATAAGATCAACCCCATTACAATAGGACTAACCGTTCTCGAGATATTTTAGTTTTTTTGCATTTTCGCTTCGTCACCTTTGAAAATAAGTCCAGTTATTAAATGAAAACGAAAACTGAATTAAAAGTGCAAATTCAGTGGAATTTAAAATAATTATGGCTGTTATTCTGTGCAATTAAACTCAATTCAATGAATTATTGAAGAAATGAAGAGAACGCGAACACGAGTCTGCAGGGAAAGTCATGTGCTGACCACATCAGAGTTTTTCAAATTCGTATTAGTATTTTAGTTATTTTACGTCGTTTTATCACAGTTTTGAGAAGTATTAACGATTTTGACACAAATCGGTTCCTTATTGACCAAAATCATTATCACAGCGTTTATATCTTGACACCATTATAAAGATCGAAGAACTTTCTTTCCAACGATGTTTGAACCACATTCATAGAAAGTTTTCTTCATATTTATTTATTTTTTAAATACATCGAAATTTACGTATTTTTGGAAATGTGATCTTTCGTCGGTTACGAAAAACAAATTTAGCCCACTTCTGTAGTTTTGCAAAATATACTGAATATACTTCGGATTCTAAAAATTCCCCCCCCCCCCCTCCCGCCGTCGATTTCATGAGTAAGTTCGTCGATTTATTATTAAGCGAGCGAGCTGTTAAAATTTTCAATTCTATTTTCTCCCCTGTGATGGTCATTTACCAGATTGAAGTGCGGATTTTTTCACCAACCGATTGCGCATGCCTAAAAGACGGGTTTAAGCCACGCATACAGAAGGGGATACCATACCAGTTCTGTCTTTATGACGTATAGTAAGTAGTTCGTGCGGGATAGTAGCTTATTTTTTTTCGCGTTTTCATGAGAGGTCATAATAGGTTTCGGTGTTAGTAGGGTATCATATTTTGTCTTGGGTACAGCCGTACACGTTGCTCTGGCGTACATGGATTGCATGCAATCTCTACTATTATTTATACAAATAAAATTTATTGATTTATTTTTTTTTTCAGATTAATGAATTAAATTTATTTCTGCGTTCACTCCCAGGCAACGTCAGGTGCATTTTCTAGTTTGTTAACAGATGTAAGTATGACCGCAGATGTTATTTTTTGGGACTATAGGGCCCTGTTGGGCTGCCTGGAAATTGACAATTTTTCGTTGTCGTCATTCCTAACGCGGACTTTGGAAGTGCAAAATGGAATATTGCACGAATACTTTTTTTTTTTTTTTTCAAATGGCCAGGCACTTTGACCTTCGTCATTCGATTTTAGTACAGCGGCCACAGTGTGAACCATTTAGCCGTCATTGACGTTGCCCCAGGCGCACCAGAGAGTGGCGGATCACATTTTGCATTAATACTGGGATGGTTGAAGTATACATGGGCCGGAATAGCGTAGTGGCTCCCGTCAGTCCCGTGTTCGATCCTCGACGCCGCACAAAACTATCTTCGTGTCTACGCTAAGTGTGAGCACGATATATCTATATGTTTAACAGTACGCCTGAGATATAATGGGTTAAGGGAAGGATAGTAGGTCTCTGTGGTTGCCACTCCCATTGGTTTCCGAGCTTAATTGGGTGGTCGTTTTCGGGTCATCCAAACACATATCTTACACCTTCTGGTAAGTTGGACAATCTTGGCGGTGTTGCAGACCCAGACACACGGCCAACCCGAAGGCTTTTGGCAGCAATTTAATCTTGGCGGTGTGCCTGACATGTATCTAGCTTATGGAGTTAGATACATATCAGGCACACCGCCAAGATTAAATTGCTGCCAAAAGCCTTCTGGTTGGCCGTGTTGTCTGGGTCTTCAACACCGCCAAGATTGTCCGACTTAACGGAAGGTGTAAGTTATGTGTTTGGATGACCCGAAAACGACCACCCAATTAAGCTCGGGAACCAATGGGAGTGGCAACCACAGAGACCTACCATCCTTCCCTTAACCCATCATATCTCAGGCGTACTGTTCTGTAATCTTGTTCTGTAATCTGGCGTAATATTGGCGGTGTGCCTGACATGTATCTAGCTAATGGAGCTGTCAGATTTAGCGATAACCTCATAAGCGGCGTCACGGAGGCTGCTAGGGGTGCTTCAGCACCCCCGTTACAAATTGCGCAAACAGACCTTATTACTTCACAACTGCCCCTTATTCTAACAATTTTCAGCTTCTCTCACTCTTTTTAAGCTGTTATTTTATTTATTCTTTTTAAGGATTTATAAATCTGAGATCAGATATTTTTAGGGTTGCTGGCTAGACGCAGTTCCAAATGACTGCACATGCGCAGGTCTTCCATAAAGGAATATGTCGTGAACTTTCGCCTATCGCGGAAGGATACAGAGACGTTCGTTTCGTATCGAGTTTGGCAGAACATTGTCAATATTTCATATGTATTTTCGATATTTCATTCATGTCAACATTTCATTGTCTATATTTCATATGTATTTGCAATACTTCATTCGTGTCAACATTTCATTGTCTATATTTCATATGTATTTGCAATACTTCATTCGTGTCAACATTTCATTGTCTATATTTCATATGTATTTGCAATACTTCATTCGTGTCAACATTTCATTGTCTATATTTCATATGTATTTGCAATACTTCATTCGTGTCAACATTTCATTGTCTATATTTCATATGTATTTGCAATACTTCATTCGTGTCAACATTTCATTGTCTATATTTCATATGTATTTGCAATACTTCATTCGTGTCAACATTTCATTGTCTATATTTCATATGTATTTGCAATACTTCATTCGTGTCAACATTTCATTGTCTATATTTCATATGTATTTGCAATACTTCATTCGTGTCAACATTTCATTGTCAATATTTCTGTGCTACTGTGTTCACAGATTTAAATTTTTTTTTTTATTTAGTATTTTTTACGAATTAAGACCATGGCTATATCATGCAGAAATCGGTGGACAAAATATAATGAATTAAAATTCCAAATTATTAAATTAAAAAATTATTAAATTATTAAATTTAATAATTTAATAAAAAAAAATAAAGTAATTAAAAAAAATATATATATTTTATAAAATATTTTATAATTTTAATATTTTTTTTAAAAATAATTGTTATAAGTTTAAATTTAAATTAATTTTTAAATTAATTAAATTAATTAAAATAAAAATTAATTAATTAAATAAAAAATTATTAAATAATTAATTAAATAATAATTATTAAATAATTAATTAAATAATAATTATTAAATAATTATTAATTAATTAATTAAATTAAATTAAAAATTAAATTAATTAAAATAAAAATTAAATTAATTAAATTAATTAAAATAAATTTTTTAAACTAATTTTTTAAAACCACTTTATAAATTTAATAATATTAAAAAATTATTAAATTTAATAATTTAAAAAAAAAAAATATTTTTTTTTTTTAAACCACTTTAGGTTTCGTGCAACGCTTCATGTCACACGTACGAAGTTGCGTAACGAATGATGATGGTGAAGAATATCCAATTGCCGCGCTGCCCAATAGTGCCCTCTAGCGTCAAAGGGTGACGTCTGCGGACATATATTCAGCGAATTATTATTAGCGAAAATGGTTGCTTTAGTGTTCCCGAATTCGAAACTCTCTGTTCAAACTTTCATTAGCTAATGAAAGTTTGTACAGAGAGTTTTGAATCCCCTTATATAGTGTTTGGAAAATAAAATTTGATGTTAAAGTATTTCTATCATGTTAAATGTAGTTGAATGCATCTCATCTATATAATAATTGTCTAATATGTTTATGTATTTATGTATTTCTAGAACCCCTGAACTGTCTAGAGATCTATAGGAGATTGAATATTTACGCATTTATAGTAAAAATTACGGGACAGAACTTAACGAAGCCGGATTTTCGAAAAGTCGAATAGTTTTTTTTTTAATTCTTTCTAGATCCCTTAGGAGCCTTCTCAGTAACTAGAATGCTGAGTTTTTGTCCACTTACAATATCGAGCCTGAGGCTATACCTAAAAGGGTCGGATTTTCGATTTCACTCTCGTGTGTGTGTGTGTGTGTGGGGGGGGGGGGGGGGGGAACAATATTTTTTTCGACAAGTTTAAAGGTTTTTCAGTCCTTCCTAAAACCGATCTCTATGGTATCATCCATCAGACAGAACCAAGTTGAGCCTATTTTTGATTAATATGACATTTACAACAAGAAGTTCCATAAATTATTAAATACAATAAAACTTATTAAACAAGAAAGATCAATCATGCATAAACCATTGATTATGAAACACTTTCCAACTTCAATGCAATTTTATACAAACATCTCTAAAATGCGATACATTCCACGGTAATATTTTTAAAATTACCACAATACTACATTAATTTTGAAAACTACATCGAAGAAAATGAACTTCATTTAGATGACGGCATTGAAATATAAATTGCCTGGTTTAAACATCTCTAAAATGCGATACATTCCTCGGTAATATTTTTAAAATTATCATAACACTACAATAATTTATAATATTTGAAAACTTCATCGAAAACAAATGAACTTTATTTAAATGACGTCATCGAAATATAAATCGTCTCTATATAAAAGTAGCATTTCATTCATAAGCATTTTCCCAATCGTTTCATTCATCACAGTACTATAATAATTCATTTTATTTAAAAATTTGAAAAATTATTATCTACCATATTTATTTCAAAATGCGAAACATTTTTCATATATAAAATAATTAAAGTTTTAGAAAGATATTTATTATATAATATACTTCTTTTTTCTTTCTGGAGGATATAACGAGAGTCAGAATTTAATTCAATATGTTTTTCTCCCTACATTAAATAATTTTTATTTAAAAAACTACCTAACATATTTTACTGAATTTTTTTTATATATTTTATGGGATAATTTGAATATCTTCTAAAATTTTCGAAGCAATTTGTGAATTTTAAATTCGCTTAAAAATTGTTTGGAACATTAGATCCCATAGGGTTCAATGTATTTCATTTTGTCAACCCGGGTTCAATAAAAAACTAATTGGGTGATATTATTCATTTATATTCCCATAGGTCCCAAAAACATACTAAAATTTCATTTTGATACAGCCATTTTTACGGCAGTTATCGTGCTAACGGACAGACAGACAGACAGACAGAATGAACAAAGTCATAAACACTTTCAACTATGTTGTAAAGTGTTAAAAAAGTTGAAATTTAATTTATTAGAGATTTAATTTTCCTGTCTCTCGCTAAATACTCTTAATACAAAATAACAAAATAGGTCATCAGTTTGTTTAAAAAGAAAGTCGCCTGTTATTCGCATGCCATTTGCATACGGGAGAATCACTTACTACCTGTGTAGATAAGTCAGTTTTCAGTTGAGTTCAAAATTATAAAAGGAAAAAAAAACCCGTTTATATTTACAGAAGTACGATTAAAAGGATAAAATCTTATTTAATAAAATATTAATATATTTAATATTTGATTAGGACGCATAAGTTGATTTATGCGTCCAAATGTGTCTAACAAAGTTTCCAAAGTTCAAAATGTGTATAACACAGTGGTGCTCAACCTGTTGATCGCCATGGCTTGTCGATTATTGTTAATTTTTTCGGCATTTGCTTTACGGAAATGAAGATAAAATTTTACCTTAACTCTTGTATTATAAGCTAACGGAGGTATACATTTATATTTTGATTAACTTTTCATATTAGGCAACGTAGTTTGCAGAAGAAATTTAAATACAGCTCTATATTAAGAACATATTTTATATAATAAATTTCTTTTATAGAAAAGTGGTGAATATTTAAAACTGAATTTTAAATTATCTTTGAAATTCCATATTTTCTATCAATACAACATTGTAAGTTAAAGAAACAGTGCGATCGATCTTTCTCTCGCTTTAAATTATGAGATTTTAGTTTTGTAGTTTGTATAAACATTTGGATAAATTTTCATCTAAAATAAAGAAAAAAAGGAAATTTACAATTTTATCACGAATTTCTTGAAAATTTTCAGTTTGGAGGAGAAGGTTGAGTGTCCTATATTTCTTAAATATGCCATTGATGATGTGCTGTTATGTAAGCTACAGATAAAAGTCGATCTTTATCCTAAATGCACATCAAAAGTGGATATCGATGCTAAAAGGTTGGGCACCACTGGTCAAACACATTATTTATGAGTCCTAATGTGTCTTATACATGCTTATGCGTCCTATATTGTTTAACACATGACTTACATACACAGGAATCTAGTGTAGTCTACAGAAAAAGTGTAGTCTACAGGAAAAATGTAGTTTACAGGAAATGTGTAGTCTACAGGAAAAGTGTAGTCTACAGGAAAAGTGTAGTCTACAGGAAAAGTGTAGTCTACAGGAAAAGTGTAGTCTACAATTTAGGGGAACTAACATTCTTAAAAAATAAGGTGCCTTTTAACCTTTAAATATCCCTTTTTTAACAGGTTTTATTTTGTTTAACAATATATGGTGCTCAGTGTCGAAAATAGTTGTCTCAATTGAAAATTGGACCCGTTAAGTTCTGTCCCGTGATCGAATTTTAGACTTTTAAAACCCCTGTGTGGGTGTAGGGTGTGTGTGTGTACATCGAGAGGGTTCTGAGAGATATCTCCCCTTTCCTCTCCATTTTGTTCACCCCGGGAGAAAAATCGCAAATTTGGTTTCATTAGGAACGGCCAAGTAGTCGATAATATGTGTGCAAAGATTCAGCCTTCTTGGTCAACCAGGATGGTGGGATGCTTTTGGAGTATCTGAATTTTTTTTTTTCAGAAAAACCCTCATTTTCTCCGCAACTGGGGAGTAAATTGAAAATCCGATTACTCTAGGTTCTGTCCAATGGTCTGTACCATTTTCTATAATATTTGTTACTTAGCCATCGAGGTCACCACTCACCAGTGGGTTTCTGTAGTGTCTGAAAAACTTTTTGACCCCCCCCCCATTTTCTCAGGCTCCCCGGGGTAAATCGGAAATCCGAACAAGTTATGCTATGTCCGATTGTCTGTACTATTTTCTATACCATGTGTGATTTAGTCTTCGAGGTTACCAGTGAATTTCTGCAGTGTCTAAAAAACTTTTCGAAAAAATCCTCCATTTTCTCAGCCCCCCGGAGGGGGGGGGGTAAATTGAAAATTCGACTACGTTCGGTTCTGTCCCATGGTACTATAGTCTGCAAAAATTTATCCTTCTAGGTGATAGAGGGAATTTCCCTTCTGGTGGGTCCTTAGAAAGACAGAAACACGTTAAACACGTTAGACAACAATACTGTCAGTAAGAAAAGTGAAAATAAATGAGCGAAATAATAACCATATAAAGAAATGATGAAAACAATATAATTATTTCACAAAGCGGACAAATACTTTCCCTTACGGATTACATGGCCAAAACATTTCCCCTTAACAATGCAAAACAATATCATTACTAAAATGTGTCAAGAGTAAATACTAAGGACAAAATTATTTTCTTGTTATCTGGACAGAATCTTGGAAGAAGGGGAATATATTACTTCCTTTAGTAAAAGTTATTTTGCCGAATATGTGTAAAAAAACTTATGTTTAAATATTATGTGGGTTATTCACAGAAATTTTGGAATTTCTTGTCCTAGAATGTTTTAGTTATGTCTGATTGTAGCCTGAAAGTTTTTCCTACATGAAAATTTATAAATATATCAAATTTGAATTATCCACAACTCATTAAAAATTAAAAATAAAAGTTCATAAGTATATAACTACATTTATTGTAGTCATATATATATAAGGATATATTTAATGAAAATGTATTTTAATTTTATGTGACTCAAATTTTGTTCCATAACCGACTAGAAAAATTGACGACCGCTCCCGTCCGATGGAGCCGAAATGAATTTACTTAAATAACGTTTTTGAAAATCAAAATAATTCAAAATATTAATATATCGATATTATTGGTACAATTTTTAACACTTAACAACATAGTTGAAAAGTATTTATGACTTTGGTCATTCTGTCTGTCTGTCTGTCTGTCCGTTCGCATGATAACTGCCGTAAAAATGGCTTTATCAAAATGAAATTTTAAAGGGTG